>JBBIGA010000040.1:2840561-2852821 GCA_037576975.1 Alestes dentex
TATGCGCGTTGTGTGTGTGTGTGCAGTAATGTTATGCAAAATAATATTACCCAAAACAGAATTTTTTTTCCTTACTACCTCACAAAAGTCAAATTTTTTCCCCAATAATCGCTTTCTGGACAACAGCACCCTCCACCCCTCCACACACTCATGGTCGCTCATGGAAATCTCTGCAGTGAAATTCCGTGCCGCTTTAACGTAAGGGAGATTAGCCGTAATCTCTCATTACTTAAGGAAGGGTGGGGCGGCTTCCATGCAAGGTGTCTTAAAAAATCAAATTCCACTGTCAAAACTGGCTTAGAAACTAGTTTGCTCACGGATTCACATCCCAAGGCCAACATGCCTCATCCGCTTCGGGGACAACTGTAAAAGCTTTTGCACAGACGCGAAAAAAATAAATAAATCTTTTTGTCAACAAGGCCATGCAACACACAACACACAGGTACACACAAAGGAGGAAAAACTATGAGGACATGCCGTCCACAAGCCTAAACTGAGTGAGCGGTGAATAGAGATTAGCTTATTTAGACAGGTAACATGTATCTATTTAATTCCGAGACTACTTGTGGGTTTAACGTGAAAGCCTTCGCCTACAAAATGGCCATCCATCATGGGAGGGCTTCTCACAGGCATTTAAGCCCTAAAATCATCTTAGCTGCAGTCCCAGCCGTCCGGTGCCAAAACAAGACATGCTGAAGTGTTTTTTTTGCTCTAACACACCTGATTCCACACTTTGTCCAAAAGTGTCTGGATACCGCAACCTCAGCTATTTTAAGACGACCCGATTGATGATTCAATAGTTAACTCTTCAGAAGTGGAGTTCGTCCTGTTGCTGCGTGTTTTTTTTTTTTTTTTGCATGTGCGCCACTGCTCCACACTAAAATTCAACAATCCGTTATTTTGTGTTGTGAATTGTTCTTGTATTCACCCCGGTTGCACCGCCTGACTGCAGCTAAACATCTCTTCAGTGAGATGATGTTCACCTCAATGCTGGCGTCACTTGTTTTACTTTGACACATTCAAAAAGGTTGATTATGCTTGTTATACAACAGCTTAAGCTGTGATTGCTATGGTTACAGTGCCATAGTAGTTATGAATGAATAAGAGGGAATGATATATACTACATAAAGCTGGTTTATAAAGGCGTGTAACTAAAACAACAGCTTAGCAATGTGATTCGCAGGTATTATTCATGTCAACTATGCTCAATTGTTGCGCAAAATGGAAAGATTTGTTATACAGTTTTGCTCGTTAAACAGCGCGTCTGTGTTTCTTCGTTGCGTGTGCTCTTGAGTGTCCTTCACGGCACTTTGTCTGTCAGTCCATCTGCTGTTCAGACGCACCCTGAGTTTAGTGTGATTTAGTTATGGATCGACTGTTATATATTTATATATATATATATAACTCTAAATGTAAAGATGATGGTGTATCAGCTGTAATCTTGAATTTCCAATAACTTGTATTGTGATGTGAGCTGTTTATTGCTTAATGTTCCAAAACCCACCCCTGTGATGCTATGTGCTGAAGGGTTCTTGGGACCCCAAGTGTTGGCTAGAGGAGTAAAGCCCCTCTGCATTGGGCTAGTGAAGCAGTGGAATGTGTTAATTGTCAAACGTTTCTAACATTTCCACTTTAAAAATATTAATAGTTTCAGGTTCTGACCAAGATAAACCCAAACAGGGAGTAAACCAGGCAGCAATATTTGGTTCCAAAACCATTAGGAAGCCTGGCGAACAAACATCTCTGAATCGTCACACCAAAGACTTGAGTACAAGAGTAGAATCCAAACAGTCCAGAAAGGTAAACTGAAACAGCGAACAGAACAAAAAAGTGAGACAGGAAGTTGAGAAAAAACAGGTAGGGTAATACGATCCAGATAAATCGAATAACAAAGATCGAGGTTTTAATGGCCTTCGCCGTCTCCAGCCTTGATTATTATTGAAAATCTCTGATTAAAAATGCGCATCCAAGACGACCTGTGTGTCAGATGACGTCAGAGCTACAAACGTTTGGTATGCAGGGAGTCTCCACACTTCACAGATTTGAACACAAAAGTCAGTGGTATTTACGTTCATTAATTAGAGTCATGTGATTAGAACTGTGAATTAGATCTAGGCGTCTAGGAGTCATTGTAGGTTTGAGGGTTCGGAGCCTGGGGTTAGTAATCTGCCATGATCTGACACATAGAACACGATGGGTGCACATTTTTAAAATCTAACCAGAAATCTTCAGTGACAACCAAGTCCGGGGATGGTGAAGGCCATTAGAATCTCAATCATTAATTTGTTGAAGCAGTTCAAGGTTTATTTTAATTTATGTTTATGGAATGTATACAAATCCAAATGCGATACACAAAAAAAGGACAAAATTGTGGTGGAAACCCAAAGCTGGCAATGTTATTAGTTATTATTTGATTGAGATGCCTGTGCATGAGCCATTGTGCTTCTTTAAATTAGTTCATATCAGTGAGGATGGCCACAAGCGAAAAAAGCCAGGACTGTTAACAGAGGACTTTGATTTTACTAAAGAGTCATTTCATTTACTAAGCCTTATTGAAATATATACATAAGCTTTAATAGCTTTAAACATTCAGCCTTAGAAAGAGACAAGATAAAACAATAAAACAAGATAAGCAACCAGCGTGATCTGAGATCGTCCAAATAGTGAGTCTGCATCAATGTATGACTGCTATAACTTGTTTATAACTGCTTATTAATGACGTCTAAAACATAATTAACAACCTGATTATAAATCATTTATAAACCCTTTATAAGGGTAGTCTTATTGTTAAGTGTTACCAACTGATCAAATACATTAAACAGAAACGTCTCATCATTAAGTTTGTCGCACATAGATTTTGTATTTTTTTCATACAGGAAATCAACCAAATGACTGATCAAAATCAATCAATCTGTCATTTGACCAAGAGTATAAGACCCAGAACCCCCTCCAACTTTGCTCCCTTATCAGAAATTTTACGGCATTAAACCCTGAAAAATGCCCATAATAAATGATTCTTCAATCTTAAACCCAAAGTTGCTGAAGGGGTTCAATGTGTTTTTGGTTCCCTGAAAATCTATTCTGTTTTTGTAAAAGATGTGAATGGGAAGAACTTTTTAAATGAACCTCCATATAATGTAATGGTTCTAGGAAAATACCTGGCATCGGTATAGAACCTATACATTTTGTGTGGCACCGCTCAAAAACACCTTTGTAGCATCTTTCTTTCTTTTCTGTTTTTTAAAGAGTGTTGACCTGTTTAGAAATAAAACATCCAAAACAAAAGAATCTGAATCTGTATTTGTCTCTTTATGAGGGATTTCAGCCGTCGCTTTGCTGTCCAAGAGACAGAGTGCAGAGCTCGTCGACAGCAGTGACGTCTTCGACCTTAAAAAGAGGAGCTGATGCCCCGAGAGCTCTACGAAAATCAAAGCTTCATTAATAACCTGCGATAAAGTCGACTTGAGACTCAGCAGATCCTCTGGACTTCACTCTGGCAGCTCTCAAACTCAGATTTCAGACTCAAATATTGCTATTTGGAGGTGATTCAGAGGTCAAGACTCCCCATTATGTCTTCTGGTGGACTCACTCATGACCCAAAAAAGATAAAAGTGGCCTTTGGAGGAGGGTCCAAAAACAATAAATATGAATTCCTTGGCAAGGCAGTTTGTGCATTTGACTTAAAAATGGAAATATACTTGGAGATAAAGAAAATATGTGAAACTAGAATTATTTTTCGGAATGTTTTTGACATAAATGTTCTTGACTTTTGTTGTCAAGCCCTAGGTTTATAAATAGGGAAACTATGCAGGAAAAATGAAGATGAAACATCTGATTTGGTTTTTATATTACAGGGTAGAAGGGAAGGGGAGTGTATGAAATTCAGACCATTAAGCGCTATATTCGCATGTAAAATGAAACAATCTGAAGGGTGCAACAGCATCCCTCCTATAAATGCCAAAAGCTCTCCAAGCATACCCCCCATTGGTTATTGTTACTCTGCCTGGCAAGCCTTCAAGCCTGGCATGTAATCTGTTTTTGTGAGTGTAATCCATGACAGTAAATCTACTGAGTTAACAAGGAAGGGGCTTAGTTTCACAAGCAGAGTGGATAAAGCAACCACGACTGACCAACCATCAACAATGAGGAAGTTATGATGTGGAGCATACAATACAGTAATGTGTGCAACAACCAATTTGCAATGTGCAATTTGTTATTGGGTGCTAAGTTATCATTATGTGCAATGTTTTGATTATGTGCAATAATCTAATCATGTTAAATAGTCTTATGTAAAATATCACTACTTATGTCTCTTATTTCACTACTTCTGCAATAGTCTTCTGTGTAACATCACTACTTTACGCACAAAAACAGAAACTCTGTATATAGAACAAATTAAACCACAACTTGTGTTACTAGTAAACTATTTATTTATAGTATTTATATCCACCTTATATATATACACTATATATCACAGTGTATTTAGTACAGAGAGTTTTAGTTTGACTTCATATTATATTTTATGTTGTTCTCGTCTTTGATTGATTCTGATTTGAATATAACAGTACCGGACCACTGAGCGAGTAAAGCCTTGGGAGATTTTCTAGTTATCTATACTGTCGTTAGGAAACTGAATTGTTCTGAATCATGATGTCCAATCTTGTTCACCCCCTTTCTCCTCAGATAACTTCAATAAAGACTGGGTTTAACTGATTATACATGTGGAATCAGGAGTGCTTCTAGCTTGTTTGGAAATAAAATCTACAGCCACATTGGCTCTCTGCAGATTTGACTGGTGACCTTCATTCTACAGCAATGAGCCATGTGTTACAGAAGTTTTCCCTACACACTAATCAGCATGAAATCATGGTTACCCAAAGGCTTTGAGCAGCTTACTGCTTTTATAAAGCGCTGAAAATGCTAGCAAATTTGCAGAGCAACTTAAACCATGTTACAGGTGTAGACAAAGTATTACTCTCTATGTTACACCAATAGGTCCCTTGATTAAAAAAACAGACCCTAGATTCAAACAAAAGTTGGTCTGAAAAGACCTACTGTCCTTCCCAAAGTGTCAGAATTTCAAAATGAACATACCAATACAGATGGAAAAAACATCTTGTAACTCCAGGTAAAGAATGTTGTTTCTTTCACCATCAACCAAATTATAGAATCAAATTGGAGTTTTGTTTCGACTGCGAAAAACTGCTTGAATTCAATTCAATATTTACACGCCTTTCAAAACTGTTCTCTACTGAGATTTTTTAAATGTCTCACTGAATGTATACAGGTGTGCATTCCAGTGCCCGAAGTGGTTCTATGTGTGACGCAAGAGAAGAATACGTTTTAGGTCACCAAAAGAACCTTTTGATAGACAGTACAAGAAACATTTTTAAAGTTCAAAGAACCTCCCCATAATGCAAAGATCCGAAAAAGGACATTAAGATTGATTAATAAAGAATTGTTCCATTATGTGAATGTTCTTTAGACCTTTAGAAGTTTCTTCACATCCCATTTACACGAAAGGTTCAATGTAGAACTAAATTGGTTCTCTTCCAGTCCTAGATGCGTGGTGTCCAGTACAGGTGATTTCTCTGCTCAAACACATCTGGTTCAACTAATTTGTTAATTGGCAGGATTAAAGGAAGTGTTTAAAAAGAGGAACTATCAACAACCTGCCTTAAAAACTGTTTAGATGAGCAGTGAGTATTTATTTCACATTAATTTCACACAATATACCAAACAAAACTAAAACGAATAAACACAAATAACATTCTACAGTAAACAGCAATGTTTTGTCCATCAGTGTGTTCTTGTGGAAGTCCAGTGTTACTGTAGTTTCCATCAGAAACCTGATTTGACTCGATCAGTTCTTCATTAAATTAAATCAGGAGCTGCTGATGGAGTTTCACAATCCAAACAACGGCTGGAGGAACCGAGGAGGAATCTGGAACTGAACCAGTGTTTTCCTCACCAGCTCACACAGTATCAGCTACTTTTACAAACACATCTTGATACTTTTTACTGCTTTCTTGTTTGTATACATTTATTCTGCTAAAAGAAAGACACTTTATCACGGCTTTGAACAATCTGCATAGGTGCCAAAGACCGTACTGCGTGGTCCAGGTAAGATAATGTACAAAACTCTAAGAAAACAGCTGCAGACTGACCGACACAGTACTAAGAACCAGTCACAAACCTCTCACTCTACAGGAAGGTCAATAGATCCAGAGGTTCAAGCTCGAGTCGCGTCTGCACAGTTTGCTCTGAGGCAGCAGTCGACTGTGTACCGAGTCCCCTGCTGAGCTCAGTAAATCAGGAGACTGACCAATATTTCTGTCCCTTCAGAGATGCTGTGAATTCAATGGTGGGGGAAAAACTGTGGTCTACACTTCTGCAACTGTGTCAATATTAGCGTGAACTGGTGAACTTCAGCCATTCCACCTCTGTTAATGACAAACCGCAGTCTGTTGCTGCTTTCAGATTCCCAGCAACCAAACAAAGGTTTTGAGTTTGGTCATCTGACCCGTTCCACCGCTTCTCCGGAGCGTGGAGAAAACACAGGGCCTGGCTTCACCACGCAGAATTGTGACCAGTCTCTAAAAATAACCGCCTCCAACAATAACATCTTCCTCTGCCTCACGTTAACTCTACCGGCTCGGCGTCCCCGTGGGACTCTCTCGCTCTCCAGACGTTCCTCGGGCCGTTTTAATCCGCAGCTTTACTGCTGCCGCATTTGTAAATATTTCAGTAGGGCACAAAAGCAGCAGACTCTCCGGCTGCTCTGGTATTTTGAATGCAAACACAGAGCGCGGAGGCCGGGACAGGAGCGGGTTCAGACCGGCTCGGATGGGCCTTCAGAGAGTTTGAGAGGGGTCAAGCTGACCCCGTGCCACCCTGAGATCTGCTAACCATTAGAGGTGTACATATGCAATCGTCATCTCTCGTCATTTTTATATATTTACATGATTAATTACTTTGTCGTCTATACAACGACTTAAGTTTTGGCACCCCCTGGCTGAGTGACCAGTTTTACTCTCCTCATATCTATGTAACCATAGGATTAATTATGTAGGCAACTATGTAGTTACTTACTGTCGTACGCAAAAGTTTTGGCACCCGTGGCCGAGTGACCCATTTTGAGTACATCTGAATGCAAAATGATTTACAGAATTACAGAATTTACAGAAAACATAAAATGTGGCCAGAACAAAAGTTATGGGGCATTATATTTTGTGTATATTACCCAAACTTTCTTTATATTACCCAACTCACAGAAACTGTAGATAAAAGATAAGGTAAACCTTTATTAGTCCCACAAGTGGGAAATTTGCAATGTTTTAGTGAGATCCCTGTAAAGTATGTACATTTCACTCAAAAAAACTCAACAAAACATGTCATTTGATCAAGGGTGTTGTATATTTTTTTATATATTTAATAACAAGAAAGTGGCCAAAAGGGTACAACAGCGCTCTTACGATCTAGGTGTGTACCTTGAATGAGTTTTAAAGAGTACATTCCCTTTTTCAGAGGAGAGAAACATATTTATTCCTTCTCGTGACTGAACATTGAACAAAACGAGCAAACAAACCATAGGTAAGACTGCATATATGAAGTCAATCCATCTTAAAATATGTAACGCTGGCATTTGTTGTAATTTTGCTCCCTGACTAAAGATACGGAAAACACACATCCGACCGGGCCCCCAGGATTTGTGCTGGAAAGCCGCCGCCAGTATCGAGCAGCTGAGGCACGAGAGGAACCTCGGAAAGAGGCTCTCCACTCTCTTCCACTCACTCTTTGATCCAAATATAAAGACACATCTGAGGCGCCTCAGATTACCCTCTGACCTTCAGAGCCTGGACTTTCTGTGATCCTCAAGCTGGACAGTCTTTCACAACTTCAAAATAAATGTTTTTCTACAATAGCACAGAAAACAACATGTTCCGTCACTTTAATAATCTGACAGATTCAGCACATAATTATTTCTTTACAATTCCCTTAATTTGCTTTCAATTATTTGTGGATTACATTAAATTAAGAATGAATTTGTTGTCTCACTTAATGCTGACAATAATAATAATTAATAAGACTGACCAGTGTGTATGTGTGTGTGAGAGAGAAAGAGAGAGAGGCAGGTAGCGAGAGAGACCAGTTTGTGGGTGAAAGAGAGAGAGACTGACTAGTTTCTATGTGTGAAGAGCGAAAGAGAGAGAGAGAGAGAGAGAGAGAGAGAGAGAAAGAGAGAGAGAGAGAGAGAGAAACAGACATCTGGCTAGTACGACTTCGTCACCTTATCTCAGATACTGCACGGCTGCTGATGACCTGAAACCTTAAAAGTTATCAGAGGGAACAGCCCATCGCCTGCGACAGAAGTGTGTGTGTGTGCTGATTTGACCTTTACCGCATTTATCAGACGCTTTTATCCAAAGCGATGTCCATTCCCTAACTACAGGGGGCAGTCTCCCTGGAGCAACCTGGGGTTAAGGGTCTATCTCAGGAACCCAGTGGTGGTCTGCTGAAGGTAGGATTCGAACCCATGACTTCTTGGTCCGGAGGCAAGTATCCTACCCACTGGGCCGGCACCATTTATTTATTGAAAACTGCTGTTTCTTGCATAAATATTTCTCACTCTGGGCTAAGACACACACACACACTCAATTCAGTATGTTGGCGTGTGTACCGATTTCTCCACTGTCTGCTGAACTTAAAAGGCCTGTTTTTACAGGCAGCTGGATGGCTTAGTGGTTAGGGCATTGGCCCTACAATCAGAAGGTTGTGGGTTCGAATCCCACAACCTTCTGAGGTACCCTTGAGCAAGGTACCATCCCCACACACACCCCAGCCCCCTGCCTCACTTGGTGAATGGGTTAAATGCAGAGAAAGAATTTCACACTGTTTACACTGTCTCTTAAATCATATTCACTGTCTGTTTCTGAATTGGCTTGCTGTTTTGTACTGCTGCTGTTGACAACCAAACCAGATAAATAACAGGAAGTGAACAGGATCAACATTTGAAAATAAAAAACTGACCTGGTTTTAGTGAATTTTTAATCAGACCGTCCCATAACCGTTCAGCGGCGAAGTGTTTTTGAACAATTCAGCCTGTTACTGTGAGGATGTTTTACACACTAAAAATCACCAATTTGTTACTTTGTTTTGCGAGTGTCTCTTGTATTCTCTCCGGTTGCACCACTTGACCGCAGAGCTACAGTTTTAGTGCAGCACTTTCAAGCCAGTAGTCATACAGACATCATCCGTCTGACATCTCTTTGGTGTAGTAAACGTATCCATTTTATTAAAACTGAAGATGTTAATTTTCTAAATATCTCCTCGTGAGTAAGACAACGGATAACAGGATAATTTTGTTCGTTGTACCTCACCACAACTTGTGGTTGCAGTGCCATAATAGCGAGGAATGAATAAAGGACAGGATAAATACTGAAAAAGATTAAAGTTTATAAAGGCATGTTTCTATAAAAACAGCTCGGCAGTGTGGTTTGCAGGTGTTACTTTGACATGTCAGGCGGCTCATTAGTTTTGCAAAATGACACGACAGAGAGTCTGTGTTTCTTTATTGCTTATGTCAGCAGTTAGAACATATTTGAATGTTCATTGCTGAACATCCCAGATCACACTGGTGTGACCGTTCGCTTTAATGGAAACCATAGATAAAAAGGCGCCTACCGAAATTAAAAGCCATTTACTGCATACACTAGTTTACACTGTAAAGTCTGCTTTACAGACAATATTTTGCACGGATTTTTGCATCAGGTTAACATATGGTGTTTTATTAACGCAGTCAGTTCATATTGTAAGGACTATGCATGCATGACAAACATATTATGCCCCCTCATCCAAACTTTTCTGCTATTTTAAAACTTTTTTTCATGGCAAATTTAAGGGTTTTTAGGGCATATTTAGGGTTTACACTATAAAAATAGCCTTTTTTTTTTTTTACCACATCACAAATTCGGGTTTTCACTATTTGCAGGTGCTCTTGGAACGTAACCCCCGTGAATTTCAGGGTTTACTGTATGTATACATATGTACACATATAATATATGTGTCTAAATCCACTGCTCTTATTCTTGGTTGTAGTCAGGTTTACATTTACTCCATTACATTACTTGTAATGTAATCTGTGCCCCTTTTCTCTGCTACCTCAGTGTTGGTAAATGAAAAATGTTTTAATAATAACTTTAGACAGGTCTAATAACTGTGTAATTACACTAACAATGCATGCAATAATAACTTGTGAAGTACAGTTGTGCAGTTTGTGTAAAATGTTAACTTCAGTTTTTACAGTACAAAGCACTTTCACAACTGTATGTATAAAACTGCTCTACTGTAATCTCTAATATGCAATATGTTGTAATACGCATGTTAATGTTTTATGAATGTTATGCTTGTTAATGTGTATTATGCCTGCTATAACATGCATTGTTTATGTGTACCTACACAGTTATTAGAGGCCCCAAGTATAAAATGCCACATGGTTTTATATCAGCTTATACATTGAAAGATTGCTCTACTTTCCCTAATTTGTTGATTTGTAGTTAGACAAATGTGCGTTTATACAATGAGCTTCTATTAAATAAGCTTTAGTGAAATTGAATGTTTTATTGATTTTTTTCAGCCGCGAAGAGAGAACCAGTCATCATCAATCATTAAGAAAAAAACACACAAAGTAGGTTAAACTACTGACATGTGCAGGAGAGAGGAAATTATGTTGAAGGAATGAGAACGAATGTGGCCAGTGATTCTGACTGCCGGGTGATGGATGTGCTGTATGATAAATAACGGTGCATTCCTTGCATACATTAGAATGTGGCTCATATGAAGAGTTTGTCATTTCTCTCTCTCTCTCTCTCTCTCTCTCTTTCTCTCTCTCTCACTCTCTCTCTCTCTCTCCCTACCTCCCTCCCTCTCCACCTCACTTTATCCCTCCATACTTCTCTTTATAGTGTGTGACTGAGTGTGGAAGCAATTGTTCTTCCTAAGTTTTTTATTAGTCTTTTTTTTAATCAAGTAAAGTTTGAGGACGTTTATGGCATGGTTCCAACGCCACAATGTCAATTAATATCCGGTATGTTGTGCTTGTACACAATAATCAATCAGATGATTAGGGGCCAAGTATTGGAAAAAAAATCTCTATATTATATATATTTATATATACACACACACACTCACACACACATTTGTGGTCGAGTCCCCTATTTAAAATATGGGGAGAGAGAGTGGGCGGTCAAGTCACCTTTAAAATGTGTGTCAGAGAGTCTGATACGTCATGGCTATTGAGGCCGGTAAAGGACACAAAGTGGAAAAACACAAATGTGGAGAAACAATCGTGGAGAAAAAACTCATAACACACTCCTAAGCAGAGGCTCTAAGGCTCAGGTCAGTTATATAAAACAACGTGTTTCACTGTTTGTTGTGGTTTAATTAAAAATAATCAGTCCATTAATGCTGCTACATGTTCAGCCGGCCTCAAACATAAATGGTTTGGTAAGAGCTGCCGAGTTCCCGCCTCTCCAGTGATAAAGGGGTAAGGCGCGGGCCTCTGAATCAGAAGATTGCGGCTTGAAGCCAAGGTGTGAGAAGATTATTTATTTTGGTTTTATTTCTAAAAGTTTGGGGACCCACGCAAACACTCTTCGCAATTTCTCACAGAAATGCATCTAGTTCTCCTTCCTCCCTATCCTTCTCCACAGACTTACCAGCTGCTTCATCAACCCCCCCTTTGCTAGTGTGCAGTACGAGGTTGAAGCTCCTCTGTTGATGCACAGTGTTGCTCATCCTCCAGCCCTTTAGCCGCCTGTTTGCAGGCGGAAAGGAAACCGAGGGTATTTGACAGATTCGGCCTCAGGCAACACACATGAAAAGTGACTAACAAGGTGAAAGTCCACCACCCTCCCCTAAAACCCTTAGGGCCTTGTGTGGTGGGCTGACATGTTGCATCCGATACTGAATGACAATTTATGCAGTACTAAATGATTCTCTAATGCAATACTACAGGACTGAATCCAATATTTATTCACTGAATTCAGTACAGGATCATGCAAAACTGCAGTATTAAAAACATTATTTAAAAATTAAAGTCACTCTGTAGTGAATCACGTAGTGAACTCTCTATTGAATGCATTACTTCATTATGCAGTTCTGCAGATCTGAATTCAGTGCTGAACAGAGTAACACCATAATACTTAATCCAAAACCTAATTCAGGTTATACAGATATACGTATATAAACACACTTTTTTT
>JBBIGA010000040.1:3167254-3179394 GCA_037576975.1 Alestes dentex
ATGATCAGGTGGTGATCAGTATACTGGTGGTGCTGAATGCTGAGTGGCTGGAACTCCTTTATCTAGGCTCCTTGTAGACACATTGCAGCCTGTCAAGTAAAATGTTTGTTCCCATTTAAAAAATAAAAAATTGTCTACTCAATATGACAAAGACAGTTTGGCAGGTGTAAAATAGTATTTTTGCACCAATAAGGTGAATAAAAACAAAATATATAGAAATGCGAGGTGGTTCAAGGCTTTTGCACAGTATTGTATTTAAACAATGACTCTGACAATATGAGCAGTTCAGTAATCAGAAAATAAAAAATAGACTAAAAATAAACATGGAAAACTACTTAAAATAGGGGTTCTGTTAAGTTGGGGGTTCACCAAAACTGTCACCCTTAAGACAAATAGCACCAATCTTCATCCTTTCTCACTTCAGATTGGGAAAAATCAGCAGTTGTTTCTGTCCAGTCCTCCACTGTGAGAGGACAACTCACAGGGACTGTGAGTCTGAAAGAATGTGTAGCTATTCAAAAAGCAGAAAAGAACAACATCTGCACTAGAATACCCAAACTGGACAACTGAGATGAGGCAGAAGGTTTTATGGACTGGTGAGTGTGAATTTGTAAGAGATTGGGTATCTCTAGTGGAAGCTGTAATAAACGCAAAACATGGGCACTTTAAATACTGAAAAAATTGAATGAATAACTTGATATAAGCTGAGTATAAGCCACCTGTTAACTAAGCACTTGCAATGTGGGTTTTTAAAAGACACGGTGAAATTATAGAGTTGTCCACAAACTTGAGGCATGACAAAAGACGAAAGTTCAGTGAGGAAGAGATAAAGGTGTTAAGGCTGTAACTCTACTCGGCTAAGCAAGCAGAGTTCGTTAAGCAATAACATGGACCTTGGATGCAAATTGCATCCGAATCACGGGATATTTTGCACATCTCCTCATCTGATCTTGACAGTTTAAACACTGTTATTCTGATGGTAAACATCTGCAATTCCTTCTATGCTGTTGTTAAAAGTACTTTTCCAACAGATCCTTTGAGAACATAATGTAAATGTATACCTGCTTTTAAAGTGCAGAGAAACATCAACACAAAACTAGCCTTCTAATCTTCAATCGACTGAGTGGAACATGCACTCTGCCGCACGTGTAAGGTCTCCACACGTGTGGGAGTGTGTCAGATTTGCTCCTGAAACTGATGCAAAGTTTAAAATTCGTTAATGGTATTTGGCAGACACTCCAGAGTGATGCATGTGGGTGCTTTATGGTCTACAAAGAAAACACATCCCTCCCACTAGTAAAACCAGATCTAAATTAAGAGCTACCACCAGAGCTGACGTTAACACCGAAATGAATGCAAGGCCCTCTCGGATTATTCAGAAAAGACATGGAAGATGTGAAATTTTTGTGGAAAATCTAATGTTCCATCTAATCTAATCTAATTAAATCTAATGTTGTCACAAAATAGCTTTACAGAGTCCAGGTCTGAGACCATAGTGAGCCAAAGGCGACAGAAGTGAGGAAAAAAAATCTCTTAAGCTGGAGCAAGAAACGTCGGGAGGAACCAAGACTCTAAAGGAGAACCGAGAGAAAAACAGTCACAATTGGGGGAAAAAGTAATAACAGAAGGCCTTAGTGTACAGCTTAAATGACGCATCCAATGATCAGCTATAAATAATGAGTTAATATTTTAGCATAGTTTTACATTTTTCTTGGAAATGTTTCCAGCATTTAGGCGTAATCACATAATGCCTTTAAGATTAAGAAATGCGTACATTCAGTCAGGTGTGTCCAAATTCATATACATTCAGCACAATGCCTGCTATTAGTCATACTCATTTAAAAGGGAAATATAGCTTGAACATGCTTGATTAGTCATCGCTTCATCCCTGCGCCGCGGCTTCAGATGTAGCCACGGAAAGCATAAGTAATGGAGAATAAATATAAAATATATTAACTTCACACGGCCTAAACTACAGCGCAGCCGAGTTTAGATAAAAAGAAGCCTCTTTATACCAAAGCCGGGTTCTTATAAATGCTAATTGGTGATTTAGCCTGTGAAAGTAACAGCGCTGTCACTGCTTAACTCCTCGACGCCGTGGTTTGAAGCTCACCATTAATAGTTATGGGGATTATTAAAAATTACACGTATATGTGCTACTTTGGCCCGTAGCAGCGTATTAAGAAGTGAACTGCGTTTAATTTGTCATGCAAACAAACAGAGTGTATGGATTAGTATGGGTCCACTGGTCGACGCTGTGTTTCTCCTGTTTACCTGTCGACTCTCTGAGCACTTTATTTAATCCAGGGCCGCAGCAACAGCCACCTTAATTGGAGGCGCAGGAGCTTCAAAGCAATATAAGGAGATAACAGCCTGGCACTGGGGGGACGCGTTCTCCGTCAGCTTTGAAACCGTAGACTTTATAATGACATTTCCACAAATTTTAATAAGGTATGTTCTTTGTTCTCATATTAAGATCTGTTTTCCTCTCCTCCCCCTGCTCTTTTAAAGCATTATGAAAACTTGATGGCCGTACCCAGAGAGCTCGGAGGCTCTGGTGCTCCGGTGCTCCGGTGCTGCATTAGTGTGGAATGTTCCTGTAGGCGCTCATCTCACCGCAGCACTTTCCTAAGCTTTTGATGAGAACACGGCGGGGGGATTTCTTGGAACTGTGCGTCTTAACCAGCATCGGACTGAACGTGACGACGGCTCGAGCGACAGCAGTGATTTAACAGGCGGCATTATGAAACTGACGAGGGTCCTCATTATAATTCCAGTTTCTGAATTTGAAATGAGTTTAAATTAGATGGTGACAGTACAGCTGTCACTTTCAGTTATATTAGTAACTCCGCAACTTACCAAATTTTTTTTTGGCTAAAATTGACTTAAAGGGGAATTCCACTTTTTTCTACTTTCATAATTAAGTAGTTGAGACGTGATTTTTCCTTCAGGTTAATTTGATGTGAAATGTTGCTTGCTGAGTCACAGTGGTGGTTAATGGCCCCAAAGGCTCTCGCACGAGATATTATTTATTACAGTAAGTGGTACGATGCCTAAGACATTGTTTTACCATAGTTTAAAGGAAAGTTTGGGGCCTATTCAATACCATTCATGGCGGAATAATGCGTGAAAGGCACTGTGAGGCAAAATTGTCCCCAAAGGAAACATATTTTATCATCTTAGACATTACAAATAAAACTTGGAGGAAGTGTAAGTTCACTTGTCTGTGATGCCTGGGTCCACTCTTACCACCACTGTAAAGAAATCAGATTTGGTCAATTTCTCTACATAGAACAACTTCACACCGAACCCACTCTGAATGACTTTGATGTATGACCATTGATTTATGTGGGGTTTTTTTTAACAGGTGGAATTCCCCTTTAATAATTTGATCACATTCAAAATAGTTATTTAAAACATGATTAATGTTATTTAATTTAATATGTAAAATAAAACACAAAAAAACACAAATAGTCCCCAAAAGATTTAAAAATATATTACTAAAATTATAAGCTAGTCTTTAAAGACTTCAACAAAAAAACAAACCAAAAAAAAATAAAAAGATGGAAACAATCTGTGGCCAAAAATCCATATTAATTTGTGTGTTTGCCAAGAGTCTATTTCATACTGAAGGACAGAATTCCATCTAATCATTACTGAAGATAAATTTTAATCACTGGTTGACTTAATTGACTAATTGTGACAGCGCTAATTCCAAGTCCTCCCCGTGTGCCACTAGCCACCAGTCCAGTTCATTACTAAGCTACAGTATCTGGTGCTGGTTCAGAATATATTAGTATTAAATTTGTTATTACGGGATGGCTCGGTCCCATTGAAAATAAGTGGACCTTGCTTGGTCTGTGATGATTTCAAACAGACAGCAAACTTGATATGTGCGTCCCATTTCCTCTCCCATACAGCTCAGGCTGCAATGACACCTACTTACCCCAAGGAGGCACTGCAATGAATGACCTTTATGTTTTAGTTAAGACAGTATTCTCTTCTGAATACATCTATTGAATACCTTAGTTTCCCCTGTATGTAGTTTTACCATTTGTTTCATTTACCATTACAAAATGATAAACCCATTTACCTTTAACTGACATACAACCTTTCATCATGTGTTTATTCTTTAAACTTCTTTAAAGTTTCTTCAAATGATGTCACACATGTTTTTGCTCAAGAAACCATCTACTGGAATGTCTTTAAGGGAAGCAAGTATGGTTCTTACAGAACGATGCCTCATAAGAACCCGTACTGGCACCTTTATATTTTCAGAAAATTTTATATATTAAAATATATATGTAAAAATGAAATATTCATTATGCTTGAAGTTGTTTTAAGTGAAATTCAGCTACGCCAATCAGGCACAACATTAGAACCACTGACGGGTGAAGTGAACATTTATTATCTCGTTATGGTGGCACCTGTCAAGCAGTGGGGCATATTTGGCAGCAAGTGAACAGTCATTTCTTTAAACTGATGTGTTGGAAGCAGGAAAAATGAGTGAGTGTAAGTATCGGAGTGACTTTAACAAGGGCCAGATTGTGATGGGTACACGACTTGGTCAGAGCATCTCGAATGCAGCAGCTCCTGTTGGGTGTACTGGTACGCAGTGGTCAGTACCTATCAAAAGTTGTCCAAGGAAGGACAACCAGTGAACTGAAGACAGGGTCATGAGCGCCTGTAGTTCACTGATAGAGTGAAGAGTGGAGTGAAGGCTAGCCTGTCCACCCTACAACGGGCTTGTGAACATCAGAACTGGACCATAATACCAAATAGGTGGCCTGTTCTGGTGAGTCATGTTGTCTTTTGCATCATGTGGATGGCTGGGTGTGTGTGTCACTTACCTTTGGAAGAGATGGCATCAGTAAAGTGACCATTCTGACATACGTGAACACACCACAGGACACAAAATTCTTCTCTGCATTCAACCCACCCAAGTGAAGCAGCGAGGAACACAGCGCCCGGGGAGCAATGTGTGGAGACGGTACCTTGCTCAAGGGTACCTCAGAGGTGCCACTAGCACTCTTGGGATTCGAACCTGATCGAAGGGGTGAACGCCCTAACCACTAGACCACCAGCTGACGGGGATGCACTATAGGAAGATAACAAGTGGGTGGAGGTTCTGCTGGGAATCCTTGGGTCCTGGTGTTCATGTGGATGTTACTTTGACACCTACCAGCTACCTAAACATAGCTGCAGACCAAGTTCACACCTTCATGGCAACGGTGTTCCCTAATGGCACTGGCCACATTAGCAGCCACTCTGCAAATACTGTTCAGGAATGGTTCGAGGAACATCACAAAAAGCTAACTGTTGATTTGGCTGCCAAATTCTCCAGCTCTCAGTCTGATGGAGCATCTGTGGGATGCGCTAGAAAAACTAGTCCAATCCGTGGAGGCCCCCACCTTGCAACTTATAGGACTTAAAAGATCTGCTGCTAACATCTTCGTGCACACCTTCCAAGGTCTCGTGGAGTCCTGAGGGGGACCATCACAATATTAGGCAGGTGGTTTTATTATTATGGCTGATCGGTGTGTATTCCAAGACAATTCTCAATTAAAACGAAATTACAGTTCTCTGTGTTTGCAATCACTTCCAGACTAACTGCCACTAAAACCTGTTCAGTCACCTGCATGGGCACAGTATGTGGTGTTGGTAGGAAGTACATTAGCATTGTAATTGTTTACGGCATGGCTTAGTCCCAAGAAGAAGAAATGGGGCTTGAGATTCGTTTGTGATTGTGATGATTTCATGCCTCATATGCTTCACAATGAAAATATATGAATCCTCTCATTTTATAGATGCTCTTGTTCGCCATCTCGGGGCTTCATTAGAAATTATCCCAAAGCAATCTGCACTGACTCACCGCCACAAAGCCTAAAGTGTAATCTGAATCGACGTTGGGAGCAAACAGCGTTCAAAAGCAAATTGATATCCAGCAAAATCGATTGCCGAGATAGCAATATTTAAAGGCAAAAAGTATCAGGAAGCTGTAAATGTGACGGGAAACATCTCTTCTGGTGTAGTGTGTGCTGCCCACAGGGATGTAGTTCCAGATTTTAATTAAAGATTGGCAGAGCATCGAACTCCAAGCACATCAGAAAGAATATCAGAAAGAATATCAGTGCTAAGATATTCTTTTGAAACTGTAGGAGAAAAACCACAGGTATGAAAGAAATAAGGGGAAAGAAAAAAAAAACAAATGAAAGAAATCTCTAGCCACAGGTTCTGGGGAAAACTCTTTGAGACTCGCTGATCCAGTGTTAAAAATGAAAAGCTTTTCTTTTCCTTCTGAAAAGGTGGATAATCTTTGTGTGCTCATACTCAGTTTTACTGAACTCTGATCAGAAGTGTTATTACCTCATCACATTGATTCAAAATATTAAGGGTACGTTTTCTTGGGAAATAAAGTTCTTAAATTCCATTTATCGACCATAATAGGGTTTTTTTTTTCTTTATCTTTATGCAAATCCCTCTCCAAAATCTCAACTTCCATCTCCGACACTCACTCTGTTCTTATTCTTCAGACAATGGGCTCAGGCTTTTTGGGAGAATATCCTTTCTTTACAGGGGCCATAATGTCACAGCATGCACTGTGATTTTCTTGGCATTTGACAAGAGGTTCAGACCTCTCATAAATTTGGTTAACTTTAAAGACTGCAGTATTTTCAGGCAGAATATTTTGTGACTGGCTCAGTGCTGAAGGCTGGGGGTTCTTAACCTGAAATGAAGTACTTACTGCCTCTCTATAACCCAGCTTTCAACAAAATAATATGTGAAATATTTCATGTCATGACCCTCCTCACACTTCACATCTTTCTTGGCTATACACCCCGACCCATTAAACACCCAGATTAGGGCTAATTTAAGATGAAATGTGTGTTTAGGTAGGTTCACCACTAAGATCAGACTGAGATTGCCATTCATCACTGACTGCTCCGCTGAGGTCACAAGTTCAAATCAAAATAAAATATCTCCTCTCTTACTTACAAGCACAAATGTGATGGGGCTCAAAAATTAAAAACAGCCTTCAGTGAAATTTCTCCATTTGTTTCAGTGAGATACAAGAATTAAAAAAAAAATACTATGAAATAGTCTTTTCATTGCTGGGAAAAGCTGTAACTTTTAAGGGTTGAAGGACAGATCACACCAACCCAGTGCTCTCCACACACTCTCTCCCTGAGTGTGTGGTTATTATCTGTTAAATGTTGGTGCTTGGTGAAGAATGTTGGTATCTAGTAGACAGTGTGGGTGTGGAGGATGTTGATGTTTGGTGTTTGTGAAGAATGTTAGTGTGTGAAGAATGTTAAAAACTGTGTGTGGTGGACAATGTGGATGTTTGGTGATGAATGTTGACGTGTGATGGACAATGTGGGTGTTTGGTGTAGAATGTTGTTGTGTGGTGGTCACTGTGGATGTCTAATAGATCTTATCAGCTACTTGTTGCTGTGAAGTTTATGTAGTTTCTGGTTGTTGTCGTTTACAGGGTCTATGTAAGTTTGTGGGTTTATGATGTGCAGTTGTTCAGAGATTTAGAAAACTGATATACTCGTTTTCTACATGACATACTCAGAAAAGTGTAACATCACAAGACAGAAGGAGAAGGGTGCATATTTATACTATTTATAATCATGTCACAATAATATGACTCACAGTACATGACCTTGTGTTCCTCTATCATTATTATACAGCCATGGCATTAGTCATGTCATTTTTAATCCTTTAGTCAAATTAGCTCTACTTCACCCACTCGGTGCAAGGGATGAACACAATTTTCTATGCAACCTTCTGAAATGAGGCTGAGCAGTAAGTTCCTTACTGTCGTACTGGTGTTTTACATTTAGGTCTTTTAATATTTGTTTTTACTTTTATTTTTTATAGTATTGTTGTCAGTTGAGTCAATTAGAATAAGAATCAATGCTGATATCTACAAAAAAAGTGCACAATACAGTAAAGAAACACTTCAAGGTGGTACACTATTCTAGTACTTGTAGCATTAGATAGATAGATAGATAGATATGCCTTTATTGTCATTGTACTGAAGCCGGATGTCACTCATACAACGAAACTGTAGGGGCTACTTAATGGTGCAAACAAGTACAGACAGTGAACATAGTGCAGACAGTAAACAGTGCAGACAGTAAACATGGTACAGATAGTAAACATCAAACATGAAGTTGTGCACAGACAACAACGACACACAATTAACAAGTCAAGGATTAGAAAAGTATTGCACTTAAAAGTGCAGTTAAAGGCAGTTTTCAGCAAGTGCTGAATTAGTACTCATTTGAAAGCTTCTCAAAGTGTTGGGTCTTCAGTCTGTGTCTGAAGACAGCAAGTGACTCTGCTGTTTGGACAGCCTGTGGAGGTTCATTATACCATTTAGGTGCCAGAACAGAGTGTCTTGTCTTTCACGTGCTTTGAAGGACGGTGGATCAAGCCGAGCCGTACTTGACGCTCGAATGGTTCTTTGTACAGATCTGGTTTTGATCATTGCCATCAGGTACAGCCAGTGAAGGGTATGCAGCATCGAGGTGATGTGAGTGAACTTGATTGAAGATGTGCTGCTGCATTCTGGATCAGTTACAGTGGCCTAATGGTTCACATGAGAAAGCTGGCCAGGAGTGAGTTGCAGTAGACAAGCTTAGAGATGATGAGAAATTGAAGGAGAACATTGTGGTTGACTGTATCAAAGGCTGCTGAGAGGTCAAGTAGAACAGATATTCATGCATGGAACTTGTGAGTGACTGCCACAAGGCCATTTTCTGTAGAGTGTGCCAGTTCGAAGCCAGACTGGCTGGGATCAAGGGGCTGGGATCAAGTAGGACACTGTATGTTATACACTGTATGTTCAAGAATTATTGGGAGAAAAAAGACATGAGTGATACTGGTCGATAGCTGTTGACGTCAGAGCTGCCCATTGTGGTTTTCTGGCTGTCTTAAGTGCAGATGGTACATGACCTGAGGAGAAGGAGCTGTTTGTGATGGAAGAAATGAGGGCTAGCTTGTCCTGTGAGATTGTCTGGAGCATTGTGGATGGGATGGTGTCACACAGGCAGGCTGGAGATTGGTAGCTGTAGGAAGTCATCTACGGAAAGAGAAAAACAAGTAAAGGAATGAAGTGCAAGGGGATGAGGAGTGATGGAGGAAAGGAAACAAGTGAATTGGCAGATTATGTTCGCATTCCTCTCAAAAGTCCCCAGGGGTAAGCAAAGGGCTGGGGGACAGAGGAGAAAATGACAAAGAGCTTGCGTGGACTGGTGCTCTCAGTTTCTCTGTGTAGAAGCATTCCCTGGAAAGCAGAGCTTAATGCGTGGGCTTGTTGGGAAGGCCGAATCAAGATCTACAAGCCTGTCAAGTTTGTTGTCGCTGAGCTTTTGCCCTGCCAAGCTATGGGGATCAGATATTTCAAGTTTGTGGGCCTGTCTCTTTGGTTCCCTGGGAAGCAGAGCTTCATGCAAGGGATCGTCGGAAAGGTCTGGAAGAGATCTATAAGCCTGTCAAGTTTCACGGTGGTAGGTCTTTCCCTGGCTGAGATATGCCACTAAAACCTCTTTTTTTGCGTATGCCAGGGCAGCTGCTCTTTTTTTTTTCCTGAAATGGAGGTTTTTGCCTTATAATTCCATTTCCTGTTACTTCTTTGGAAAACCTGGACAGGAGAGATCTGTAAGAGTGAAGATCTGTGTCTATTTCAGATTTCCTGCACCTTCATTGAGCTTTTCTTGGCTCTCCCCTGTTGTTCCACAGGATGTCTGTCAGGCATGGGGCACCAATAGAAGATTTTGTTGGCCTTGAGGTGCAAGGACAGTAGAAGCTAACTGAAGAAAAAAGTGAATAGAAGGTATCTGTTATCTGTTCCAAGGAGAGAGTGGAAAATGAGTCAGCGTGTGGTAGGGTAGGTAAAATGGTTGAGAAGAATGGAGTGCAGGGTGTAGCGAGTAGAGGAAGAGGATGTGGGGGTGATGTGGGAGGCAAGGAGGGAAAGATGGAAAGTGATGGTTTGAGCAGTCAAGGAATCAGAATCAGAATCAGAAAACTTGATTATTCCCAAAGGAAATTGCTTGATCCCAGCCCCTTGATCCCAACTATTTTGGCTTCAGACTGGCACACTCCACAGAAAATGGCCTCATGGCAGTTGCTCAGAAGTTCCAGACATTAAGATTGGTTCTAATTGACCTCTCAGCAGCCTTTGCTACAGTCAACCACAATATTCTATAATCTGTCATCCCTAGCCTTGGCATCCCAGGTACTTGTTCGTTTTTTCATCGTCATTAAGCTTGACTACTGTAAGTCAAGGGAGTTACTGTGATGTTTAATGATAGAGGCGATCAGCAGAAGGTCTAGTACAGTTTGTTGCCTGATCTGGAGTAGACTGGTTGAGGGTAAGGTCAAAGGATGATACAGTAACTGAGAGAGACAGCAGCTTGTTTAAAAGAAGGTTAAAGTCAATGAGGAGAAGGAGCGGGGTTTCATTATTGGGGAAGAGACTTGAGCTCCTCATGAAGGATGTTAAGCTCATCTAAGGAGCCGCCCACAGCAAGGAAGGTGATAAAAGACAATTATATGACGTTCAGTAGGGAAAGATACAATATGGTAAATGGAAACAACAGAAGGAAGTAGAAAAATGTGAGAATGTTAGTGGAGAGAAATGCCACACTCTTGTCAGAAGCAAACCTGGGCCACCACCACTACTAATTTGTCATGGAGAATCTGAGAAGGTGAAGACAGAGGAGAGGGAAGCTGAAGTGTTTCACAGAGCCACGAAGTGGAGTGAATGGAGCAATGCTAAGACTGAGATGGAGTCTTCCTTCTTAGCTACAGATTGTCAATTCCAGGTCCCATCTGCCACCATGGTCTATGATGGAAAGATGAGATTACTGGTGCTGCACTTTCTGCAGCAGTAATGACATCCTCATGTCCTAGTGGACGTGTAGATAGGTGCTGGAAAATACATTTGGAACAGCAAGAATGCAGTAATGTAGGATGAGTACTACAAATAAAAAAAAGTAGATATTTAGGCAGGGTTTAAGAGTCTGTTCTCTGTGTTCATGATGGGTACAAAAGACGAAATCGCTTGTAGCTGTTATGCAGACATCTTGATCTTGTCTTCTTCCCTCCTCGTTAATTCATTGGCCCGTTCCTAGCGTCCATTTTTACCAGCTCCACTCACGGTGTGGGTCCCTGTACACAAACGACGCAGGATGTCTTGCCGTCCGAGTTGGTCAGCAGCTGCAAAGGGAGACCAACTCCATACTGAAGTCTGTGTATCTGAATGCAGTGTTGTTAAAGTCCCTGTTGCTGTAACTGTCAGGCGTCCCAATACTTTTGTCCATATAATACATCTGAGGCTGCGCTCACCCAGGAGCACAAAAACATAAAAAAGCAACAAACTTTCAAAATAGAATAGTCTTTATTGTCACTGTTGCAGGAACAATGGAAAAACAGTTTGAATATTGTAAGTAAATATTGGACAGTGTCATGTAAGTGAATATTGGACAGTGTCATGAATTGAGGGGCATAGTTGACTGCCTGAAGATAAAAGCTTTTTTTTTTTTTTGAGTCTGTTGGTCTTTGGCCTGAGGGCAGGGGGGAGAAAAGTGAATGTCCAGGTTGTGAGGGGTCTTCAGTGATGTTGCTGGCTGTTCTCACCACCCGTTGCAGGTTCTTTTTGTCCTAGTAGTGGCCTATGAAGAAGTCTAATTGTCTCAACCCTGGTCCAGGTGGCCTCCAGCTTTGCATACTGAGGCATTTTCACTGCTCCCACCACACCTGATCCAACGAATCAGCTCGTTAACAAGCCTGTTCTGTGCTGAAGTGGTTTCTTAAAGAAGCGAAAGAACTTAAAACGTGCAGGGCAGGGTGGCCTCCAGGACCAAGGTTGGGAAATACTGGAATATCTTAATCTTCTCAGTTTTATTCCTGGAGCACTGCTGCCCTCCAGATTGTGGTGTTTCTTCTCCAGCATGGTTTCCTAATCCTTGTTCTGGATGCCACTGCCCTATTTATTTAAAAGCTCACCCTTATTTAAGAAATGAAAAACACAGTAAGGGTGTGTTAAGGAGCTGATTAGTTGGATCAGGTGTGTTGAGGAGCTGATTAGTTGGATCAGGTGTGTTGAGGAGCTGATTAGTTGG
>JBBIGA010000040.1:3195822-3208484 GCA_037576975.1 Alestes dentex
TTCTGAGGGTAAACACCGGTTCTAGACTGTTTTACACTGTTTATATTTACTGAAATCAGAGTTTACTGATACACTCTTAACCCTTAGATGAACTTAACCCTCAGAACTTCTTTATAATCTGGATTCTTATCAAAAAGAATAGTTTGAATGAATCAGAAGAACCATGATGGTTCCTTAACCATTACGGAAGAACCTTCAAAAGCTTTTCAGTGGATCTTTTGAATAAAACTGATTTGCAACTGACTAAAATCCCTAATTTCTAAAACTAAAATTGTATAGATGTTTTTTCAAATTGTTTAAAATATTTTAAGTTATTTTAAATTGTCTTATTGTCTTTCCAGATCATTTTGCTGATTTCATATTTGAAACATGTTTTCTGCATTATGCTTTAGCAAAAATGATCAGAATAAGAATAAGTTTCTCTAGAAAAAATTACTATACACTTATTCAAATACTTGATATTTCTGTTTGAAGAGACTCAGCTAAGAACAAAAGGAAGTAAAGAAATAAAGAATGCACTGGGAAAAGCGAGCATGCTCTTCATCGTGGATTGCCTAGGTTTAACCTTGCTGTAATTGTGACTGTGCGATTGGGTATTGTCACAATGAGTGCCTCCCTCCGCTTGATTTATGTTTCTCCTCCTCGCCCACAGATAATGAAGGCGCTAATTCATATTCTCTTTCAAATGAACTCATTAATAAAGGATTAGAATGGTAAATCATCACAAACAAAATTAATAAATGAAGAAGTGGTGGGACGGGCCTCTCTGTCTCATGTATATTTTGGTCCTTCATGCAGAACTGTCTAAGATGATTGGATTCACGTAGGAAACCATGAATCTAAACTCTAAGCTCTATGTCTGTACAGGCTCGGGCTCAGCTCAGCAAACGAGCTCGATTCAAAAAAGTGTATACTTTTAAACCAAAAAATGACCCAGCTCCATTCACTCAGTCCATCCTGAAAGTCCCTCTCAGCTGCAGTGAAGTATTATGGAAGGTTTTGGGGAGATTTGCTTTTTCTTTAGTTGAATTCCCAAATTTCATGGTAGCAGTGCTGGAACACTCATAACAGTAAAGCTGCCAGGAAAGTAGTCAGAGAAATGCCTTAGAATAGGGGTCCTGGAGGGCCGGCATCAATCACTGTTTAATTGTGCCTTTTCTCAAACACCAAATCACCCAACCTGGCAATTATCAGGTGAGTTGAACCAGGTGTGTTTTAGCTTTAGAAGAACCACGTGGGTTCCTCTCAGAAAGATGAATTAGAAGCCAACGTACAACCATGACGATTCGCTATAGAACCTTCCAATAGATGCTTCTTTTTTAATATGTGGCCGTGAAGAACCTTTGTCATGTTTAAGGAACCTCTTCATGATGTTGATTCCTGCCAAATAGATTTCATTGGAGCAATGAGATGGAAAAACCATGATGGTCTCCTAAAGAACCTTTCAGTGGATGCTTTTTTTAAGAATTATGTTTGTAAATTAGATGTGAGAGTGAGAAGAACCTTCGTAATGTTTAAGAAACCTCTTTATAAATGTGGGTTCCTACCAGAAAGATTTACTTTGAGCAAGAAAATAGAAGAACCCAGATGGTTTCCTTAAGAACCTTTCAGTGGATGTTTCATTAAAGAACCATGGTTGTAAATTAGATATGTGAAAGAGAAGAACTTTTATAATGTGTGTTCCTACCAAAAAAATATTTATTGGGTGTCATGAACTCGAAGAACCATGATAGATTAATAACTCCCTAGCATTTCCCACTGATTATTACCTACCAGTGGTTGCTGCTTTAAAGAACCATGAGTAAGAAATCTTAGAATAATGTGATTCTATGCCAGCTAAGTGTTCTTCCCAGGACCGCATGTGCTGTTTCAAAGGGGTTTTTTTTTCAGAGTGAAGGTACAGTTCAGTGGTCATTGTAATATTTTGACATTTTCACGAAAGACGAGACGAGAAAAGAAAATGAAACCATGTATGGCACAAATGAGATTTTATGGAAATGGAAGCAGACTGCAGTGATTTGTACTGAATAGCCAAATTGTTCTCGTCTCACCTCTTTTTCTGGAAATGACAGCGATTTTCCAATTTTGTATTTGAGCGTTCTTTATAATCACCAATTAACTCATAAACCTTTCGGATTATTGATCGTGACACCATTACTGAAACGCCCTGCTCACTCTCTTTGGAGTAGGTCAACTCCTGATTGACAGGTGAGCTTCGCTGGACATTTCTGCCGGGGTAATTTGCTGCATGGATCGTCCAGCGCCTCGACCAGAACATTATCTGGACTTTGTTGACGGAGCGAGAGCCAAATGGCAGGCTGCCGGGTGATCTGTCTGCAGATTTGTTATTGCTGACAAGTGCAACCTTTTTATCGATAAACCCATGAAACAAAACTGCTGAACAAAATGCTTCGTAACCTTTGAAAATATCACCATCACGTTAAGCTATCGTTGTTTGCCGAGCGCAATAAGGGCCTTGCGGTGCCTCTATAAGTGAATGGTCACTTAGGCGAGATTGATCAATGAACAGTTTATTTCTCAATCACATAATTTTAAGACGTTCTCACTCTGAGCCGTGCGAGTACATTTCGAACAGGCTCGTGTCTTCCAGCCAAGTGCAACGCAATCTCCTGAATGTTGAACGAACACCTACAGTGGTGAATTAACAGCGACGAGTGTCGGATTAGGTCTTACAATTCAATTCAGCTCAATTTAATTAGCATTCATCATCTGAGGCACCTACAGTGTTTATTCAGATCCACGCAAATTAACATCGTAAATGCTCATTCGACCCAAGGTGCTTTTTGTTCCTGCATTACCACTTTTGTTTACCACCTTGGGTTGTTTTTATTTTTTATTTTTCAGTTTTTGTGCCGGGTCCCACTCTGTTGTTTTGCAAGTCATTGTGTCCAGCACAGAAGCAGTGGAGCTTTCTCCCCATTGCATCATTTTCAGTGCTGCTGATGAGCCCATGAGAGAGGACCCCCACAAAAGTTCTCACAGCAATCCTACTGATCTCAGTGCCAAGTATTTTGTTCTGTTTTCCTTCATCTATTATGGCAGTGCATTCTTTTTTTCTTTAAGCCAATATGAATACAAACCCAGCCTTAATTTGAATTTAGCATTTCAAGCCGTGATGTCTTTTTTAGTGCAGGCCTCCATGAGCTACGCTTAGAAAGAATCTGTAATGATTAAAAGTGAAATTTAAATCAAAGTAAGGGGAGTGGGTAGCAATGCAAGACATTTTCTCAAGTTCCAACAAGCAACAAGAACAACAAGAACAAGAACAAGGACATCCTTGATTGATGTCTCAGCGTCTTCTGTGAAAACAAGACGTAATTAGAGTTTTTAAAGCCCACATGCCTCGCTGTTACACAACCTCTTCTGATTCTGCGTTTTTGAAGAAACCCCCCCCCGGAGCCCCTGCCCATTTGCTTTCGTGGAAAGAAAGTTCCAGCACTGAATGGAATGACTGAATATATCCCCCTGTTTGCAGAGTGGGCAGAAGTTTGAATTTCATCTGCGACTAAATCAGATTTCGCATAAAAAAACCCCAGAATACGGAGAGAGGCAGAGGGAAGTCATTCATAATTCAGTGCCATGGGTTGGGGAGTTGGAGGGCTCCGCTTTTCTTGATAGGCGTTTATCAGTTCCCTCACAAAGACTCCTGCAGCGCTGCAGGGCGCCAGATGAGTTACTCCAGAAAATATCTCCTGGGTACTCCCCCCCCACTGCTGTTTGTCCATGTCACCCTTGCCCTTGCATTTGATGCGCTTGAGGGTTGGAGAAGCTCTGGATGTTTGAGTTTGTGGAAGTGTTTAGAGGAGTACTGTACCGTTTATTCAATCTAATCTCAATCTTCTGCATCTGTAGCACCTGGCTGATTACTTTGAACAGTAATTATCATTTATTTTTCTTTTAATTTAGTAAAAGTGACACGTGTTTTAATTACCTGCTCATCTGATTCCATTTAATCATTAGAACTCATTTAATCATTAGAATTTTAGCAAATATAAATGAAAGTTCTCCCGGGTTCAAAGATCTTGTGTTTTTCATTTGATTCTAAGACTAAAGTAAAAGAATTTTGGCCATTTTTGTTCTTTATGAGCATTTGTGTGAGACACCATTTTTAAAACCCCAGCAGCGGTTGTTATTATTATTACGTTTTTTTTAATTACAGTAACTTTCGAGCACCAACACAAACTGGGGGATCTTCCATATAAGGAGCTGTTTAGAAATATGATGACAGTTCATCATTTTGCTTCGGGCATGGATCTGTGCCGCTCACATTCTAAGTTCAAAAGTTTGTTGTGTAAAAGACCACTATTTTCTGTGTGAAAGAACAAAACAAGTGCACATGGGCTTTAGGTTGAGGCAATGTCCGTTTGCTTCCACTTCCACTTGCTTCTTTCTTGCAGGTGGGGTGCTAGAGTCTATCCCAGCAGTTAATGGGCAAAAGGTGGGGAGCCTGGACGCATTCACACCTCGAAGAAAATTAGTATCTCCAGTCCACCTGAGGTGTTTACAGGAAGAAAACTGGAGTTCCTGGGGAAACCCATGCAGACATGGGGAGAACATAGAGTTTACCCTGGATAGGTATTGGACGCAGGACCTTCTTGCTGAGATGTGACGCAGTTTAAGTGGGTAACTGTTGGCTCTTTGTGTGTAAAATGTTGGCCTGTGTTGAGCTGCTAGGGAGCAATGAGGACTTCAATCTGACACAAAACAGACGGCACAAATCCAAATTTTGTGCAACCATACATTTAAACACCATGACATTTAAATAAAATAAAAATAGAAATGAAAAGGACACTTTCAGAAATGTTGACTTGCAGATACAAAAATGAAAATCGCTTCACTTTTGGTTTTAGAAATGTTACACATTTCCTTCACAAATATATTTAACGTTTTTCATGTTAAAGTTGAGATACTTCCAAAATAGACAAAAATGAAGTTGCATGGATTTTGTAAACAGAAAAGGGTTAAGTGTGTTGAGTCAATAGTTTTTGTTCTTTTCTAAGTACTTACTGTCAGTGGGAAATAACCGTACAATAAAGATGCAAATTTAAGCGAAAAGAGATTAGGTTGAAAAATGGAGTATTCTTTGACACATGGAAAGAACATTGGAAAAAAAAGTTAAGATCTCCTGCAAAGTGAATACAGAAGAGGTTGGCATTGACAGAAAGAGACAAAGCGTGTAAACATGCTGGCCAATTTGAGTATTTGGAGAGGAAGATGACAACTTTTGGTATGTTCTATCCGGTTAGAGCTCCGCTTTTCTTTTTTCTTCAGTTTTTTGGGGAGTTTTAGATGTTTGATCTAAGTCTTTTTTGGAAGCCTTTACCAAGTTCTTTACCAAGTTCAAGAGCCTCCACTAACAAGCCCTGTCAGATCACTTTCCTCAGATTCTGTCATTTCATCCAGTTGCACTAATGGTGCCTACACATTAGCTGCGAACTGTTTTCTCAGTAAACAAAACCTTTTGTTTTGTTGTGTGATCTCCGATGTTCTTTGTGTGAAGTAATGGTTTTGGTGCTGCTCACTTTTGAAAAAACTGTTTTTGAAACTGTGTCTTACAGTCGGATGTATACAAATGATCTTTGCTTTAATTGGCTGGTCTGTACTGCGATTAATTCAGGATGAGCTGGAATTAACCAATTTAAGCTGAATAGGTGGAAACTATATGTAAACCTCAGAAAACAAATGAGTTGTTTTGGAGTAAGCAGTAGGCTTTAAAAAATAAATAAATACAATTTTATGTATATATACATATATATATAATTTTTTTTTTTTAATCGAACCTCTAACTTAAACCAGGCTTCTGTGTAAGACACATAGAATAATAAAAAAAACCCTTCATTAGGTGACATGTTTTTGTAACACCTATCAGTACTCTGTTTCTCTAGCCTTCTGATTACTGGCCTATTCACACACACACACACACACACGCACACACACACACACACACACACACACACACACACACACACACACACACACGCACACACGTACCTGCACTGTATTTCCTGATTTACTCAGGACTCATTCAGGCTGCCTTTGTGAAGTATTATCATCTCTGGATCAGTTCTGAGCCTCTGATTTCTGGGCATCATCACCTCTCTTTTGACCCCTGCTTCTGTTTTACTTTTTTCCACCCTGGATTTTCCATTTTGGCTTTTCAATGCTTTGGATGCCTTTTTTCCTGAGCTGTTTAATTTTTTACCTCCGTCTAAGCTCTCAAAGTCCTTTCCCTTTTTCTTAAGTCATGCTTTTCTTGGACTACAACCACAAGCTGAAAGCATGGTCCAAAATCTCAAATCTGCAACAAAACATGACTGGGGTGCTCAAATGTTTGCATAAGACTGTAAAATTGTTTAGCAAAACCAGTCAGTGAAACCACTGTCTTTAACAAAAGCTACTTTCGTGCAGAAAGTAGAAGATGCTCAAAGCCAGTGATTCCCAGCACAAGCCCTGGAGTTTCCCCAGCTCTAAAACACCTGATGCAACTAATCAGCTAATTAACAAGCCTTTCCTGGGTTAAAGGGTGTGTGGGAACACACAAAAACACACAGGACTGGTGGTGTGAAATATTGTTCTGGGGGATTACCTGATAGCCTGCTTGGTAGGTACTCATTAAGCCATTGAGGCCCAATGTCGTTAACCTGTGACACATCCTCCCCATTACACCTCCTTTACACTTCTCATCGCCCCCTCCCCCGTCCCCGTCCCTGTATCATGCATGTCTAAATGGGTATTTAACCTCCAGACCCAGGCCAGGTCTGCTTATTACACGGTAAGCAGCCTGGCTGTGACTGGCCTGCAAGTGTTGTGATTAATCAGAGCAGCGAGGCGGTGTGCACCATCACTTCCTGCCGGGCCTGTCATCCAGAGGAACAGGGGGCTGCCAAGGCTGCGGCTAATTTGCATAACGCACAGGACAACATGTCGCTACTTAGTGGACTTGCTAAAAAACACCAGAAACTGACTGACCTGAAAATAAAGTTAAAACCCCGACACACAAACACTCTCTCTAATGTAGACAGTTACTTTTTTAGCCCTCAGAACATGAGCAGCAGCTCAACAAATAGGACATTGTCATCAGAGTATAACAACTCCTTCTACGGAAGTTTCCCCAGATGCTCGAGGTGTCAGACGTCATGCTGAGCTTCGTTTGGTGTTCCTGTGTCATGTAGAACCAGAGTTACTGTAATTTAAAAAACATGCAATAATAATAAAAATCGTGCCACACACAAATGAACATAAAGAACAAAAATGAACAAATTTCTTTTATTTTAGGTTTTAGAAACAAACAAAAAAAGCACAAGATCTTTGAACCCGGGAGAACTTTTCAGGTTAGTCTCCGCCCACAAGTAGGTGGGGAAAACCCGCAGAGGGAGGGGCCGAGTGGCGGCGCACCGAGAGAAAGAGCAGCAAATGACGAACATGTAGAAGAACAAACCCCAGTTCTAGACTGTTCTACATCGTTTATATTTACTGAAATCAGAGTTTACTGATACACTGAGTTCTGAGGGTAAACACCGGTTCTAGACTGTTCTACACCGTTTATATTTACTGAAATCAGAGTTTACTGATACACTGAGTTCTGAGGGTAAACGCCGGTTCTAGACTGTTTTACACTGTTTATATTTACTGCAATCAGAGTTTACTAATGCACTCTGAGCTCTGAGGATTAAAATGTAAGGTTCTAGGTTCTTGTGTTTAATGTACAGTTCTAGGAAAAACCTTTAATAAATATATAACATGGGCAGACAGAATTTCACTTTAGGGCAGGTCTGCTTACAGACCAGTTAGAAATCACACCCCAGAGAAACTACTGAAGATACGATGATAGCCACCATCTACTCGATCCCATTACAGCAGAAAGAGTTGAGCTAATCTTGACTTTACATGTTAGTTTTGGGAAAAAATGAATAGCTCCAGTGCCTTGTAAAACAGACATGCTGTGTGACCAATGATGGCATGCAGCCATCAAAAGGTTGTAGGTCCAGGTTATTGGACTACAGTCCAGAACCTCTTTTAGATAGCCCTAGATCTTTGGTGGGATAAGAAAAAATATATATCTATATTCAGCATGCCATATACAAAATACGTTCCTGCAGTTATGAATGGGCTCGGTCTCTGTTGCTGATAGACCTCATGTGAAAGTTTTAACAAATGTATCAGGGCAAAATGGAAGAAAATAAGAGTCAAATTCCATCAGTCTGTTAATATTTATGGGGTTTGGGGTGGGTTTGCCTGGTGTAGTGGGGAGCGTTTATGCCTCACAGACAGAAACTTCTGGGCTTGTGTGCACCTTCTGAGTTTCTACCAGGAGCTCTGGTTCCCTCCCACAGTCCAAAGACATGCACATTAGACTGACTGGAAATTCTAAATTGCCCTTAAGTGTGTTTCTCTGTGTTTTTGACCTGTGATGGACTGGTGGTTCTCTGCATTTTGCCCTGTGACTGCTGGGACAGGCTCTAGCACCCTCACATCCCTAGTTCAGGGTAAGCAGTTTAGATAATGAATGAATGGATGGATGGATGGATGGATGGATTTTCTGCATTACAAGCAATAGGACAGTCATTAAAAATTTGACTGACCATCAGGAATTCATTTGACTCTTTTGGATTCCCCAAATCCAATCAAAGTCCCCCAGTGTTTAACCCAGCCTGAATGAATGGATGGACGATTTAGATGGGTTTGTCAAATTTGTCAGCTCATGCGACCTCCAACTAACTACGAACATCAAATCCATCAGGATTTTGGATGTTTTGGGTGTGTTTTGCGTGTATTCTGTAATGCTGCTATGGCTATTCAATATTATCAGCTTAGATGGGTGATCTTTAACTACTACTAATGGTTTCTATTTGGCAGAATTCCAATAACAGATATAACAGTGTGCTGTTTCCATTTGTTGTCAATAAGAAATAGAGGTGTTGTTCACTGTTTCACCCACAAAGCCCCTCACATTTACTCAGAGGAGAGACTAGTGGTTGCAGTCAAGGCTAAACTTGGCCAGGCAACAATGACCACCTACCTTACAGAATGGTTAAAACACAGGTATACAACAAAGATAAGTGCAATACTGTCAAATTGCTGCGGGAATCAGTTTTGTATTTATATTATATAATGGTATCTAGGCAGGAAAACAGCATTCTTGACATTTTTAAAAATGACCATCAGCAACTTCTGACCCCTCAGTCCCACTTGTTTGATAGAGCAATTGATGGGCTCAGCCCCTGATGTTCTGCCACTGGTGAAGACATCTTCCAAGAGAGTTTTGTCAGTCTCTCCTATTCATTAAGTGTGTAAGTAAAGGCACAAGCATGAAACATCAAATAACTCTTTGATTGCCTTTGGGTTCATCCTGTATTAGTACAAGACTTACCAATCCCATCTTCTGTCCCTATTAAATGATTGCTTGACTGATTGATCGATTGATTCATTTTTTGTTTGTTGATCAATCAATAAACCAATACACCAATTAACCAATCAATCAGTCATTCACTCAAGCTATCAGTTAATAGGGACAGAAGATGGGATGTACACATGAGATGCCACAGGCCCTGCCAGACCCCCCTGCAGCTACACATCTGCAATGGGACCATCGCTAAGGCATTTTTTAAGATTTAAAAGGGTTCTTTAGTGTGCCAAATATAGATTTTCTGTGGCATCGCTCTGAAGAATTCTTGTTGACACCTTGGCTGTGTTGAGTTATTCTATTTTAAATAACACATTCATCCAAATACGTATGTGCGTTTGTATTACATTTACATGAGTGCACACATAAACGCCATATTATCATAAACAGCCTGCTTGTAATGCATTAGAGCCTTCCCGGCGTGGAAAATATAGGAATGGGGAATGGATTGTGACAGCCTTTACTACCTCACTGAGGGAAGAAGCGATTACTTTCCTTCTGTGACAAGCCATAGAGTTGGAGTTAGTCACAGATTGGCTTCCGTCCAGGCAAATGTCTGGAGAGTGCAAGATGGAAACATATGAGCACAATATTTGCTTCAATCAAATATTGCAGAAGTATCACATAACAAAAAATCAAATAATCACAGTGCAGTTATTTTTTTATGGCAGGATCATATTTATACACTAAACTACACTGGAAACGCAAGCATTCTGGTAACCAGCTAGACCACCTGCCTCAAAGCCAGCGGAATTGTTTCTCTGAAGTGATGAAAGACGGAAACATGATCTGAACATTAATTTGAATGGAATGAGTTTATATTCCTGTCCTTTTCATCATTAAATATTCACACAATTTAAAGGACGAGTTAGATAGATCTGAATTGGCGGCATCAGTAAAACAGGCATGAATATTGATCATTCAGAAAAACAAAAGTCATGATAAGAGCTTGTGCACAAACACTAGAATCTAAATTCACAGGTTGTGGAGACCTAGCTTCAATCGCCAAGCCGGTATGAGCAGAAAAGTAGAACAAATATTAACCCTTAGAACTCAGAGCATATTAGTAAAATCTGATTTCAAAATGGTTGTCTATTAAACATTAATTGAAAGGATTTTTAAGGAACCAAAATGATCTGTGGCACCACACAAAGGACCCTTTCTGCAATTCTTTATTTAAGAATACGTTCAATATTTAGAAGAAGGGTGCACCTCCTTTTCAGAGGTACTATACATAGTCAACTCTAGGGAGACTCCAGAAAACTCCAAAGGCTTTAGTAGCCTTTCTGTCAAATGTGTAAAATGAATAGTAGATAAATATAAGTCTTAATTGCAAATGTAAAAAGAAAATGCAGGTAGGAGAGACAGGATAATCTGAGACAAGCATCCCAATTCCAATAAAAAACACTGATTAAAGCTATCTGTTATTGTGTCTAAGCTGTCAGCATCTGACAATGTCTAGTTGCCAGCTGACTCACTGGGCATTGATTAATCAAGAGACTCACAGTCATTGCCCTCCATCAGCTTGCCATTTAACTCTCTCAAGAAAGTAATTGGCTGCTGCCTTCACAGCATCAAAATCTCCAGCTCACTTTCTGAATTGCTCTTGTGTTCCAGTCACCAGATTGTGTGAGGTCAGCGTGTCTATTGTACTTGTTTGGAGGTATTAGGATTTGTACTGCTCCATCACAGGAATGGATGCTTTGTAGCTTGCTCGTATTTTGCTTTTTGCAAGTGTCAAAGAGATGTCAATGGGGCTTTCTTCAATTCGTCAGATTATCTTCATTTAAAAATTTCAAAATGAAATCAGCGATACAAAAAAGTATCCAGGCACACACTCAAATGAGTACATGCATCTACCTTAAAGCCTCATTGCCAGTCAAGTTCTTCCACACTGAACTCATACAACCACGTCTTTATGGAGCTCGCTTTGCGCACTGGGACACAGTCATGCTGGAACAGAAAAGGTTCTTCCACAAACTGGGTCCACAAAGCTGGAAGCATGGCGTTGTCTAAAATGTTATGGTTTGGAGAAGCATCAAGACTGAACTTCATTGGAAGTAAGGGCCCTAGCCCAAACCCTGAAAAACAGGTGTCCCAATACTTTTGCGCATATAGTGTAGCTTGTATAATCTCCATTGACCAATAAAATGGGACACTATGGAGCAGCCAAACGTGAGCCTAAAGTTACCATGTCCAGCACCTCTTCTCACTAACGCTCTTGTGGCTTAATGCCATTCAATTCTCACAGCAATGTTTTAACATCTGATTTGGAGTCTTCCCAGAGAAACAGTGGCCTTTACTGCAGCAAATGTCAGACACACTCCCCCTGATTTCAGGAGAATGAGCAGGTGTCTACAAACTTTTGGACATCCAAGGCCAGATTTGCTAAATAGTTACAAATATCGTATTTTGTTTGTGCAAAAACAGTTATCAACACAGGCACAGAAGCCTTTTTGTGCATGCACACATGATCACTACTGAGCTGCAGGGTTTAGAGCGCCTGACCCCATGGATATGCTTTTAAAGTAGTGCCATTGTTGTGGTGGACAAATAGGGTAGGAGCCTATGCAAATTTGCAATCTGGAGGGATTTGCTAATGTGAGCTGAGCAAAAAAAAATAGTGTGTTTTTCAACACCAGGGACAAGAAAGCACAATGACTTTGTAATTGCCCACTAAAATGTGTTATTAAAAGCAAGCTCCTCGTTTCATTTCATCACTTTGAAATAGCTTGCCATTCAAATGTTTGGAGTTAATGTTTTGGAGTCAATGTTTTGGAGTTAATGGGGGTAAATCAGCCCCAGCTGAGCCAATTCTGAATTTTCTTATGACCTGGTAGTGGTGCAGGTGTTCCTAGTGCCATGAGTCCAAAATAATTAGCTTCTAGTAATTTGTTAACAGCAGATAAAATGAAGTAAAAGAAGATTAAACCTTAGAACATTGTTCCTAGAAAAACACCAAAGAAAGAAAAATGTGGAAACACGTTCCATGTGATTTAAACGTGTCGGTTAGAAAATTAAAGAAATCTGAGGACGGTCCAAAAATACACACGAATGCCATACCTAAATTTGCAATTTTGGTCCAAAACACAAGATGAGATTTTTCTTTAATTTTGACTGCAATCGATTGTTTGGGCTGTGTTTTGATGATTTGTTGTAATTTTCAGAATAAAAAATGTGTATTTTCTGGAAAATGTGTCTGTGTGTTTTTATGTCACAACCAGTTGTTGCCCAATTT
>JBBIGA010000040.1:3215830-3227095 GCA_037576975.1 Alestes dentex
CAAAGCACTATATGAAGTTAGTTTTAAGTCAGAAATATGATTTTGCCGGCCAGAAACCACTGACTGCTGTAATGTGTGTTCACTTGAAAAAAACTGCTTTCTGATGCCCTGGGAGCGCTGAGAACGCTGGAAATGCATTTTCAGCTCCAGACACAGCCGTTAAGGACAAGTCATGATTTGGCACTTTAAACAGTATATATTTAAACTATTCATTCTCATGTGAGGTTGTGCAACTACAAAGCACTATATGAAGTTAGTTTTAAGTCAGAAATATGATTTTGCCGGCCAGAAACCACTGACTGCTGTAATGTGTCTTCAGTGAAAAGAACTGCTTTCTGACGCCCTGAGAGCGCTGAGAACGCTGGAAACGCATTTTCAGGCCCAGATACAGCCTTTAAGGAAAAGTCCTGATTTGGAACTTTAAACAATATATATGTAAACTGTTCATTCTTGCGGGACGTTGTGGAGCTACAAAGCACTATATGAAGTTAATTTTAAGTAGGAATTATCATTTTGCAGGGCAGAAACCACTGACTGCTGTAATGTGTGTTCATTCAGAAAACCCTGCTTTCTGAAGGCCTGGGCGCGCTGAGAACGCTGGAAAAGCGTTTTCAGGCCCAGATACAGCCTTTAAGGATGTCATGATTTGCTACTTTAAACAGTATATATGTAAACTGTTCATGTGTAGCGGGACGTTGTGTAGCTACAAAGCACTATATGAATTTAGTTTTAAGACAGAAACATGATTTTGCCGGCCAGAAACCACTGACTGCTGTAATTTGTGTTCAGTGTAAAAAAAACTACTTTCTGAAGCCCTGGGAGCGCTGAGAATGCTGGAAACGCGTTTTCAGCCCCAGACACAGCCGTTAAGGACAAGTCATGATTTGGTATTTTAAACAGTATATATGTAAACTGTTTATGCTCGTGTGAGCTTGTGCAAATACAAAGCACTATATGAAGTTAATTTTAAGTAAGAATGATCATTTTGCAGGGCAGAAACCACTGACTACTGTAATGTGTGTTCATTCAGAAAACCCTGCTTTCTGAAGGCCTGGTTGCGCTGAGAACGCTGGAAACGCGTTTTCAGTCCCAGATACAGCCTTTAAGCAAAAGTCATGATTTGGTACTTTAAACAGTATATATGTAAACGGTTGATTCTCGTGCGCGGTTGTGCAACTACAAAGCACTATATGAAGGCAGTTTTAAGTCAGAAATATGATTTTGCAGACTAGAAACCACTGACTGCTGTAATGTGTGTTCGGAGTAAAAAACCTACTTTCTGACGCCCTGGGAGTGCTGAGAACGCCGGAAATGCATTTTCAGGCCCAGATACAGCCTTTAAGGAAAAGTCATGATTTGGTACTTTAAACAGTATATATGTAAACTATTCATTCTCGCGTGAGGTTGTGCAACAACAAAGCACTATATAAAGTTAGTTTTAAGTCAGAAATATCATTTTGCAGGCCAGAAACCACTGACTGCTGTAATGTGTGTTCAGTGAAAAGAACTGCTTTCTGATGCCCTGGGAACGCTGAGAACGCTGGTAACATATTTTCAGGCCCAGATACATCCTTTAAGGAAATGTCATGATTTGGTACTTTAAACAGTATATATGTAATCTATTCATTCTCGTGTGAGGTTGTGCAACTACAAAGCTCTATATGAAGTTAGTTTTAAGTCAGAAATATGATTTTGCCTGCCAGAAACCACTGATTGCTGTAATTTGTGTTCAGTTTAAAAAAAACCTGCTTTCTGAAGCCCTGAGAGCGCTGAGAACGCTGGAAACGCGTTTTCAGCCCCAGACACAGCCGTTAAGGAAAAGTCATGATTTGGTACTTTAAACAGTGTATATGTAATCTATTCCTTCTCGTGTGAGGTTGTGCAAATACAAAGCACTATATAAAGTTAGTTTTAAGTCAGAAATATGATTCTGCAGGCCAGAAACCACTGACTGCTGTAATGTGTGTTCAGTAAGAAAACCTGCTTTCTGAAGCCCTGGGAGCGCTGATAGCGCTGAGAACGCTGGAAACGCGTTTTCAGGCCCAGATACAGCCTTTAAGCAAAAGTCATGATTTGGTACTTTAAACACTATATATGTAAACTGTTCATTCTCGTGGCAGGTTGTGCAACTACAAAGCACTATAAGAAGTTAGTTTTAAGTCCCCACACATCACCTATTTCATCTGGTGCAAATAAACATACACCCTATTTCTATTTATATGTCTGTCTGTCCATCTGTCTGTTCATTTGTGTATTCGTGTCCTAAGTCCTGTCAAGTTATGTCATTTTCTCTCTTCCTTTGAGTTTAATTGCATTTCCCTGTATTGTAATTTTTTTATTTTTGGGGGGTTTTGTCATGTCATGGTCTTGTCATTTTGTCAACAATATGAAATGCTTGACAACAATTTACAATTAGATTTTGCTATATTAAATAACATTTTTGTAATGAATCACATACAATGCTGCACTTTGTAATTTCAACAAACTAATAAGGTATTTCAACACAAAATACACAAACTATCTAAGAACATGGCTGTGTAGAACAGGTTAATAAAATATTACAAAAACACAAAAAAGTCCAAACAAAAAAACAAGTAAATCAACTTCACATAAACCAATTAAGTATTTGCCTTTTTCGCACGTTCCTTCCGTCTTTCGTCCCTATCAGATGCCAATTGAAGCCAACGCTGAATATTTTTTTCCACCTCCTGGTCTGTGGCATTCCTTGTAAGACAGTTTTGTCTTACAGTAGCTAAGACACACAACACAAAACTATTAGTGCCACCGGCATCTAAGGCACACACATAAATCATGTCATTAAGATCAAGACAGCATTTCTTAACTAAAACAATTCCAAAACACGTATATACATTACAACACAAATACAGAGACCCATGACAGAACATTGTTAACAAGTAAATAGTACTGAACAGGGGTGTTCATGTCATGTTCATGTGTGTGCATATGTAATCTGAAATGTTTTGATGGGAAAAAAAAACACCACTGATAAACTATAACATAAAGAAGGCTGCTGTATCAGTGGCAATACTACACAGTACAAAACTACTTACAAAAATAAAGATATATTGATATATATCACTGATTCTTGCATGTGTTTTGTCCCTGATTCTTTTACAATCATGCATAACCGATAAATCTGTTGATTAAACTGATTGATAAAACAAAATATTTCCAGTACTTGAAATGAAATGCACATGAACAAGTCATGAACTGGAACTTGCAGGGCCCATTTCTAATCATAATAAAGTAATCAAATCTAACCAATAACAAAGTAGCCATGATATGTACACTAACAAAGAGTAAACTGACGTCCCAGGAGAACAGAAAAACTAGAGAATGTACCAGTTTGGATTAGAAACAACTTACCTATCACAACATCTTTCAACATCAAACGCTGGAAGCCAGTCTTTCCATTTATCCCTCGCATGTTGACGCACTTTGCCAGAGTGTTTGTGATGAGTGTATTCATTATGCACCACACACTCTCCCTTACATTTGACCCACCTTTCAGAGTCAGGTAGTGGATCTTTAAAAAAGCAGAAACAAGTTTTGAACTAAAAAAGTTTAATCTTTCTACTAAAGTAAAGAGTACATATCACATAACAAAACAATTATGCAAAAAAACCAGACAAGACCATTTCAAATCATGACCCATTTTGTATCTGGATGGGTTTACACACACAAAAGAAAAAGTTTGATTAATTGATTATACAGTTCTAATGAAGAATATGCAGCATTTATCGACAACAGTGATGTCAAAACGTCTGATCAGTGATTCTTACAAAATGAAGGTGCTCAAAATATTAACACCTGCTAAAATGCTGAAAAGAGAAGGTTGTTCTTTTGCTGTTCTTTTTTTCTTCTACGTCTAAATTTCCTGAAAACTAATGTTTAAATATCATTAGAAAGATATGCTTACCAACTGATTTTTGAAGTAACAGCATCCTAGTTGCTCCTCCAAGTTTTGAAGGTCTGCACATCAGCAACTGGTAGCAGATCCTGTTCAATACCAGTTGTTTTTTGAGCTATGGATTTTAGACCCTGAACCGTCTTCGGAGCAGCTGGTTCCAGCAACTGGAACCAGGGTTGAAGTGATGACGGGCTTGAAGTGTGAGGCATAGAACACAGGGTGGACATGGAGGGAGGCAGGCAGGTGACAGGGTTGATCCAGTGAGTGATGCGGTAGGGTCCAGTGTAACGGGGTGATAACTTCTGGGATTCCGTGCGCAGGTGTAGATTCTTAGTAGAGAGGTAGACCCTGTCACCTACTCAGTACAATTGTCCTGGTGGGTGCTGGCGGCGGTGTTGCTGGGTGTAGCGTTGGTTGGCTTTGCTGATAGCTTCCCTGGCCTGGAGCCAGAGCCGCCGACACCTGCGGACCAACTGTTGGGCCGATGGTACATCAACCTCTGGCTCCTGGTGGTCAAACATTGGAGGTTGGAAACCGTAGCATACCTCAAAAGGGCTCATCCCTGTAGCAGAGGAGGTGAGGAGATTGTGAGAAAATTCATCCCAAATGAGATCCACAACAAAGCATCTCAGGAAGCGCTCCAGCTGTTGGTTGGTCCGCTCCGTCTGACCATTGGTCTGGGGATGGTATCCAGATGACAGGCTGCATGAGACCTCGATCAGACGGCAGAAGGCCTTCCAGAACTGGGCTGTGAACTGGGGCCCTCTGTCCGAGACAATGTCCTTGGGGAACCCATACAAATGGACTACATGCTCTAGTATCAGTTCGGCAGTGGTTTTGGCTGAGGGGAGTCCCTGGAGAGAGCCACCAGGTGCAAGGCCTTGGAGAATCAGTCCACTATGTTGAGGATGGTGTTCTTCCCTTCCGATTCCGGCAGCCCGGTGATGAAATCCAGCGCGATGTGCGACCAAGGACGACGAGGAACTGGGAGAGGCTGAAGGTCCCCTGCAGCTGGGTTGTTAGTGCTCTTGGACCTGGTGCACACTGCGCATGCCTGGACGAACTGTGACGTCAGATGCCATATTTGGCCACCAGAAGGTGCGTCGGAGGAGAGTCAGTGTCCTGTGAACCCCTGGGTGATCAGCTGGAGAGCGAAGTGGAGAGGGCACGAAAAGTTGCCCTGGCGGAGGGGCTGCCGGAGGGGGCTCCAAGGCCTGCCCCTGGCGAACTCGATCTTCCAACTCCCACCAGAGGGGCGAAACAACTATCACAGATGGAATTATAGGCGCAGAGTCTGTCCGGGGATTTTCCTTCTCGTGAGCGCGAGAAAGAACGTCTGCCTTCGTTTTCTTCGACCCTGGACGGTAAGAGATGGTGAAGTTAAATTGCTCGAAGAACAAAGCCCACCGTGCCTGGCGATTTAGTTGTTTCGCCTGCTGGATGCCGATTAAATTCTGGTGGTCGGTCCAGACTACGAATGGGTCACGGCTGCCCTGAAGCCAGAGACGCCATTCCTCCAGAGCCCACTTTATGGCCAACAGCTCACGGTCCCCTACCCCGTATTGCTGTTGAGTGGGATTAAACTTCCTGGAGAAGAAACTGCACGGATGCAGTTTCTGGTCTGGACCTCGTTGGGAGAGAACAGCTCCTATGCCCACATCAGAGGCATCCACCTCCACAACGAATGGCTTGGCAATGTCCGGGTGAATGAGGATGGGTGTGGAGGTGAACAGTAAACAGAGACGGTGAAAGGCGTGAATGGCGTCGGAGGTGAGATGAAAAGGCGTCTTGGTGGGTTTGGTGAGAGCAGTAAGGGGTGTCGCGACTGAACTGAAGCTCCGGATAAAGCGGCGATAGAAATTTGCAAAGCCCAGAAAGCACTGGAGCTCTTGAAGCGAAGCGGGTAGAGGCCAGTTTCGCACAGCATCCAGCTTCTGAGGACCCGTGGCCACACCCTGAGGAGATATAATGAACCCCAGATTTGTGGTGGAATGCTGGTGGAAAGTGCATTTTTCCAACTTGCAGAACAGTCGGTGGGCCAGCAACCTCTGTAGCACTGCTTGGACATGCTGGTGATATTCCTCTTCTGTCTACACGAAGACCCAGCTACCCAGCATGTCCCGCAGTGCGTCATTTATCAGCTGTTGGAAAGCTGCCGGACTACTACACAAGCCAAATGGCATAACCAGCGGTTCGTAATGGATGGTGGAATGATGAAGGCTGTCTTCCACTCGTCGCCCTCCCTTATGCGGACAAGGTTGTACGCGCTGCAGAGATCCAACTTCATGAAGATGTTGGCACCAGAGAGGGCATCCAGGGCTGTGTTGGTTAGCGGGAGTGGATGACGGTTCTTCACTGTGATCTTGTTGAGCCCCTGATAGTTGACGCAGGGGCGGAGTCTGCCATCCTTCTTCTTCATGAAGAAAAACCCCACGGCGGCTGGAGATGAGGAGGGTCTGATGGTGCCCTGACGGAGACCCTCGGCCACATACTCTTCCATGGCCCGCTGTTCGTCCTTCGACAGGGCAGGAGGTTAATCTCCAGGTCGTAGGGCCGGTGAGGAGGTAATTGAATGGCCCTACTCTTGCTGAACATTTCTTGGAGGTCCCGGTACATTGGAGACCTGGGACTCCCCTGAGCACGTCTCAGCTGTCGCCGTGAGACAAAGCTCCTGACACGGTGAACCCCACTGAAGAATTTTCTGCTGTCTCCATGAAATGAGCGGGTCATGTTGCAGCAGCCATGGATACCCCAGGATGATGGGAGGAGAACTGAGGTGAGTGACTTGAGGTGTCTTCTCCTGATGGTGATCAATGGAAAGGTGAATAGGATATGGTGCATGTGTGATGGGGCTATTCTGAAGGGGCTGTGATGGTTAATGGCTGGGATAAAACTTCGATATCCACACCCAGCTGAACAGCATAAGAATGGTCAATAAAATTGCCAGCTGTCCCTGAATCAACAAACGCAGTGACACTGACCTGTTTGTGGCTTAGCTGGATGTGGGCCTGAACCATAAATCGGGAAAAGGTCGGATTAGTGGAGGTGGCGAGAGGCAACCCGGGTGAAGACCTCCCCTTCTTCACCGGGTTTGACCGCTTCCCGGAGCGGAGCAGGCAAATGGCACGGTGGTGTTCGGGGGAGGCACAATAAGCGCATAACCCTTCAAGGTAGCATCGGGTTCGCTCTGTCTGGCTCAGGGAAGCACGCCCTAACTGCATGGGTTCCCCGGCTCCTGAGTGGGCATCCGACGGAGGTGGAGGATCCGGGGTGGTAGCCACAAGCTTGAAGGGCGCTGTAGAAGGTGTAGGCAGCAGGGTACGAGGAGCTGACTTGGGACGGGAGCTCATGCGCTGATCGATCTGCATACAGACTTGAATGAGTCCCTCCAATGTTTCGGCTCCGTCCGAGCAACTGATCTTTTATTGCGGACAGCCAGCCCCTCGTAGAAGGCCGTCCGGAGCGCGGAGTCGCCCCACACCGTCTGCACAGCGAGGGTGCGAAACTCTGCAGTGTATTTGCTCACCGGACGGTCCCCCTGCCGCAGATGGTAGAGCTTCAATGAAACCTCCACCTCGATGGAAGGCAGCCTTGAGAAATTTGGTGAAGTTGTCATAAACATAACAGTCCGCGGTGTTGGACTTCAAGACTGCCAAAGCCCACTGTGCTGCCTGCCCGGTGAGGAGGGAGATGAGAAGTGCGATCCTGGAGCGATTGGTGGGGTTGCGCATCACCTGACTTGTGCATGTGACATATACATACTTTTTCCTTGCCTTCACTTTTGGCAAGGGCTCTTCCATGTCATCATCTTTTTCTACAGGTAAGCACACAGGTTTTCGTCTGAACAACCAGTCATTATTACAAGGTGCAACTGTCACTTTGTCAACATTATCAGATGACAATACATACATCCTTCCTTGTTTGGATTTAATCGGCGAATCTTCACAATCTGTTCCAAGGTCCATGTTGACAACAGCTTCAGGAAGTTTCAAACATGCCTCATTGTAGTCATCTAAAAAGATGAATAATAAGCTTTTTTTGAGCATTTTTGATATGCCGTTTACATTATACTAGTTTTTACATTCAGGATATGATGATTACCACAGAATAATAGTACAGAATCCAGCGCTAGTATATGCAAAATCGATAGGTCCTGCTTACATTTAAACTTACAGATAGAATTAGGGCCCTACGATTTGCGCAATGCGGAAAACGCGGACGGAATTTCAGAATTCAACGAATAAAGTGGAATCTGTTGTATAAAACACGGAATGTCGTATAATTCACTGATATTGGAGTGTGAGCGAAGCAACGGTTTCTAATAAGTTTTGGCTGCTGCAGCCCCCTGTGCGTGCTACCTGTTGAGGTGGGACTCAGCTTTCCACACACACAAACACAGACACAGAGGGGGGAAGTCCACAGTCAGCTATGAAACACTCGCTGAAACACCAAAGTCCTCAAAAAAATGACAGATTTCGACTGTTAGTGCTAAGTTTAGAGGTGAATCAATGATTATAAAGTAAATCATGGAATTCAGAAGAATAAAAATGGAAAAAACATAATTCAGGAAAAAAATAAAATGGATTTCATTTTATTTTGCCCTAGATAGAATGAGTCTCAAACCACCTTTTCTTGAAAACTAATATATTGTCGCTGTCGGACCAAAACCTCATATGTCCAAAACGGCTATTTTTCAGGAAACTCAAAAAACTATGTATATTCTAAATAAATGAATACCGTGTCATCAAAATTGGTATAACTATTTTCAACGCTTTTCATTGGTTAATCATTTCTAAATTTTACAGACCCACGTGGAGACTGACCAATAGTATCGATTTATGAAAAAAAAACAACAAAGACCAGAAGTGGAGTTACGAGGATTCAGCCAGGCAGCGACGATATGTTATATGAAACACTAATGAAATATTACAGGTTCTATAATTATCTGTGATAGTAGTGTATACACCTAGTTGAAAAGGTAGTGTGTTGGTGGAGATGTTCAGATATTCAAATAAGGCATCATATATTATATCGATTTCACTTGGTATGGGATATAACCAGTTATAATTTCATGTTTAGTGGAATGGCCAAATGTACGTGGTGTTATGTATAGAAATATTTTAAACACACAGATGACTCATTTGTACAGTACGAGTTGTTTGAATTAATATTAGGCAGACAAGTTGGTAGTTAAATCACATATGCCTAAAATGTAGCTGCCTAAAGTTCTCTCAAAGACTCAAGTAGACTTTCTGCACATCACTGAAGGAGAGGAAACCGGCAGCTTCATAAAGGTAGCTCTAAGCTGCAATTCTTAATGAAGGATTCACTTTAAAGCTGTAGAATAGCCTACTTTGATCACCTAAAATCTAGCCACAGCTTACATAAGTGATGTGGAAATATGAATATATGCTATAGCAGTGCTCATTAGGGCTAACATTAAAAAAGTTACTTACAAAGAGAAGGTTTAGTTGTGGTTTAAATATAGCCCTGCTAGTAATAATGTAATTGTAATAACATATCTGTAATCTGATTAAATGGTAAAATAGTACAGTTATCTATTTGTAGTTACATAACACTAATTACATAACATCAGTCATCCATTCATCCATCCATCCATCCATTCATGCATTCATTATTCGGATTATTCTGATTATTTTGATTAATCGCGGTGTTTGTTTTCGATCCTTCTTCATCTTAATCCACAACTCTTCGCACAACAGATGGCAAATTAATGCTATAAAAACCCATCCATTCGTTCATTTATTCATTCATTCATTCATTTGTTAATTGAGCTGTTTATCTTAACCAGGGTTGTGGGAGTGGTTGAGCCTTTCCAAGCCCTCATAGGGTAGAAAACTAAGAAGCACCTTGGCCAGGTTGCCAGTCCAACTTTTGTTCTATTGTTCATTCCATTATGAGCCAAGCCTGCTAATAACATGTAGGTAGTTAAACAGATTCTCTCTCAGGATGAGCTTAAAGCCCCCAAGCAAAAAGAACCATGGCTAAGAGCATAATGTGTTGATAATAGATGCAATTTTCCCAATCTTTTTTAGCAGTCAAAATGCTCAGTAAAACATTCAAAACTTTAAAAAGATGTCTAGTCCATTTTTCATGGTATATTATCAACACATGCCTCATATTAACGCCAAAGTTGCCTTCGGTTTATCATTTAAACGGATATTTTTGGGTCAATAAATGGATATCAGGTGCCATCCCTGTAAACACTTATCATTTTTATATGAGTATCCTCCATCAGAGAGACCACATTACGAAGTTTTCATGAGAAAAAGCAAAAGTTCCTTAACTGTAAGTTTGGCGCAAACATTAGCTAATTGTTTTACTATTGATTATCCATTGCACGTCATTATTCTGATTAATGCCGGTGTTTGTTTTCGACCCATCTTCATCTTAATCCGCAACTCTCTGCACAACAGATGGCAAATTAATGCTATCAAAACCATGCGCTCAAGCACAATTATTCTGACAGTTTGGTGATTATGATACATATAGCATGGCTAATGCAAACTAATTGTGTATGAATGAGGGGAAAGTCTATCCACCCACTCGCTTATGCAGAGCCGTCCAGAGACACACTGGCCTTACGTTCGGGAGAGGCTGGACTGAGTGCATCGTCCACTGACTCACAAATAACACAAACACACACATACACACAGCCCCACACACACACACTCACGTAGATACAGACGCGAATGCCAAGAGGTTATGTCTGGATAATCAGCGGTAGTTTGTTTACACATATATACACACGTGTCCTCATGTACAAGCACTGCAGCGAAAACCATTCCTCTGGGAGCTCCTCTACGTGAGAAATGCCTACAAATCACTGCCTCAGGAATAGATGAGCAAAAGACGGCCAGCCTTGCTCATTATAACCACCGCAGTGAGCCGAATGCAGCACAAACACTGCCTGATCTCATGCTACAAAAGACTCGCGTACGCAATATAGCACGCGAGCTTTGGTGTCCACCAAGCAACGGCTTCAAATCAAATGAATGGTTGGATGGTATCTCCAGGAGAAAGAGCAAAAGGGGAAAAAAAAAACTAGCCAAGGTTGACTCGTTCCCCGCCGCGCAGATCGAAACAGTGATCTCAAGCTGTGCAAGACAAATTGGTCTGAATCCTGTGGTGTTTAAGGCAGAGAACCTGACTATCAGCCAGGGCCTGTGAAAGGCTGCTGCATGCTGGAGCTCCACAACCAACAAGAATTAGATGCCTAGTGAAAGTGGCCTTCCTCACTGACAGGCTGGGGGAGTTAATGAAAGGAGAGAGAGAGAGAGAGAGAGAGAGAGAGAGAGAGAGAGAGAGAGAAA
>JBBIGA010000040.1:3270666-3283016 GCA_037576975.1 Alestes dentex
ATATATATATATTTAACATTTAGATTTAAGATTTAAATCTATCTCTATCTATCTGTCTAACATTTAGATATATATTTAACATTTAGACTTAAGCTTGAAGATTTAGATATATGTTTAACATTTAGATATATATTTAACATTTAGATATATATTTAACATTTAGATTTAAGATTTAACATTTAGATTTAAGATTTAACATTTAGATATATATTTAACATTTAAATTTAACATTTAACATTTATGCAACAAGAAAATGTACCAAAACGTAAGATCTTTTTTAAACACATTTAGCTCTAAATGATGAAAAAATGACACCTCTAATTTTGTTAACTTGTTTTTAACAGCTTAACAATAAGCATCTGGCCCGAGAAAAACTCTGGCCCTTGGACAAATGTAGTTGACGACCCCTGCTCCATTTCTTTCTTCCTCCAGTGTTCAGTCTTCTATCTCTCTCTCTCTCTCTCCACGCTCTGAGCTGTTTGTTCGGTTGGTTCTTTCCATCTCTACTTCCTGTCCACTCTGCTTGTGTTTCCTGCTGTTCTCCTTCAGTGATGTGAGGCCCCTCGTCCTCTTAGCATTCTGTCAGCCTCTCACACCACCTCACCCTCTATGCTCCCACTCTTCCGTCTCTCTCCCTCTCTTTCTCTCTCTCCCACACTCTTTCCATCTCTCTCTCTCTCTCTCTCTCTATCTCTCTCTCTCTCTCTGTCTCTCTCTCTCTCTCTCTCTATCAACTCATCTCTTTCTCTCTCCCTCTCCCCATCTTTCTCTCTCTCACACTCTTTCCATCTCTCTCTCTCTCTCTCTCTCTCTCTCTTACCCATAGAGGATGCTGTCCACTGTTCTCTGTCCTTTGTCTCTTTCTCTAAGACACACTCTTTCCATCTCTCTCTCTCTCTCTCTCTCTCTCTCTCTCTCTCTCTCTCTTTTGCCCATAGAGGATTCTGTCCACTCCTCTCTTGTAAGAACAGCAGTACTGAGGCTGCTGAACACTGAGCCGTTGTCCTTTCGCCTCTAACCACCCAGGCTGATTTTTTTTTTAAACACAGAGAAAGCTTTGAGCCCCCCTGACTTCTGGCTGTTGGTGTTAACAAACCTTCCAAACAGCTCCACAGTCTGCCCTTAACCTACAGAATCTCTGGCCTGAGACTTTATCTCTCCCTGACCTTTTGGCTGTGTGCTATAGAGACGTTCACTCCAAGCTCAACAACACCTTCCTACTACTGAACAATAAAAAGAACTTTAAAAACTCTTAGAAAAGAGTTTTTAAAACTCTGTATCAGTAAAATCTGATTTCAGTAAATATAAACAGTGCAAAATAGTCAAAACCGGTGTTTTGTTTCACGCTCGCCGTTACACTCTGAGTTGTAATGGTTATATCAATCATTTTCAGTTTCAAAAGATTTTTATTTTGTATGCACATTTGTGTCACACCGTTAAGAAGGATCATATGTAGACTTTCTGCCAAGCACATGGTGGTGAATTTAATAGCTGTCTTTTTTGACGACCTGCAGCAACACGGTTCAGGTCAAATGGGCTGCATTTTAAACTGGAACCTCAACATTATGCAGAAGGTTTTTACAAAAAGTTTCTCATTGGGCTCAATAGGGTTTTTGCCGAGTCAATGACTGCTGCAAAAGCACTCATTTGTGGGTAGAACCTGCACAGGTCAATTGAAGTCTGCAAAACCAATGGGCCGAGAATAATCTGCCATGTTGACTGGCAACTGTAGCCTACTGTTAATTGACAAAACTGAATGGTGGAAGAATTTTAACAACCGCTGGAATGAATGTCCTTTTGTGGCTTATTGCTTTGCTACGAAATATCCTTCAATGTCACATGAAACCTTTAAAGCATTAGACTGGCTTCCGTGCTCGCAGTCAAGTCTTGTTTGTGTTCAGGATCACTTTTTTTGTGCACAAGAATAAGTGCGGAATCCAAACGTAGTGGCGAGATAAAGAGAGTGGGACGAGGGGGCTTAGTTTGTGTTTTACTATTGACATACTTTACGCTGGCACAAGGACAGTCAATACAATCTCTGTCTGCTCATTTCGGCGTGTCTCACTGTGCAAACTCCTGGGGACAACAGGAGTCTTTTCCTCTGTGGCGCCGGGATTTTTCATTTGCCTTCTGAGAGGTGGAAATCATTTCCCTGCATGTATAAGCAATAAAAGTCCAATCATGCTGGAAAAAAAGGAGAAAAAAAAATCAATAAATCATATTTGCAGGCTGCTCCAAAATAGTGTGGCTGTTCTGCACGTTCGGGAAATGATAATATATGTGCTGTTTGCAATGATGTCTATGTATAATTGCCATTACACAGATGTTTTCTAACGTATGTAATTGAAGGTACTACCACATACTACTGTTATCATTACGCTCTCAGGGTTGAAAAGGCATTGACCATTAGAATATGAACAACATGGATACGTGCCGTCAGCGCAAGAAACAGTAAATTGTTGCCATATGGCAAAACAGCTCCTTATATGGAAGTTCCCCCGGTTTGTGATGATGCTTGAGGTTGGTGATCATGCTGAGCTTTGTTTGATGTTCCTGTGTCACATAGAACCAAAGGTATTGTAATTAAAATAAACATGTAATAATAACAACTGCTACTGGGGTTTTAAAAACGGTAACACATGCAAATGAACATAAACAAATTTCTTTTATTTTAGGTCTTAGAAACAAACAGAACTTTCAAGATAGTCTCCGCCCACAAGTGGGTGGGGTAAACCCTGCAGAGGGAGGGGCTCCGGAGAGCGGCCGAGCGGCGGCGTGCCGAGAGAAAGAGCAGCAAACAGCGAGAGTGTAGGAGAACAAACACCGGTTCTAGACTGTTTTACACCGGTTATATTTACTGAAATCAGTTTAATGATAAACACCGGTTCTAGACTGTTTTACACCAGTTATATCAGAGTTTATGAATACAGTTCAAACGGTTAAACAGCCAAAGAATGTATGCTGCCTTATTCTGGACTCATGGTGTAGCACGGAAGACTTATTTAACACTGAATTTTATTTGTCACACTCACAGTCATACATAGTACAACATGCAGTGAAATGCTTATTGCTGTACGATGCCCAAAAAGAAAATTTAACAGTAGAAATAAAGTAAGTATAAATATGACAAAATTATATACATTAAATATATATATATATATATTTCAGTAAAATGTGAAAATAAAAGTGAATGGAAATATATAATTATGTAATTGAATAAAATGACGAACATTATTGGACATAGGACTTGATTTGAGACTTGCCTGTACTGACTTGGAGCTTAAGTCATGACTGAAATATCACTGTTTCAGGCTTGCTATGTGCAAACCAACTTAGTACTTGTTACCACCTGCATTTACAGAAGTCAACACAAAATAAAGATGTTACTGAAGAACCAGTTTTATGGGTGGCTCTCCAAGTTCATCTTTAAATAAGATTTGTGAGTATGAGGGACATTTTGAAGCTGGAAAAACCAATAGTATGTAAGTTCTATAAGGTTTCTAATAACCAAAGCCAAGAACAATTTAAAAACCTTTGTTTTTTTCCTAGAATTACTTTGATGACCTGGGAGTGAGATCAAATTACAATACGTCATTTTTACCCCAGCTGATATCTGTAACTTCTAAGGCTGAGGGCATCAGTAAAAGCGACGGGTGTTTTTTTTTTTTTTATCTTTAAATTAGATCTCTGAGTATGAAGAACATTTTAAAATGAACTTCTCCAAGTTAAAAGAATTTCTCCAACACGTGTAAGTTCTGTATAGAATCTAAAGGATTGATAAAAGCCAGGGACAATTTATGAAACTTTGTTCTTTCTAGAATTACTTCAGTGACCTAGATGTGAGATACAAATACAATGTTACTGACCTCTGAAGGTATCATTAAAAGTGATTAATAAAAACCTATTCTGATGATTTTTTTTTAGTAGAAATGTTGGACATGTTTTGGATAATAAGCATATCACACAGCTATAGGAGAGCTTTCAGCAGGCCCAGCTGACTTTTCCACACCTGAGCAGGATGTGTTTTCCACCCCTCTGTATGTTGTAGAAGAAATGGTGGCTCTGAAGAAGGTTGTTCTCTCTGGAGCTAATTACTCCATAGCCATTAGGCAAGACCTCATGCTGTTCTCTGCTGGAATAGGATTTTAATTGGCCTGGCTTTAATTGTCAGACTCTAATAGAGTCAAATTGAATAAAAGCCAGTGGAGACAGAGATCAGTGGGTAAGGCCTGTGGTTCTTCAGCAAGCTCTGCACACGTTGTAGCTGTAGGGTTTTTTCTCAGCACAGCTGGGTAGGTCTTCACTAGTCACACCGCAGGTGTTGGAGGCAAGTTGAGCTTTACTGTGGATGTGAGACTTGCTTGTCATTTCTGATTTAAATTAGTACACATACGGTCACTAGATCTCACCAGCTCTATTCTTCACAGTTTCAGTCCCTGTCAAAACAAGTCGATTCAGGCTCTGTCCCTTTTATGCAGATAAGCTGTTGCTGGCCACGCCCCACCCATCCCTCCCATGCATAAGCTGCGCATTTAACGTCTGGATCTTGCGTGGTCAGGCACGGCTGAATTCAGCAACATAAAGCTGCAAAGACCCAAGATGGCCGCTGAAATGGGTGACAAGCAACAGGCTAGTGGGCGGGGTCTCGACAGATGAGGGGCGGTTCTATGCAAATTAGCCCCCACCTGACATCACATGGGGCCCTCCGTCCAAATGGCTCGTTTTGAAAGGGCCTGAAACTGTGAAGAATAGAGCTGGTGAGTGTCTTTATGTAAGAGTGATTTTGTGCAAGAACTTCATGAACACGTTTTGTAGCCCATAGACCTGTTATAACTAAAGTGAGTATTGCATAATAGGTCCCCTTTAACAAAAAACTGAAATGTGCATATCTTGACCTTTTCTAAAAACATGACTGGTGTCCAAAATTAGGTTCTTCATTAATAAAAAATACTATTAACAAAATTCTATTGCTAAGACTTCCATTACTTGTTGGCTATATCCTTTGAGAAACTACAGTAATATATACGCAAATTTGGATGTCAAATGAGTATTCGCTAAGCACCCAAATGCCTCTGTATCTTACCACCCATTTAGGTTTAGATCTCTCAAGACAGATGTTGATACCAGGTATCGCAGAGCAAACTGCTGATCAATACATGCACATGTGCTTGTTTCTGCAAGTGTGACAACCAAGGGCATACATAGGTTTGGGTTTGATATTGTTGGGGACACAAATGTAATTTTAGATTTATATGCCAGAGTGCAATCTTTCGCATATTAACATGTACATCGTACATATGGGGGGAACCTACAGGCTGGTACTACTGTCCATGTAAACAATAATGAAGAAACAAATCACAGAACAATCACAGAACAAACAAAATTCTTAAATTTTTCCATTAAACATTTTAAGGCAGGTACTGTTACATTTTCAAATCAATGATCTGGAAATTTGTAGTTCCATCTAAACACAGAAAATACTTTTAACTGAATCCACATCATAAATAGATGGACAGTGTTTTACAATACTTTCAAGGTCGCTTTCCCAGACAGGGATTAAGCCTAGTCCTGGATTATGTAGTGCTGCGAATAGAGATTTTCCATTGAAAAGGAACGGGTAGTCCCAGACTAGGCTTAATACTGGTCTGGGAAACTGACCCTTAAGAGTTTTAACACTATTCTCTTTCTGAATCACCACAAAAGCACAGAATTGTTAGTATAAACTCGTTCTCTTTCTGTCCAACATTCACACAAACTACTGCACTGAGCTTTAACATTTCTTAAAACCAGATACAACTTCATCACACTTTTGCAAGAAACGGTGCAGTCAATGCTTTGACATCACTGGGTGAGGAAGGTGTGACTTGCAGTACAGAAACGGAACTGTTAACGATTTGGGTTGAATTTTTTGTTTAAAATTGTCACTAGGCACAATTCAGCTGTCGCTCGATATTGGTAGGGACGTGTCATGTCCTGTGGATTACTGGGCAGTAACACTTTATCTGCTTGCTGTCAGTAACTGCTAGAAACATTGCAAGAAAGTGTTCAAGAAGAAGAAAACTTAGTGTTTTCAAAAGTCAGTGAAAATGTTCTACTTGTATATGAAGAAACACTGTGTGATTGTTTCTCTTTTTACATAAATATTTGTGAAGAAATGCTACCCCTGGCTCTACTTGCACACATATTGAATAGAAGATTGTGTTGGCTATGGAAAGGTACAACAATCTCATACATTTTTAGCACTACCTTGTAGAGATAGTGCCAGTACTATAGTGTTCAATATGCTCATATGCTAAACAGTGCTGTTACATGATGACTGATCTTCATAAAAGGTTAATTCTATTCCAATATAAACTTGGCATCTTGGAAATTGTGATTCAATAAATTCAGCATCTGAACAGGTTTGTTCAAATCTCATTATCTTAAAAGCAAGCCAGCCAGACACATGAGCGCAGAGTGTGAGTCAACACTGCATGCTTAATATGTGACTAAATGTGATCTGAGGTTTGAAATCACATTTTTCATTTGCACAGCCACTTCAGAGCTACCTGCAGGTTGTTGACTCAAAAATGCAAAGTTCAGTGTCTCCTTGTGTCCCCTCATTGGAGAGGGAGGGATCAAGGAGGGAAATAAGCAATAATTAAGGCATGAACGGAATACATTTAATGGGCCAGCCGCCTCCTTTACAAATGAGTAATCATTTTTTATTGGATTTCAAGCATATTGGTCACACTGGGAATCTCGGTGGGTCTCATTTCAAAAATTGTCCTCGCTCTGACTCCCTTAGTCAAACCTAATAGACGATCTCTCAACAGAAACACTCCATAGGCTCCCGCGTGTTTGCCAAGGTTTGATTAGGACACAGCCATGCATGCATGTTGCTGTATCGCCTTGGGAAATTTATGTGGGAAGGGGTGGAGCAGCTGAAAATCATCACTCAAAGGGAAGAGAATGGCAGAAAGCAATGACAGAGTTGCTCGTGGCATCAGGCACCGTGATTGCAATAATTTACCAAAGGATCCTGCTAAAACAGTTACAGCTGCTCCAGTTTTACATACTTGCCATCCACAAACAGTCTTGCTGCATTTCAAATGGTCATATAGGTCAACAAGCTCGAAATGAGTCGAAGGCAACATTTTGCAGTGTAGTGAGTCAAGTTTCACAAACTCTTTGATGAAGGGAAGCTGCACACAGTTCCAGTCAAAAGTGTTACTGTCTTAAAGACCTTTTGATCTAAAGTCATGAGCTTCAATGCTCAAAATGTGTTTCTAAGCATTTAAAGTAAAGAGTCAATAAAGTCAACAAATCACTGTTGAAACCCACGTTTATTCAATACTTTCATCAGTTGTCTGTTACACTGTTCGTACATTTAATCAGAACAAGGCCAATAGAAATAGTTCAGTTTACTTGGAATGAGATCCCTTTACAATGAACAGCTTTTAAAGAATGTTATGCTGGAGATAATTGTGTCTTTTGATGGTGTTTGACGCTGGAGAAAAGTCTTAGATGTCTCCTCATAAAGTTTCTTCATAGTCATGAAAGCTGCATCAAAGCAAAGAATCTGTGAAGAAACATAAAATTGTAGTATTAAGAGAATGGCTTGAAAAGGCACTCTGCAGTAAATGGATTTTTTCTTGTTAAACACAATATATAATATTATAATAAATATAAATGAACATAAACACAGTAAAACATGATGATGAAACATGACGAGTCAGTATTGTATACATACAGTGGCCGTTCCAAAAAAAAGTCACAAAAAAAGTTAATTGGACCACCTTTAGCTATGATTACAGCATGCATTCGCTGTGGCATAGTTTCGATAAGCTCCTGCAATGTCAGAATATTTATTTCCATCCAGAGTTGCATTAATTTGTCACCATGATCTTTTATTGATGCTGGGAGAGTCGGACCGCTGCGCAAAGTCTTCTCCTGCACATCCCAAAGATTCTCAATGGGGTTCAGGTCTGGACTCTGTGGGGCCAATCCATGTGTGAAAATGACGTCTCATGCTCCCTGAACCACTCCTATCCAATTTGAGCCAGATGATTCCTGGCATTGCCATCTTGAAATATGCCCGTGCCATCAGGGAAGAAAAAATCCACTGATGGAATAAACTGGTCATTCAGTATATTCAGGTCGGACGACCTCACTCTTTGGGCGCATAACGTTGCTGAACCAAGACCTGACCAAGTGCAGCAATCTCAGATCATAGCACTGCCCCTCACAGGCTTGTACGGTAGGGACGAGGCATGATGGGTGCATCACTTCATCCGCCTCTCTTCTTATCCTGAAGTGCCCATCGCTCTGGAACAGGGTAAATCTGGACTCATCAGACCACATGACCTTCTTCCATTGCTCCAGTGTCCAATCTTTATGTTCCCTCGCATACTGAAGCCCTTTTTTCGATTAGCCTCACTGATGAGTGGTTTTCTTAAGATTACACAACTGTTTAGTCCCAAACCTTTGAGTTCCCTTTGCCCTGTGCGTGTGGAAATGCTCTTATTTTCACTTTTAAACATATCCGTGAGTTTTACTGTTGTTTTTTTACGATTGGATTTCACCATGCATTTAAGTGTTCGGTGAACATGATCATTCAAGATTTTTTTTTCAACCACATTTGGTCCTCAAAGATGATGATTCCCCACCATCCTTCCAGTTTCTAATAATGCACTGGAAAGTTCTTAACCCAATTTTAGTAGTTTCAGCAATCTCCTTAGATGTTTTCTTTACTTGATGCATGCCAATAATTTGACCCTTCTGAGACAGATTAACATCTTTTCCACAACCATAGGTTGTTTAAGAAATGAGAAGCTACTTAATGCATCAGTTAGAGTTAAATAACTTGTTGCCAGCTAAATCATAATCATCCATGCAGTAATTATTGGAGGTTCTTAACTTGCAAAGTTAAATCCAAGTGGTGACTTTTTTTTGGACAGGCAGTGTATATATATATAAAGTTTTATTTCTAACTATGCTATCTGGGGCCAACCAGAGGAGGATGGATTCCACTTTTGGGCCATGGTTCCTCCCAAGGTTTCTTCCTCCAGCTTTAGGGAGATTTCTTTGCCTCTGGTGCCTTTGGCTTGCTCACTTGGCCTAAGCATTGCTCTTTAAACAGAATTCAGTAAAACACACAAACACACAAACACACACACACACACACACACACACACAAATAAATTAATGTTAATACAGTAATTGCAATTCATAGGTCAAACCAAGTAATGTCCAGTTACGAGGCAGTTGCGCCCTTGTTTGGGGTTTTACTATTTAAAGTCGCCAGAGCCTAGGGGTTTGAAAACGTATGCAAACAGCATATTGCTATACTACGATTTAATACCGGTGTGAGCAGAAAACCGTTCAAAAGCTTATTGACATCAGACCAATGTCTGGATTCAAATCCATTCAAATCAAATTGATTCAATTCAAATCAATTTTCGATTACATATATTGCACAGAAGAGCAGAATCTGCCTTTTAGTCCTCTTACTGCACATACACTATATGGACAAGAGTATTGGGGCTGTTTTTCAGGGTTTGGGCCAGGCCTGACCTCAGCTCCATCCAACACCTTTGGGATGAACTGGAACAGAGATTGTGATCCAGACCTTCTCATCCAACATCAGCGTCTGACCTCATAAATGCTCTACAGAATGAATGGACACAAATTCCCACAAAAACTCTCAAAAATCTTGTGGAGAGCCTTCCAAGAAGACTGGAGGCTGTTACAGCTGCAAATAGGGGACTAACTCCATATTAAAGTCTATGGATTTGAATGCAGTATCATTAAAGTCCTTGTTGGTGTAATGGTCAGTCGTTTCCATACTTTTGTCCATACAGTGTATAACCCTCTACAAGTACATGCTAGATTCTCTGCAGTACCAGTCCATACTGGCACATCCCTGGTTTACACTATATAAAGAGCAATAAGGAAAAAGATTATGTGAGTAGGCGTTTAAATGTTCGGCTGCAACTATAAGCATTCAGAGCATTTATCATGAAGTAACATTTCAGTATGTGTTGCAGATCCTTTGTAAGTGCCCTTATGGAACATTACTCAGTGTGTAAGTCAATATCGTCAGTCAGGAGTCAACAGAGAAAAGGATAAAAGAAGCACAACAACAAGAACTGTCTACATTTCTGCCTTTAATCTCAACACAGATCACAGTGCGTTCAGTTGAATCCCATTTTGTGATTTTTGTCTGCCTGTGTCAATACACTACTTGTAAAAAAGAAAGGGAAGCAAGAGTAGCTAGTTGGTATTTTTTTTTTTACAGTTTAATACAGTCTTATTACAGCCGTGTTACATGGTCTAATTTTTAAAACCCAATTGAATTGCTCATAATAAAATAAAGAAGTGTCAGATCTGTTAAAGGTTACTGATCATTTATATGATCACTCTGATTTTAAAATAGTATTGTCTAAAGCATGTCTGAGTAAAAAAAATCACTGTCTTCTGAGTATTTTAACATCATTTTTTTATGCACATCAGTTTTTATGCATATATTAAATTCCAAATGGTTCCAATGGTGAATATAGTTACAGGGACTTTTATTTTGCCACAATTAGTCCACAGACAAGCAAAGTTATTTCAGCAATGCAACACCGTGAATTTATGTCCTATGGAGACACTACAAGGGGTTTACAACATGGAAAGTGCTGTCACGTCACAAGTAGTTCTATGCATATTGACATCAAACAGTTTATTGTAGTTTTTAGGGTGAAACTTTAAATAAAAAGAGGGAAACTTTGCCCTATGTTTAAACGTCCCAGGGCTAAGGCCAACACTGGTTAAATTTCTCCATGTTGTCTTCATACTTAGAAAACATACTACATTTTGCTCTGAGAATGCCTTAAGAGTAATATTCATGTATTCGAGCACAAACTCTGTATCTCTTGATACTTTATTCTTTATTCTTTAATAACACCCTGCGGCTGTTGCATGGCTGTATGAAGATGTGTTTTGACAGAAACTCTGACTGTGCGTCTTCTTCAGAGCACCCAGGGTGGGCTGACATTCTGACACACACTTGGATGGGCCACTTGAGAGATCTCACATCATGCACACTCACACTGCAGAGCAGCAAATCAAAGTAGCAGAGGGTTAAACACATCGCTTCTCCCCTCGGGGTAGAGGGGCCAGGAGAAGTGAATGCTATGCAGATTAGATCAGCATTTGATTACTTTTGTCTGGATTGTAGCAGCCCTTGCATTTTACTCTGGTATTTGACACCAGAAGTTGACATGCCTGTAAACCTCAGAGGTTGTGAGCCATTTCGTAGTGATGCCCAAATTAGCTATTCATGTCTGTGGAGACCAAAAAAAAATGAGTGCAAATTTCGCGTCCTACAGATTTATTTTAGATTTATTTAGACTTTATATTTTATATTGTTCTTCTATCTGTGTCTGTTTATGTCTTTGCAGGCATAACATAAGGAGTTTTCTCTGGAATCAATAATGTTTTCTGATTCTGATACTGTTTTCTCTGGAATCAATACTGTTTTCTGATTCTGATTCCCCGTGTCCCAAAACTGATAAACAGTTGATAAGTCATAGGTTTCTTTGATTAAATAATTGAAGATTTCTGATTTAAAACATCATGCAGTTGTTAAAGTATGAATATAGCCACATCCATACCAGTTCCCAATGCTGAGCTCTGGGTCTGACCCTCAGGAATGGCATCAGATGGTTCAGAACAAACTTAGAAGACGGGGTTATTTTGTCTCTATCGACACTTATGAATCAGAGAAAACAGTCATGCTGTATGGAGTCCCCCAGGGATCCATTCTTGGCTCATTTCTGTTCAGCCTGTACATGCTTCCTCTTGGGCAAATTCTCCAAGAGTACAGGTGGCTTATCAGATGACTCATTGTGTTTATGCCTTGAAAAAGTAAATGGCTGGATGCAACAGAATTTCCTCAAGGAAAATAAATACACGAAAGAGGCATTCTTGTCTGGGAACAGGAAACGAAAATCGCGACTTAGTCCCTATGTGGAATCTAGAGCAAAAAAAGACTACAAATCTTGAAAATCTTGTATAAGGGTCTTAGTTTTAGCATGCAGAATAAAGCTATAATAAAATTAGTTTTCTGATTCTGATTTTTGAATTACCATTCTGGCATCACAAGAGTATTATATGGGACACACTTTTTTCAGGGTTTTGGCTAGGCCACTTTCTTCCAATGAAGGACAATCTTAATGCTTCAGCATAACAAGACATTTCGGATAATTCTATACTTTGTGAACACAGTTTGAGGAAGAACCTTTTCTGTTCCAGCATGACTGTGCCCCAGTGCACAAAGCGAGCTCCATAAAGATGTGGCTGGAGGAGTTCAGTGTGGAAGAACT
>JBBIGA010000040.1:3316904-3330268 GCA_037576975.1 Alestes dentex
ATTTGGTTTTCAAAACTGAGCTGCTTTCCAATTGGCCCGTTTGAGTAGGGGGCGTGTCCCTCAGTGCCTCCTCCACTGGACTGCTCCGTGCTGCGACTCACACAGTACACTCCGCCACGCGTTCTGCTGGATGTTTTGAACCTGTTAACTGCATTCTTTAAATAAAACAGCGCACAAGTTCCATTCTTCTTTTATTTTCTGCTTTATGTCACAGAGTCAGAGTGTCGAAGCATTCCCACCAGTGCTTTCTCTGGCCTTGTGTTTTTGTGCCTTTGTTTTTTATTTATTATTTGTTTCATCGTCTCTGCTGAGGTGGGAAGCCATAGACTCGTACACTTAACCTGATTTAAAGACACTGCATGTCCTGCGCTGCCGGACACTGTACTGTTTTATTACCTTCTATCAGCATTGCAACCTCGCCAGAGCCGTGGTGTGGCGGCGCAGCCGTCTGAGTGAACGCTGGAACGTCACAGGTGGTGTGACGGAGGGGGATTGATGTGGGAGATGGAACGGTCACACTTGATTACGGCATTAGTGCACCAGCATCTTATTGCTTCTGTAGGGCTGCTATCACACACAGCCCAGTGTGAATCCATGCAAGTGTCACCTGCAGGCCCCAGAGAAACAGAAGCATCTGCGCCATACTATATTTAAACTTGGCTCTGCCGTTTCTTTATCACCAAGAGAGTGGGATAAAAAAGGAAAAAAAAAAAAAAGGTCTGAAAATTAAAGTAGGGCAGTCTCAGGCCTGCAGCAGTCCTGAACCGGAAAAAAAACCGAGAAGAAAAAAAAGATTGTTCCCATTTTTTATGCAAGATGCTGTCTCAACAAAATAGTAGATTGTGTAAAGGAGACGCGGGACAGCCTAATGCATTTGTGTACGGCTGTAAACATGCTGTTTTTTCTGCATGGGTCAGTCGTCACTAAGTAAAGGTAAAAGCGAGTTCAAGCGACGCAAAGATGAATCAGCAACTGCAGCAACTGTATTAATATGAATATTTCAGCAGCGTCTGGTCTACCACACTCCAACAGCTCTCACTCACAGCCTCCTATTCAGCAAGCAACGGTAAACAACTACAGTCCTGCCCTAGATTGTGCACCCTTAGGAGGGAGCGGGGGGTGCTCATTCATTACAAACGCGCCAGTTATGTGATTAACATCAGCCGAGCGGCGGAATCCAGACATTTCCGCCAAATACCAGACAACAGGAATCCAGACAGAACAAAAACATGATTTTATTCTAGCATAAGGGAAGACTGAGTCGGAAAAAAAAGGCTCGCTAAGGCTTTTTTTTTGTGTGTTTCATGCCGATTTGTGGCAAAGAACCACCAAAACTGAAAATTAGAAAATGGACAGTTGCTGATAGGGTTCACAGCAAATATTCCACACACACACCATAGACGTAAACTTACCGTATTTCATCATTTACCCACCTTTTTATAGAGCTGATCTGAATTGAATCGGACTGAATTTAAATATTTTATTGTTATTGTACAAAAGACAAGAAGATTCAATGAACAACTCCTACTCATATGAAAAGATAAACAATTAATATACATTAATGTTTTTAAGTAGAATGCAGTGTGCAAATGGTTTGTGGAGTGGCTCAGTCTGTGCAGTTCTTGTGCAAGTTGTATTACAATTACATCATCATATATATAACATATGCATATATGAAGTACATTGTGCTATTAATGCATTATACAATGTTCAGTATACATTATTCAGTAGATATTATATGCATTAGTATAGAGTATATGTACATGTATAGTATGTGTACAACATTGTCTTGATTTAAGTGTTACGATGTTATTGTATCTTGATAGTAATAATAGGATAATTGTCCTATGAGGTCATTAACTTATCTGTGCGTTTGTTTCTCTTGCGATCTGATTTAAAGGGTTTAGATGCGCGGGGTTGAATAAAGGATTAATTTGACAGGCAAAGAATACTTTTGAAGCTTCTGTTAGTTTCCCACAGTAATTAATAATCATGGTTTCAAGACATAAGAGACTAAGTAGGGCAAAAGTGGATAATAATACACTGCTAATGTCTAACAGCGTAAACATGACATACATTAACGGAGGAAAAAAAGCATTTATTTGGGAAATTAACCAGGCGTTCTTTCTGTGACTGCTGTAATGTTTATTGCTCATCTAAATCTTACATGTGAATAAAGACACAGCGTGCCGGATGCTGTTTAGCATGATGCTGCATACGTCGGATAGCACTTGGGGGTTTCAGGTGCCAGCTGCCTGATTTAGTCCATATTGTGAATGGTAATCTGGATTAGGAAGATGGGCCACCATTCGGGGTTGTGTAGAGTCGGGTCTGTGCGATGTCACACTGCAGCTTGTGGATTACAGCTGCAGATCTACAACATGAAGCTTGAAGAAAGAGTCGTTTCAAGGAAGTGAAAACTCTGTGTCCTTGGTGGACCATACAAATTCAGATACAGGGCTCATAAACGGGGTAAAAATAAGTCACTTCACTCGGAGCAGAAGTAGCATTTTAATATTCACAACCCCTTTGACATAATGTTTGTAAACCATTACAAAAAAAAAATTAGAAAACCCAAATAATTGTATTTGTATTACAGAATGTTTGTCAGAATTAAAAAGAATAGTTGAAATGCTACTGGAGCTCGTAATAGTGTTTGCACTGAAAAAGACACAAACGGGCGATGGAATTTTACTGCTGTCGTAGCACCAGCAAACAACAGGCTTGGCTGTCTGTCTCTACAGTATCAAATTAGGATCTTAATGTTAGTTCATCCATGTGCTGTTTAGAAAAAGGAGATCTTTTTAAGTAGACATAGTTATGGCCATCATTCACAGACTAGATTTGAGATGCTGTACCATGTTTGTAAAATAATACACTGAATAAAAATGCAGGTGCAGTGGTGAGTTTGTGCAGATATATGGCAGGAACCCTTTGAGGAGGCTTTCCATATAACATAGCCAGATGTATGTTTATGTATTTTGTGCCGATTTTTGAATTTGATCATGGCTGCAGAGAGCAATGGTTTCACATTCACATGAGTTGTATAATCAGCATGTGCCTTTATGCAATGTCGCGTGTTCTGCTGTTGTTTTTTTCCTGTCGTTCTGCTGCACTATAGTGTAGGAATGATGTAAACACATCAAAGCAAGTTGCTTGAATTATGAAATAGTAACAACAGAAACACAAAGGGCTGCATTCCAGTCCAGCAAGTCAGTTTTGGGATCTGTTATGCATGTTTTTATACTTTTTTTTAATACTATTCTACTTTTATTCTGTCATCTTTCATGTCTTTTCATGGGCGTCACATTGCACAAAGTTTAATGGTGAATTGAGTGGTCCAAAATGACTGGGAATAAAATCTTTTTACATCGATTTTGAATCTTTTGCTACATCACTGGAAGGATCCCTGCATTTGGTTCATACCTTTGTTTGCAATGGAATGCTGGTTAAGATTTTGCTTGACTAGGGCTAAGTCATGGCTGATTTACAGTCCACAAGTATGTGGACATTTATGCAACTTTTGTAATTTTCTGTCTGCATCCCACCACAGTGGATTTGAAATTAAGCAATCAAAATGTGATAGACGTTTAACAATGCGATTGCACTTAGCTTTCAGAAGTTACAGACATTTTTCACATAGTGCCTCCATTTTCAGAGGCTCAAAATGAATTGGGCAAAGCATTAAAATAAAAAAATATATATGTAATACTTGGATAAAAATCCTCTGCAGCTAATGATTGCTTGAAGTCTGGAACCCATGGGCATGGCCAACATTTCCTCCCTTGAGATGCTTTGCCAGGCCTTGAGTTGCTGCTCGTTTGTTTGTGCTTCTGTCTTCAGTTTTGTCTTCAGAAATTGAAAAGCTGCTCTATTGGGTTGAGATCAAATGACTGAGTTGGCCATTGAAAATTATCCCATTCCTTTACCTTGAGAAACTCATGAGTAGCTTTCACAATATATTTTGGGTAATTATCTATTTGTACTGTTCAGTGCCTTCCAATTATTTTTGATAGTCTAAGCAGAGAGTATTGCCCTATAAAGTTCAGAATTCATCCTGCTACTTCTATCAGCAATCACATCATCGACAAACACTTACTGTCAGTAGAACTGTGATCCAGTTCTATTGACAGCAATACTTGCCCAGGCCATAACACTGCCACCGCCATGTTTGACAGATGGTGTGGTGCTTCCCTTTTTTTATCCACACTTTTATTTTCCCATTATTCTGGTAGAAGTTAATCTTGGTTTCATCTGTCCAAAGAACCTTATTCCCACAACTGAAAGCCTAATCTGGCCCTCCTGGTCTTTAGTGCTAGGAGTGGTTTGCATACAGAGATGAAACCTCTATATTTAAATTCATGAAGGCGTCTCCTGATTATAGACTTTGGACTATGGACCTCATGTTGAGTTCCAGCTACCAAATTCCAATTCACTGATTTAAATTAACTCCAGACCTTCCATTTACTTAATAACAAAGGTACGAGCCACATCTGGCCATGAAAAATAAAGCTGAAAGTCTATACATATTTACATTTACATTACATTTAATAAAATCTTGATTGATTAATTTCAAATCCATTGTCTTGAAATACAGAGAGAAAATGACAATTGCACGAGGGTCTAGATACATTCTGACCTAACAGTAGTTTTTTCCTCTTTTTTTCCCCCATGTTTCTGTAAAATTACATTCAGAGTTTCCCAGTGGAACTTTGCTGTGAAGGAGAACTTACATTACGGTTCTACATCAAATAACATTAAAATAACTAGTCGTTAAAATAGTCATTAAAATAACCGCTGTACTTTTCATCGCAGTAGAGCAAAACTATTGACCCTGGAGGGATCTGTCTGAAATATGAGACCCTTTAATTTAAAGAGCAGTCTTCTCAGACTGAATTTCGTGCCCGTCATTTCCAGGTACTGGAGCTGAAATGTCAGGACCACCATTCTTGATTGGTGAAGTTTGCTATTTTTGGTGAAGTTTGCTATAAGTGCTCGCTGCGATGCAAGATTGACAAACACTTCAGCATATTTGGAGGAGAAGTCTAAGCCATCCACAGAAGCAATACAGATGTCCAACTGAGTGATGTATTGTTTGTTGCTTAGCAACAGGAAAAGAACTGACCTTGCCATACATCCCTCCTAATAAGTCTAGAATACCTGGATGATGCCTAGCACCGCTGGGATTCAAACCCAGACACCCTCAGTGATCCCCTCATGATTCAAAACTGTAACTACTCCTATGGGTCTGACAGCAATAACAACCTTTTAGATGCTGACACCAGATCCTTCAAAGAAATCCACTGTAATATTCCTTTGCTATCTGACTCATATTGTCAAGGACTGCAAAGCATCGTAAATGGTTTAAAGTGTCTGTGCCTTTCATTTTTAAGTCATGAAACATGCCTCAAAAGTTTTGCTACAGCTTTCTTGAGAAGTTCCCCAAAAGTTTGACAACAAATGATGAAAATTGACTCGGAAAAAGCAACAAAAACACCAAGCACAGAGAACACATTTCATGCCGCGCTTTGGACAGTGTCAGCCCCTTGGGGCGGTCGTTCGATGTGCGTGTGTACACACAGATGTGTCTCTGCCGTCCTCCAAAGAGAACGCCTCCAAACAGAATTTTTGACATGTCAAAAATCTTCAGAGTCATATTATACAATGCTCAGGCTACTGTAGCACAGCCACCAAAGATGAAATCTCCCACGGTTAGCGAGTTCGATTTCTTTTCATGCTTTTGAGTCTGCTTTTTTTTTTTTTATCCTCCACTCTCTCCTTCTCTGTGGGAGTCAGGAGCCTCTCTCTTGTGTAGGCCTAAGGCACACATATTTAGCTTCATTAATCTTGGCCTACTAGGCTTGCTCCTTTGGGAGCCCTGTTATGTTATTGCTATATAGCCCACTTGTCAAAGTGATCCACTCCACCAAGGAATGGTATCCTTCACAGCTGCCGTGACTTTGCTCGTGATTGATCACCCAGTCCGTTTCCTGACAGCCTGGCTGCTGCCCATTTAAATGGCAGATGTACCTGGACCTTCACACCTCCTGTGCCATCATCTGTTTTTTAAGCATTAGGTGTGCCTTCCCTGGCTAGTCGAGCTAAGCTAACACCATTAGCATAACAAGCAGACTTTAGTGGTTTGACCACAGGGCTTTAAAGGAGATGCATAATGGGAGATGCTGCAAGGTGGCAACTCCCAAACACCTAATCACTCTTCCAAACCACCTAGGAACTGTGTGCAGGAGCATTTCCATTTCTGTAGACAGATAGATAGATAGATAGAATTTTTCATATATATATATAAGAAATTCTTGAGCCATCCTTCATTTCTTTATACAATATTTTTCTTTGAATCACCTTTTATCCCTGTTATCCCAAGATTAAATGAAAGAAATGGGAACAAATGTTTTACTGTGATAGATTGCAAAGCACCTAAATATCCAAGTTGTCTAGATAAAGGAGTTCCAGCCACTCAGCATTCAGCACCACCAGTATACTGATCACCACCTGATCATCTGGAATCATCTGCTCCTGTTTCTTCACTGGTTCAGGACTTCGGTTAGATGTGCTTTGTTCTGCTTGAATGATTCACACATAGGTCACAGTGTGTAGATGATTCAGATGATATCCACTGCAGGAGCTGTACAGATAACCCCCTGCAATTCCACTCCTGGGCAGTAGGGGCCAGAAGAAGCGAGGCTGTCATGTTTCCTCTCTTGCCCCTGGCACATTGGTGTGCATTCATTTCATGGCACCCCTGGAGAATTGTGCTCAGACATGCTGTGAGTGGGATGAACCATCCCCGCATCGCTTCTCCGTTCATTTTCATCCTTGCTCCCTCCATCTACGCACATAGTTGGCAATGCTAATAAATGAGGGAATCTGAGGGAGTTCCCAGGGAAACACCACAATATAAGCTGAGCACCGTTTAATTGCTCAGAGACAAGTGTGTAATGTTTAAGCACACAAATGTACAGTCAAGTTCCAGAGACAGGTCTCGGGTGGTTGTTTTGCCTTAGCCCACCTGCTAAGCTAGCTGTTCGCCCATTTACCGTGATTTGATGACAAAAAAAATCCCACAATGACCCATATAAGCATGGTTTGTCTGTATTGTGGACCCCTATAAATGCCTCAGTGTCTCACTTGGATGAAAAATATGAGCATTACAATGGAAATTTAGCTCATATTTCTGCTGTCCATGGTTTTACTTGCAGTTTGCCATGAATCATATCCTTTTTGTTGAATCATGAAGTGGATATGGCAGGGCTGGCTGGCATAATATTGCTTGGAAAAGCACACGAGAGGCACTCTGGCTGTCAGACTGGCACAGGACCCTGCCAGTTCATCTCCTGTGGCAAACATTACAGTGGCCCACCATCCATCTAGACCAGCGTATAAAAACACTGCTGGACCGCACTGGTATAAAAGCAGTTTCAGAGTTGCCCAATGACAACAAATGCTGCCACTGACTGTAAAGGGTCTGCTGGAGTACAGTTGTCCTTCAAAACATACACTACATTTAAAAAGTTTGACGTCACCTTTTAAAAGTTTGAGATCTGTGTTTTCAGTGTTTTCAGTCTGGTTGCAGATGAATGCATGGAACAATGCTGAAATGTCTGAGGTGTTGTAATGAATTTGCCTCACGATTTCAGTACTAATTACTAATTGAAACTAGAGCCGGAGGCTTATGCATGGGGTGGATGTGCTGAACTGGGCTGTTGACTGGCACTGGTTGAACACTAAAAGCACTGCAGCTACATCAAATATCATAATTAATAGAACGCTTATGCTCAATGCTTAAGTTTGGAATCGGTATTTTAAATAATATCAGTTTTTTGTCACAAATAAGTGGGCAAAATGACTAATATGCTGGTGCTGTTTCAAATAATTATTAAGACTCTAGAGAAGAAAAATGAATACATTTCAGATGGGTATTAACAGGCTGTAGAGGATTCTTATATGGCTGAGAAAACCATATAACATCAAGAATGAATGAAATTAGTATCCACTAATATCGTCGTATTTCAACAAAAACAAAACAACTAATGTAAATAAATAATTACTACATATTATTTATCATCGTCATCTTCATTATGTACTGACTTCATTTTCGTAGAACAAAATTAGGGAATAGTTTATATTGTTTCAATCCATGTTCAATCCAACTTTTGAGTGGTCGTTTACAGCAATAAAAAAGTGTAAGTGGATAATTACAGTGTTTTATTTACTGTATAATTGTGTGTTAATCATCCTTCAATTGTTGAATATCAATATCTAAAACCAGACTTTCATGTCTAGGTTGTAAAATATACCGCATGAGCAAAAATATCTAGACACCCATTCCAGTGAGTGAATTCAGATACATTAAGATCCACCCAATCCTAAAACAAGTGTCCAGTTGTGCGCACACAGCTTACATAAACTTGTAGAAAAACACTGCGAATCGAGTGGGATGCTGATGCCAAGTGTGGACTAGAGGGGTACACGGCATCTCCCCCCAGCACTGGGTTGTGGATCTGTGAAACTGCACTCTCTGGAGCGATGGCGCTCTGTCCAGTACCATTAGGATGGGTTGCAGTGGTGTGACCCAGAAGTAATCATCCGTACCTGACCTTACTAATGCTGTCCTGACTGTAATCAAATCCTCATAGCAATGTTCCATCTATAGTAAGACCTTACCAGAAGGGTAGTGGCTGTTACTGCAGGCAAGGTGGGGGAACTGCCCACTATATATATATATATACACACACACACACACACACACACACACATCTGCAGTAACAGCCTTTGCTCCTCTGATAAGGTTTAACACTAGATGGAACATTGCCATGACGATTTGGTTGCAATCAGGACAGCATTAGTAGGTTCTGTCATACCACTGAACAATCACAGACATAAGTTACCTTAAAAACCAATTTTGAGGTTGAGAATAGATCTCACCACTTAAGCAACGCATCATGTTATGCTGAAAGTGAAAAGAACGAGGTGCAGGTATACAGTATATGGAAATTTTATTCAGACACTATTAACACAAAATGTAAACAAACCGTGACGGCCTAAAATGCAACATTCAGACAAAATCTTTTAAAGTGCTCAGAAAAGAACAGAACTAAAAGTAAACAGTATGTGTGATTTTCCCCATCTAAATCTCAATTTCTTCAAAAAACAAACTCAAATGTTTAAACAAACTGCCTTCTGCAGAAGCATCTGAACTCGAAGCTCCAGCCATGCTAGCCTGTAATCAGCAAATGTAAAACGTGAGCTGCGTTCAGTCTCGCGAGAGTGAACGTGTGTGTGTAACACTATATATATATGTGTGTGTGTGTGTGTAGATTCATAGAATTCCCTGAGACAAGCAAGATTCATTGTTTTATCAAGACTAAACATGATTTTTCAATCAGTGCAGCCTTTTATGAAACAACTCCTGATTTTTAACTCTAAATTACAGTTAATGAATCCAAAAAAAACAAAAAAAAGATGCTGTGAACAAGCCTCAGTCTATTTCGAGTGTCAGATAGTATCAGAAGAGCAAATCCTAACTACATTCATGAACATAAACACGTAGCTTTTTATTTACATTATATATGTGTACTGTATGTACATAACACTGTATGTAAAATAGCAGCGCTTTCAGTATGACAAACGACTCTGAACTTTTTAAGAGTAGTGTACATACATTATCCATGAGGCAAAATTACAACAGATTTCTACCATCTGGTAGCTGGTTAAAAAATAATGATAATCTAATTCGGTGCAAATGTTAAATCTAACATTTCCATAACTAACTGAATGATAATAGTCATTATGCATATTTAGTGCTGTTGTGCACAGAGGCAGAGAGAGAACATCTGAAGCATTTAGAAATCCAGGAGGACTGCCTTCCTCTCAGGCCAGCGGGTGTTGGGCGTGGGGTGAGGGTCCGATTCCTGTCCCTGTGTGTTTGGCCTCCAGCGAATAGAGCTTCTGCTTAGCGATGGCAGCCTGCCCGCCATGGACCACGGCACTAACCTGAAGGCACTGGCGTGGTGGCAGGGCATGGTCCGCTATCTGCTCAGCCTGCTGTCCGCTGCTGCCTGCCACTGCCTCTCCGCACTGCTTCCCAGTGTTAATTAAAGTTGGATGCGGCTAAAGCGCCACGGTAAATGCCCCCCGTATCCCCCTGGACTCCTGCCTCCCAGGAGTCACACCCCCACTGTGAAGTCATGAATGAAATGTTTTGTGTTGGTATTTGGGATTACTTGGCTTCTGATGCGGCCTGACCCTCAGAAATGAAAATCTGTTGACAGGCCACATTTTTTTTAAACCTATCTTTATTGAGAAAAGGCATAGAACGATGGGAAGCTAAACAAAATGCTACATGTTCATATTCATGAATGCAGTTTTGGGGGTTAGGACTTGAAACTGGTTCTTCTAAAACTGATACTGGAAAATAGACCGAGGTTGGTTGACGGACTCTGTTTTGTGGATTAATTACCTGTAACTGAGTTTAAAAATCCGGCTGCTTGCACCAGGTTCAAGGGCCTTTATTAACTTAACCAATGATGATGCTTTATATATTATGCTTAACCATTTTCAATCATTATTTGGAAAACTTGGGCTTAGTCTGGGAGCATGGCCTTGACTCATTTCATTCCATTATGCAGCACATCCAGATACATACTCATTCAAACCCATTGAGATCTTGTGGAGAAATGTACATACAAGAACATTCAGCACACCTCCATGCCTGTCTTGTATTTTAAAGTATATATACACCATCTTGCCCTGAACCTAGAACAGGATTGTAGGATTAAGTAAGAGCCTGTAAGTTTTAGCTCTCTGTTCTGAAGAAACTGGGCCTGGCTGTGCACTCAGGGCCGAACGCCTGGGGTATTCTTCCTTCTTTCCCTTGTCCAGGTTTGCACATTTTCTATTTTAGTCACACCATCCCCTCCTTCCCTCTCTCCCTAGCTCTACAACTCTTTCCAGGAGGCAAAGGAGCACTCCAGCTCAAGCAGATAGCAAAACAAGCTTACAAGATTCAAAGACAAGCTTGTGTGCAGTGGCTTGTATTAACACACACATACATACACACTCTAAGCATGCTGCTAACTGTTTTAGCACATATCGTGTCATGTTGTTGTGTTGCTCTTAATAGATGTGCATACATGACAACCTACCTATAATAAAATGGTGAAAAATCCATAAAATCGGGCAAAATGTAAACTTAGTGTGCAATCAGGAATCACGCTACAGTTGTTCTTAAGTTATATTTTTATTTGGTTATATTTTTATAGCTGAATTTGGTGCCTCTTACAGTTGGTTCGAACATCAAAACATCCATTAATATCCACTGCAGTGAGCATAGATATGTTTTTGTTCGGTTGATAAGGGGCAGAATACTGACCATTTAAAAAAAAAAAAGAAGATTTTTTGTGGTCAAGTCGGCTCTGTAATATATGGGGAGAGAGTTGCCTTCAAGACGTGTGTTGGATAGAGAGTCTGTGACATAACGGATATGGCAGCCCCAGTGCGACAAAAAGGCGAAGAAACACAAAAGCGAAGAAACAAACATGTAGGAAAAGACACAACAGACTTATAAACAGACTTCAAGACACTAAAGCTCATGTCAGTTGTAAAAACAAAGATGTGTGTTACTGTTTGTCGTGGTTTAATTAAAAATAATCAGCGGCTATGCGTGCAGCCGTCCTTAACCATAAATGGCTTGGTAAGAGCTGGTGCAGTGGTAGAGCACCCGACCCTAAATCAGAAGATCGAATTCAAAACCACGACGTGGATTCTATGTTTAACAGGTTCTTTTTGCCCATAAAACCAATGTTTGGGTGTCTCCGAACATTGCAACCACGCAATCACTCTTCAAATGTTCTTGTGGAAATGCATCTAGTTATTATTTATCTCAATAACTTAAAATGCACGTGATGAAATTAATATCTCCATTCAGGAGGCTTTTCTGTGAATGGAGGCCGTGCTGCTCGATTCTGTTTAGCATCCACTCTGTTAGGCTGTTTAAGTGACGGCGTGCAGAATCAACAAACTGTGCTAATTCAAGAGGGCCAGACTGACCAATAAAACTACTAGACTATGCAGTCTAAATTAGCAGTAAACGCCAGTACTGGCTGCTACTGTGATAAAGCTGCAGTATTTTGCTTAATTTAAGATAAGACACAGCTGTGGATGTGTTTGCTGAAAACGGAATGCGCTCGTATTAATGCATTATGCTTGAGAGTGCAGACCAATGTGGTTAAAATGTATTCAGCCTGTCTGGTGCCCAAAAAAAAAAAAAAAAAAATAATAATACTTGAGTCAGGTGCCCAATAGCCATGGGCTGCATTTCAGAATAGCTGCACCTTACTGTTGGCAAATAAAGAAATTATTTATTTATTTATTTTAAATTGTTAATAATTTACTGACATGGAATACTTCTCGTCGCTGTCGGGTGGAAACCTCATATGTCCAAAACGGCTATTTTTCAGGAAACTCAAAAACCTATGTATATTCTAAATAAATGAATACTGTGCCATCACAATTGGTATAACTATTTTCAACACTTTTCGCTGGTTAATCATTTCTAAATTTTACAGACCCACGTGGAGACTGACCAATAGTATCGATTTATGAAAAACAAAACAAAAAAAAAAAACAACAAAGACCAAAAGTGGAGTTACGAGGATTCCGCCAGACAGCGACGATCTGTAACATTATATAGCCATCCATCATCTGAGCCAATCATCCTTAACCAGGGTCACAGGGGGTCCTGGAGACTATCCCAGCTGGGAGAAACACTCTGGACAGGTCACCAGTCCATTTCAGGGTGGATACACAGACAAACACACTCACATCTAGGGGCAATTTAGCATCTACAGTCCACCCAGTGTGCAGGAAGCCAAAGCACTTGGTGGAAACCTACACAAACACAGGGTAAACATAAAATCCACAGACATGAAATGTAAACAGAAAGGACCCTTGGCCCTCCCGGCAGGGAATCAGGACTTATTTGCTGTGCAACACTATGCCAATGATAAAAGCCAACTGCCAACCACCCCGCCCACTGACTGCACGCTTGAGTCATACGGTCAAAACGTCTCCTTATCCATGGACATCACAAGTGAAGTCAAGTCAAGTAGAGCTTTTATTCTCATCCCAACCATTTACATATAGTACACAAAGAGACGAAATATAGTCCTCCTGGACCATAGGTGCAACACACAACACAACACACTCACAACACAGACAAACATGAGGGCAAAAAAGGGGGAATGACTTAAAATTAAACTACAATTAGTTGCAGCAAGACAGAATACATGTGTGTAAATGAGAGGGGCACAAGTGGAACAGTGGTGTTACAGGGAGTAGAAGTAAAG
>JBBIGA010000040.1:3343276-3353610 GCA_037576975.1 Alestes dentex
ACACACACACACAGTATTTATTTATTTATTTATTTATTTATTTATTTAGTTGTCTGTGTGTGTGTGTATGTAATATAATCTACTTAATATGCCCAAGTAGAAGTATGTATGTACTGTATATATATAAATGTATATATTCCCTAACTACACATGCTTATTCAAAACACAGGACCTAATGTTAGATACAAATCAATATTAGACCACAGAAGTGACCTACCTACAACTCTCTGCATCCATTTTCCCTCTGGGTAGTTCCACCTGCGTTTCTCTTCACCCATTCAACACCTCTTCTCCCCCTAAAGTGGCAAGTAAAGCAGTTCAGCTCACTGTAATGAGCATCCAGCAAAACTTAAACCCTGCATGGCTATTTCAGGCTTTGGCCTAATTATAGTAATGTTTTGTTCTTTTATTTTTAAAAAACGTTTTAGCAGTTATAGTTAAAAATCCTGAAATCTGGGGGTGTTGTACCACGGCATCCCTACTTCCCACCGAACAGGCATATCAAGAAGGAGGAATTGGAACCAATAGGTAAGCGCATGCTTTTACTGTTCTTTGCACGTTTCTCTTCACCCATTCTACAACTCTTCTCCCTAGCTGGCTCCGCCGAGTGCAGGCTTTGGCGGCACACTATTGACTGTTTCCAGAAACTCCTCAGATTCTTTCCCTCCTTTGTTAGTTTCAGCAGGTGTCTGCAAAAGTGCTGCTTCTCAGGTCAGGAGCAGTCAGCTCTGGTAGACTAACCTCAGGCCAAAACGTGGCCTGGTGAGCTGAGCCATTTTCTCCTCACCATGAACCGCGGGGCATTCTTCAAAAAAAAAAAAAAGACTCGCTAAGTACTGATGATGCGAAGCTTCCAGACGTTGCGTATTCTGAGAATTTTGCTCAGAGAATTCCTTTTTTGGGAAATGCCTTGCAAGGAATTGTAACTAAGCTTTGAGAGTGAATAAGTGGGGTGATGCAGCCCACAAGTGGGAGGGGAAACCCCGCAGAGGGAGGGGCTCCGGAGAGCGCCCGAGCGAAAAAGTAGCAAATGGCAAGACAGATTTACACCATTTATACTTGTTAAAATCAGATTTTACTCATACTAATACAGTTCTAACGGTTAATGAGTTGGAAATGTGTACAGAAACGAGTTTTTTTTTTCTTAAAGCATAGATTTATACAGATTTTCTTAAAGCATAGATTTATACCAAATGCATGTACAGATCTTCGAAACACTTTTCAAGTCCATTTTCAAAGTATAGCCTTTACAGAAGGCTGCATCACATCACTCATTCACTCTCAAAGCTTAGTTACAATTCCTTGCAAGGCATTTCCCAGGAGAACTTTCTGGGGCTCTCCTGAAAGTCCTCCCGGGTTCAAAGATCTTGTGTTTTTTCTGTTTGTTTCTATGACCTAAAATGAAAAAAAAAAAAAAGTTCATTTTTGTTCTTTATGTTCATTTGCATATGATGCAACTTTTAAAACCCCAGTAGTGGTTTGTATTATTATTATTACATGTTTTTAAATAACATAAATTTTGGTTCTACGTGACATAGTAACACCACACAAAGCTCAGGATGACGTCTGACACATCGAACTTCAATACAAACTGGTGAAAAATCCATTTAAGGAGTAGTTTTGCTGTATGACAACAATTTACTATTTTTTGTGCTTCTGGCATGGATCTGTGCTGCTCGGGTTCTAAGACTCAAGCAACCGCTGAAAGAGTTTGAGAATAAATTAGCGGTATCCAATTCCACCTTCTAGCTAGGACTAGTCTCTGGCTTGTATCATGCTGGATCACGGAGGATTTTTTTTTCCTGGGGTATAAATATGAGGTGATCTCTTTCATTCTCATTCATCAACATGGAGAAGATTGGAGACTGACAGAAAATCTAAATCAAGTAAATTATGAAATGGCCATAAAAAAAAAAAATAAAAAATTAAAATGCCTGAAAATGCCCATATTCACTATTAGGACAATAAATGAAGAAGTTTAAAACAACTGGATCTATGCCTGGAAGAGAATGCTGGGGTCACCACTTCTCTAAGTGGTTTTATGCCACCTCGATTTCAGAATAAGGATCAGGATCAGAAAACATTATTGACTCCAGAGGAAACTGCTTTCAATACGGTATTCAAAAAGTGTGCAAGAGGGAAGTATTTTCTTTTATTTAATCACACACTGCAAAAACTCCTGATCTAACCAAGACTTGCAATCTTATTTCTAGCCTAAAAGTCCTCTTGATCTTGTTTTGAAAATAAAATACTACACAAGAGCAGATTTTTTGCTCTTATATAGTATATTAAGATATTTTAAGGTATTATTTTTTTTCCTATTTCACAAAAATGGTGACCACAGAATCAAGTTTTGACATGGGCATCCCAGTTCCCTGACCTGAAAACCTGCGTGGTGAGCTGAAGCGAGTCTAAAATAAAGGATCTAGGACCCTGGAGGATCTGGTAGAGGAGTGGTCTCAGATTGCTTGCTCTACATTTTCCAATCCCATCAAGCATTACAAAAGAAGAGTAATGGTTTCTGGAGTTTTCATAGACTAAATTTACTTCAGGCAAAGGTTAAGACAGTTTGTCCTGAACTTTTTTAGCCCATGTTTACTGAGGCTGCCACAAAATTGTGGAGCTGACTCTTTAAATAGATGGTAATGGATTGCTCTTTAAACCACTCTTGGTTCCTTCAGTGGATGGTTCTGTGAATAACTATATTTGTAAGTGAGGTCCACATGAGAAGACCTATTAAAAACGGTTAAGAACCTCTGCATTCTCCAAACGTTTTCCTAAAACTATCCATCAAATCTTGATTTTAAAGAGTCTAGAACTTCAGTGGAGCTACTTCTTAACATCCCCAGCATCAGTTTTGTTTTAGACTATGTTCTTCTCCCTTTTGGGCTAAAATACTAAAGCACCAAAGCGAGAGATGAGAGCAACAGCAAAGCAGTTCAGAAACGGCAAAAACAGAATCAAATTAAACCTGATAACTTATGTTATGTTATGTTATGGTGTTATGATGGTCTTGTGAACTACACATGAAATACTAAAATGACGTAACAGTGCATTCCACCACTGACAAATATATTGAATAGATGATAGATTAGCACTTTTTCAAATTTTTCAAAATATTATAGAATTATATTTTTAAAAAATTGAAAAAGGGCTGATCTATCCAAAATGTATTTTTATGTCAGACTAGGTGAGCTTAGTGTACTGTGTTTACCTGAGTATGAAAAGGGCAGAGAAGTGTGAAATTTTAAGCCACCCACTCTGCACTATCAAAGTGTTCTTCAGACAACAAAGAGCTTGGATGCTGAACACTGAAAAGCACAGATTGGGCACTCAAACACATCAATATGACAAAATGAGCTTTTAATTAATTTGACCTGCTGAATGGCCTTATTGTGTTTGTAAGATAATTATAGCAAACAGGGCTCACTTAGTATAATCACACAAACTCTGTGACTAGAGATCATAATGTGCCTGACAAATGATTTAAAGGCTTGGGTCAAAGGGTTTTAAATGGAAATACTTAACAATTGTAAACCAAGATAATGACAGGGCCCAGCGGTAAATATAGAGAAAAAAAATGGGTCCTGTCCAGGTACATTTTAGTCCTCCAGCTCACACATGGTTTAAACGTGCTCTCGAAGGTAAGGCCCAACTGTGTGCCTTCAGTGGGTTTACTTTTCCATAGTATATTAACTTTCAAATGGGGAAAAATGCGTTTGGGCCTTTCATAAGACGTTTTAAAGAGTACGATAAAATCCAGGAGTTAGGATGACGCATGGACTCAATACTCGAAAAAAATATAACTGCAATGGAATTTGGTACAAATATATGCAAGTCAGTGTACCACCTTAGCAGCAGTGTTTGTAACCCAAAAGACACTTTATTTTCTGACAGTGTAGAGGTGGGAGGGGAAAAAAGATCAATACTGCACAGTGTCATAATACTTTATGTGGAAAAAATGGTGGTGTTTACATGAAAACCCAAGTATCACTAGTACGGGTGGTCAGATTGCATAGCAGATAACACGTCCACTGCTATTCCATTATGCGTCCTTGGGCAAGTCAGTGTCACTATCCTTGAGTGTCCTACCCACACATTACAGTGTTTGTACCCTGTAAAGTGTAGAGGTGGAAAAAACAAACAAACTATACAACATTGCAATTTTTTCTGGTGCAACATGTGCCATTTTTGGGATGAAAAATGACTGTGAGCCACGTACAATCTGTGCATTATTATTGCTTGTCCATGCCTGCTGTTGTATGTATATATATCCAGTGTTCATACACGTATATCCACTATGTACATATTTTATACACATATATATTTACATGCACACACACAAATGTCTATTTTTATATTGTTGTAGTATCTGTGTAGTGTGCTTGTAGTTTATACTGTTGTATAGCTTTTATTCTGTTGTTTTTGTCTTAACTTTGTAACTTTACAAATGCAAATTTCCCACTTGTGGGACTAATATAGGTTTATCTTATCTCATCTCATCTCATCTCATCTCATTGGAATACACTGTACGAAAGAATGGTGGTGTTACATAAAAAAATATTGGTATTTTTCTAATATTCATTATTAATGTTTTGAAGTGCTGTACTATTGTTTGTCCTTGGGCAAGACTCCTGATGTTATATTCAAACACTATATAAAAATAGCATCTACTAAAACTTGTAACTGGAGGCAGCTTTTTACTGCTTTTTTTTGCTTGATAACTTAAAAATTTCATGCGGCTCAGATCTCCAAACAAAGTCAGCAAGTGACAACAATTCACCGACTGAGAAGTAAACAAAGTCATTCAGAGTGGTTTGATGTGAAAAGTGCCTCAAGATTTCTTTACGAAAGACAGGATAGAAATCAGAGCTTCTGACGTGTTGAATAAATCATAACTATTTATATGCATTTCAGTAGTTTTCTATGATGCTTAGTTTCTATCACAACCACCTCTTAGAACCACCAATATGAATGTACCTCATTGACTTTATTATGCAGGTTCAAAATCATATTTTAATGTGTAGTTATCTTATGATCATTAAGCAAAATCAATGTTCAGGCAACAAAGGCTGTGTAGACGACCATCCACTGAATGTATGTGCTGCAGGCTTTAAAACGCTGGTGAACTAGTGGAGCCAGTAATGAGTTTGGGACAAAACAGACAATGAATGTCAGTGATGGAGAGATTGAATTGGTGATCAATTTACAAAACAGTTTACCTGGATGTTTTAGTATTTTAGGGATCCCAGATGGGGTGCAGCTGCGTCACAGTCACTCTTTCAGTATGTTCGAGGCTTGCACCTCCATCTAGATACTCTGGCTGCTTCGAGGCACTGATGCTAATTTATACCTGGTTTTAAAAAGGCAGGAAAAAAAAACCCTTACAAAACTACTCACCACTATTTACTCCAGTGTTAGCCTATGTTCCCCTGCTTTCAAATGATAGCAGGGCTGTAGTGCTTGAGACACTTTTTTGGACTTGTCCTGGACTTGCTAGTATTTGTCCTCAGACTTTTTTGCAGAATATGGAATATGGTCTCAGCTCCCTTTCAAATGGTCTCAGCTCCCTTTCAAGAACAGTCTCTGCTGGTAGCATTTCTCTGTGTGTGTGTGTGGGGGGGGGGTGGCTGACCACACTGAAATGACTGTCACCGCAGCTAATTACAAGAAAAAAAAAAAATCAATCAACTAAACAAAAGCACCCACAACAAAACGAATGGACCTGCAATGGTCGACAAAACAATCCCTTACTCCCTTAACAACAAAAGACAAAATCATTGATTAAATGAGCTTATTCTGCAAATGAGCACCGGTTTAGTTATTTCAAAATCCATCTAGATCAGACATAGGTGATTACCTTTCAATAGAAGATACACTGTGTCTCCAGCATGACACAAAAATTCAAAACAGGTCAGCAAGTCTCACACAGGACTTTTTTTTTGTAGATCTTGGTCTTGACTCTGTCTTTCTCATTTGGACTCAGTCTTGACATGGACCCAGACCTCCTTGGACCTGGTTTTGACTTGGACTCAACTAGCCCTGGTCCTAGACTTGTCTTGGACTCTACAAAGCTTGTCTTGATTACTGCTGTGTATGATGGTGTTTCATGCTGATTAATAGTGTAGGACAATTTAGGATTGTGCTGTTAGATGGTTATTTGATATGCAAAACATTCCTACCCATAACATTTCAAAATATATCAGTTAGATCTAAACAAACTTAACACACAGTTCATAACAGCATAACTGACTTTTTAACTTCTCTAACATTAGACTTATGCAACAAACACAGATACCTGGCCTCTCTATCACAGATCTCTAACGCTGTTGTTTTGGGAAAACACTCAAATGGGTAGTCCTGGGATGTGCCTCCGGAACCAATCGTCGGGATTCAAACCAGTCCTGGGATTCAGACCTTCAACCTTCCAATCACTGGGGCAACTCCATAACCACCAAGCCACAGAACCCCATTTGGTTTTTTAAATTAAGGGTCAATTTTATTTGATATAACATTTTTTCCTCCCTTCCTCTATAAATTGCAAACAAAAGCAATAAATAAGGTTGTATTACATAAAAATGCATCAAATGACAAAAAAATTACAGGGAAAAAAATAAGGTAAGGTCTCTGGTGTGTTAGGCTCCCGTTTTGTAGGTCATTAGGTACCATAAGTTTTGAACATGATAGTGGAAAATATTGCAGTGCTGCAATGCAGCATGCAGTTCTGTTTACTGCAGTGGTTAATGATGAAAGTTATGATCTAAGTGCAAGCTCATTATATGAATCTTCACAAAGATTCACACTTCATGAGTGTTATTCATACACACACACACACACACACACACACACACACACACACTTGAACCATCACCAGGTCACCAAGTGTGTGTGTGTGTGTGTGTAGCCCTGTGGCATGATCTCTGCAGTGCTCTGAGCCTCTGCTGTAGGGGACGAGGGGAGGGATGATTTATTTACCACACACTCCTCCTGTCAAGGTTCATCTCTAGTTACCGAGCTCCTTAGGACAGACAGGCCTGGTTCCGGCGGCTTCTGCATTAGCGTCATCTGAGCAGCACACACTGGACAGCTTCTCAAAGTCTACACAAATATAATTACCTCAGCGGCTCTCCAGGTGGTTCTTGGTGAAGCTGATGAGGGCTGAATTGAAAAGCATTGAAAAATCTCATTTACAAAAACGGTCTTCAAAGTCCTTCCGGGAGCCCAAAGTGATTCTTCTGTGGTCATAAAGAATCTATTTTGACCTTATTTTAAAGGTAGTGCATCCACTCTCCTTCCAGCTGCTTTCAGACTCAACAACCAACATCTCGCAGTTAACCACACATATACAAGCACACACCAAGGACTCATCGTACAAATGGTTCTTTCATGTGCAATATTTCTCAAGCAATGTGTAATATTTTTTGGTGCAGTCTTACTGTGTGACTGATGATCCTCCAGTGTGTATATACATATATTTCCACTGTTTACATACATACACACACACACACACACACACACACACACACACACGCATATATACATCCATACTTTACATATATATTTATATACTATTTGTACAGTGTACTTTTTTATATTGTGTTATTGCATTGTATAGTTTTATTTCCATTGGTTATACTTCCGCCACTTCCGTCTCTTGTTCTTCCCGCTTTGCTGCTGTAACAATGCAAATTACAGTTCCTGTGGGACTGATAAAGGGTTATCTCATCTTATTTTATTTTACACGGTAACTGCATTTGCTTTAGAAGGAGCCTGATTTATTGCACAGTCTAGCATGTGTGAAAGATGATGGCTTGACAGGCCATGTAGGGTCTCCTTTTGTCCCCAAGGAGACCCTGACTGGTAGGCACTGGTCAGCATTTTCATGATGGTCTTTGATGAAGTGGTATGTAAAATGCTGACCCAAATCGAATTTCCTCAACATATACATTTCATGTAAGATTCCCTGAAGCTATGAGCTCTGATATGTTCAAAAATTCTTCTTCATGTCATGCTTTAGCCAGCTCTTTTTTGACGGCACCACTCTCTTTCATTTTCGGGGTTATTGTCGAAGAGTATTTAGATCCATGGTGCCCCTGTACCATGATGTATACACTCATATATTACTAAATTACAGAAATTCATTGAGTTGTTTGTGTTCAAAAAACCCTTTAACTGGTATGTATTTATGTAATGTGGAGGTTCATTGAAGTTTAAAACCTCTCTTTACGGCAACATGATGACAACAGCTTTTTAAATAATTTTCAAAGCTGTTTTAAAGTGTTCCAAATTGTTATGCAAAATTTGAACACTTTCAACAGGTTGTAAAGAATTTGAAACAGAAATCTGTTGTGTTTGTTGAATGAAGAGATCATCTTACAAAAAATAAATGCAATTTCAGTCAAAAACATATTTACAGATCAAGTTAATTGTTAAAAATGAGGCCTTCTTGGATATCACTTTAAGAACTCTCTCATCCATTGAACTTGTAAGTACATGTATTGTTTCTGCCTGTATTTCATTTTAGGATGTCAGTATTGCCTCCCAGAGCCGCTGTTTTGTGGTATACTGCCACCCACCTTCATAGATCTTTCTTTTAAGGATTCTCCACAGGTTCTCAATAGGGTTGAGGTCGAGGGAAGATGGTAATTTTTTTTTCTCCCTTCATGCCAGTAGTAACCGAGGAATAAATGGTGTTTTTGTTGAATGGTATGGTGCGTTATTTTGCATGAAAATTTTATTCTGGAAGGCATGGTGCTTCATTTTATACCAAGGCAGGAAATGGTCAGTTAGGAATGTCCTATATTTTGCAGGAGTCATTTTGACACCCTCAGGAACCCTAAAGGGATCTATCATCTCCCTTCCGGACATTTCACTGACATCACTACCTCCTTGTTGACGTCATAATCTTGTTGGAACAGGGTGGCCATTCACCAGTCATCCAGAACTCCATCCATCTAGACATACAATGTAGTATGATGTTAATTAGAAAATAAAACTGAAATCTTCATGTATATCTGAGCCCACTTCAGATGTTTCTCTTTGTGAGAATTGGTTAGGGGCGACCAAAATACAGCTTTATGCACAACTCCAAGTCTCTGGAGAATCCTGCGTTCAGAGTTTCTTGGGACTCCAGAGACATCTGCAGCTTCAAATATCTGTTTGCTGCTCATCGGTGGCCTTTATTAGCTGCTCTTTCAGTTCTTAATAAGTCTTTGTCTGACCGAAAGTGTCCGCGCTCTGAAACACAAGCAGATCTTTCACAGTTCAATGATTTATCTTCAGTTTTCCTGAAATATCAATTGTGTTCATGCTTTTTGCACTATTTCTCATTTTTATCATTAAAAATGCCTTTCTCTCTTTATTTCATGAAAACCATGTCTTGTTTAATAATGTGAAACAGCCTACTTTAATAGGTTTCCCTTTAATTAAAATCATCTGGCAAACAAATTAACAAACTGTCTGAGATTGATCCCAATTATCTAAAAAGAAAGGAGAAACAACACAACCAAAAAGTTTCACTGAAAGAAAGAAAGAAAGAAAGAAAAATGAAAGCAAGAATGAAAAAACAATGAATGACAGACAGCAGTACAAATAAAGAACAAAGCATTAACAGCTATTTAACAACTAAGTGTGCCCCTTCTGGATAAAGTTTTGCCTGCTAAATGTGAGCAAGTGAGTGAGTGAGTGAGTGTGTGAATAAGTAAACTACAAACCAGTTCCATGAGATGCTTCTCCTCTAAAAATCTAACTGATCAAATAAGCTTATTTTCCTCCGATTTTTAGAAGATTCATAAAGTACTGTATGTTTTAAAACTCTCATTCCATTTCTGCCACCGAATAACCATGTCTTCATTTCGTTAATTGAGTATTAAAGATCGCTTCATCCCCAATTACTCCTCTCAGGATCAGATAACAGGTTTCCTCGGTTTAAGGAGAAGCCAATTAATTTCTCCATTTAGAATTCTGATTAATTGCTGTGCTTAAGAGTGCAGAGAATGGACAAACGGCGGGTGGTTCTGGTTTTATGTGAAATGAAAAGATTTGGAATCAAAGCACCAACAACTCGAGCGTTTAATATATCACTCACGTTTGCATTATCAGATATTGGGGTGGTTCCGCACCTGGGCCATGAAACGGTTTAGATGACTGAAGTTCCACAAGACAGACAAAAGCGCTGGGACACACGTATTTCTTACGGTTTGGGCCCCTTACTTCCAGTGAAGGACTATCTTCAGCAGACCAAGACATTCTGGACAACGCCATGCTTCCAACTTCGTGGACCCAGTTTGGGGAAGAACCTTTTCTATTCCAGCATGACTGTGTCCCAGTGCACA
>JBBIGA010000040.1:3354854-3373481 GCA_037576975.1 Alestes dentex
GGATGAACTGGAACGGAGATTGTGATCCAGACCTTCTCGTCCAACATCAGTGTCTGACCTCATAAATGCTCTACAGAGTGAATGGACTCAAATTCTCACAGAAACTCCAACATCTTGTGGAAAATCTTCCAAGAAGAGTGGAAGCTGTTATAGCTGCAAAGGGGGACCAACTCCATATAAATGTCTATGTATTTGAATGCAGTGTCATTTAGGTCCATGTTGGTGTGATGGTCAGGTGTCCCAATATAGTGTATGTCTGACCTCTGTAGGGCGGTGTGAGCAGATGACACTGCTCCATATTCTTCACCGTTCTTCTCTAGAAGACATGGCTTCAGTCTTTGCTTTGATCACATGTCTGCTCTGAACTGGTGTGTGTTTTTGGTTTATCCACATGAGATTCCCTTGAATAAGTCGCTAGTGTCTCCTAAAACATCTCTACTGATTAACTTAATGCTTGACTTCACCACTGAGTGTTCGTCAAACAGAGAAACAGAAATGTTATTCTTAATGTCTAATTTTCTTAACTGGCAGGTGCCCCATATGTCTTTGGATTCTCAGCAATTGGATTCTCACCCAATTAGAGCTCACATCTGTTCCATTAGCAAATCAAGATCTCATCCATCAAATCTGTCACACTCTTCTCTCTCACTTCCTTCCACTCCACACTCCTCATGCACACTCTGGATGTTTCTCTAGATGGCATCTGATTGCTCTTTTAGGAGTGATTGGATTCCTGAAACCAGAATTCCTGCATTGTGCAAAAGCAGGAAGAAATGTGCAAACATGTTTTTTTTTTTTTTTCTCAAGGTCAATCATATATAGAAACTAGAAAGAAAGAGAAAAAGAAAGAAAGAAAAATACAAAAAGAGAGAAAGAAAGAATGAACAAAATAACGAATGACAGACAGAAGTAGAAAGAAAGAAAGATGGTAAACAAAGAAAGAAAAAATGAAAAAGACAAAAATAAAGATAAAGGATGAAAGAAATATACAGAAAAAGACAGAAGGAAAAATATGAATGATAGACAGGAAGTCAGAGAAAGAAAGAAAGAAAGAAAGAGAAATCAAAAAGAAAGAAAGTTATTTATCTTCCCACCTGTTTGAATTTTCATCTCCATACATTTTTAATGAAATCTATAGATAGATGGATATGTATTTACACACTACGCACATCTGTCGCTAAATCTCATTAGTAATTTCACTGCATTTTTTTGGTCTTAATTAAAGTCTGAACATCTAAAGTTTAGAGTGACAGAGCTCCGCATGAAACATTGTTCCAAGAGCTCCAGATGTGGCGTCGGCTATATGCTAATGTCTTTTTTCTGTGATATGCTAATGCATTTTTGATCGCTACTCATGTATACGTCGCTGATGGCGGACACACTAATCTTTCAGTCATCAGTGATGGTTGCTCTCAAGCGTGTGATGAAATTAACCGGATTTCACAATCATGAAAAACTCTAGTCCTGGAGTTTATGTACATTAAAATGAATTTCCCCTATAGCTGAGGTTATTTCCGATCCATGGGAGAGAAAACTGGATTTGAGTAAAGTATAACATTTCAGACCAATGATGTACATTTTACAAACAAGTGTTAGTAAAGGATAATAAATATAGACCACAGACCACCACTTGCATTCATATTGTAATGGGTATTTTTTTTTTTTTTATGTATTTAAATCAAACACATGTTTTAATGTAAATACGTATTTGAATTATAATGTAAATTACAAGGAAAGAAGAGTTACAGATATAAAAGCCTAGCACATAAAATATTGATGAAATTAAAATGACCTGTGTCTGTTCACTCAGGCTTTTGATGTAATATTCTTAATAAAGGAATACACAACAGCCTTCAGAAAGTGCCTAATGAGTTCTAGAAACTAATAGGTAGGCTTCACATAATCACTTTAACAAAGATTACGGCAAAATGAAAGAAAAAAAACACTGAAAATTCTTCCACTCTGATTGCTTAGTCTCTTTAATAAAGTTAATATCCCTTTAATAAGGTTAATATAAACTTAGTCTCTTTAGTAAAGTTTATATCTCTTTAATAAGGTTAATATAAACTTAATCTCTTTAAAAAAGTTAATGTCTCTTTAATAAGGTTAATATAAACTTAGTCTCTTTAGTAATGTTAATATCTCTTTAATAAGCTTAATATAAACTTAATCTCTTTAATAAAGTTAATGTCTTTTTAATAAGGTTAATATAAACTTAGTCTCTTTAGTAAAGTTAATATCTCTTTAATAAGGTTAATATAAACTTAATCTCTTTAATAAAGTTAATGTCTCTTTAATAAGGTTAATATAAACTTAGTCTCTTTAGTAAAGTTAATATCTCTTTAATAAGGTTGATGTAAACTTAATCTCTAAGGTCTTTAATAAAGTTAATGTCTCTTTAATAAGGTTAATATAAACTTAGTGGCTTTAGTACATCTCTTTAAAAAAGAGAGAGAAACACCCTGAGCAGGTTGCCAAGTTGAATCTGACAATCCAATTGACTTGCAAGGAACACACACAAACACATAAAAAAAGCAATTGGCTGCCGGAGCTCGGAACTGAACCCAGGACCTTCACAGCACTAACCACTTCTAACCACCACCACACAGTCACCCCTGCTGGGAAGAGAACCTAGGACCTCCTTGCTATTGGGCACAACAGCGCTAACCACTTGCACCATGATCGCCGTAGCCAGGAATTGTCCTGGGACCTCCTCATTATGAGGTTAAGCACTGTGTCATGGTTACCCACGCTGGGAATCTCTATCTGAGTCATAACGTATTAACCCTTAGAACGAGAGCGATTTTGTATCCGTGCCAGAAGGACAGCAAATGGTCATCACATGGTAGACGTCATGCTGAGCTTTGTTTGGTGTTCCTGTTCCACGTACAACCAAAGTTATTGTAATTAAAAAAAAAAAACATTTAAGAATAATAACTACTACTTTTTTTATTAGTACACTTTGAGTTGTAAGGGTTAGCCACTGAAAAAAAGTTGTAAAGGTCAAGAGAATCTCATAGAGTTGAAAATATTAACAATACATTAGAAATATTAGGAATTAGCTTTAGCATAGAGGTGAGTCCTTTCCTACTGTGTGTCGAATGTAATGGCCTGAAATGAAGGCCCAGCTCTAACGGTAGTGGTTTATCTTACATACAGTATTTATACACGGTTATTGTGTCACAGGCTCCTTTGACTACAGTTTACGTGAGCTGTGAGAACTAATTTAGGATTTCTTGCGGTAATAATGGCTTGAAAAAAAAAAAAAAAAATTCCAACAGCACCAGCATAATTTTCTAAGCCCTTGTGTTAAGGGTCTTCCAACATCTCAGGTGTGTTCCGGCACTAATAAAGCTGCATTTCGGAGCAGATTGTTGTGCACTGAACTTCTCAGAGTTTCATTCGAGCTCAGTGATGGGAGGATCTCTCTTGATTTCCACAGCCTTTTAAGCGTGATATGATGAAGAATGAAGTGGAATGCAGTATGACTGTGTCAAATCAAGCTACCTGAAGTGTATTTTGGTGTGTACTTTGGGCGAGTTACTTGTGACAACACAGTGCTTTACAAGGCAAAAGCTTCAAGGAGGTAAAAAATCACCATAAGCAGCCTAGCAATGTCGCACAGGCAGCAACTCAAATAAACCACAAACTGCTGCGACACTATTAAATACAAAATCAATCTCACACTTGAACTGACAAAGTGTGTGTAATTCCTTGACCTCCATACATTGTGATGGTCTAGGCAGCTTATCTAACGGCGCGTGGCACCCCTGCATATCTTCACCATAAAACGTGACACCACATTGAATTTCCATTTAGATCAGACAAGATATTAAGAGGCATTAGCCGCATGGGCCGTGTCTGAGACATGCATTAATGCTCCGATAGATGAGGCTGCATTATTGCTGATTCCGTTGCTAATCCCCCGTGTTGCAGATGTCCTAGTGCGGTAGACAAGTTCAGCATGCTCAGATTGACAAAGTTCAACAAAAGTCAAACACTGAAAGAGGCCATGAAATTATAGGACTGGAAGCAAGGCTTGGTGTGCCACGCTTCCAGGAGCTTTCATTTCACCATCTGCATCCCAGCAGTAGGAGAGAAGCTAATCTACAGCTCTGGAAAAAAAAAAATAAGAGACCGCTGCCATTTATTTTTAAATCAGCATCTCTATGAGTCAGACAACCATTCCATGCCAGTGTCTGTTCAATTCCTACACAAGCACCTCATTCTGCTTTATGAGGTACTGATTAGGTGATTACCTGAATCACATCTTATTTGCAGAAAAACATGGATTTAGAAAATGTTTTACAGTGACAAATTGCTTTACCATACAGCAAATTCAGTTAATATGTAAAGGTGTCACGTTATCTGTGACATACATTACATGCAGTAAAAATACAGTGTAAAGATGTCTTTCTACTCGTCTCTTCTAAAGTACATAGAGGTCAAAAAATGTCCAGTCTGTCTGTTTGATAAGCTTACAAGGTAATCTGGAAGTAGGACTTCATCCTCTAATAAAACATTAGAGAAGAACAAAACCTTCTGCTCCATTCTGCTCCATTAACGGTAAGACATCAGGATGCAGAGGCCGTGCGTATTAATTTCACACTTTCGCCGAAATCCAAATCCACAGTGAGGCGATCAGTGCATCCAGCAATAATGCTTGTTCCAGGCCTGAGCTTTATATTTCTGAGAAGTCATCCGATGGGATCAGCGCATGCTTCTGAGTGGGCTGTCTGATGACCACTCTCATTCAGACAACCTTGAGTTCTCTCCAACTCTCAAGAGTGGCTGCCATAATGAAGGGCCCGTTTTTACCGTATCTCTTTCTCCAGTCAGGGGCCTGTCTGGCTGTCCATCCTGCTCTTTATCGTCCGATTCCACAGAAGAAAACCACACAAGATTGAGTTTCAAGGCTTCATCCACGATCTGTCTGAGAGCGCCCTGACTACGGCTTATTTTGGGAAATGTCTGATTGTGCGTTGCCGCGCTGTTCCTATTGGATTTGTTAAAAGGATCGTGTGCTCTTCAGCATCCTTTTACCTATAATCAATTACTCTTCCTCATCTCTGAAAGCGTAGTCAGAGCTCACATGCATGTTGCGTGGATGTTCCAGTCAGTTGAAACGGATGCTTTCATGTGGGCGTTTTTTTCCACCTAGCTTCTCTAACTCCGAACATTTCAGTCATGGGATATACTGTGCATAATTATGAATTTTTATTCACCAAGTACTGTTACATAAAAGAAAGAAAGACTGCTATAGAAGGTGCCATCAAAAAACTACCTATGCAAAAAAGGTCCAAAAAGCTCGAGTTTTCGAGTAGAACTTCAATGAATTATAAATCTGACCTTCGTGAGCTAAATTCAAGACCGTTTCATCCACCAAAGTAATGCTTCATGCACCAGATTTACTGTTTCATCCATTCTCCACCTGAAATAATGCCACCAGTGCTACAACTCCACACTGCTCCGCTCCCCTGCAATATTAAACCCATTTGTTTGCAATAATCTTAATTGCTACAGACTATATTTTCCTGGGTTCCACTGATCTAGTCTAGTGTCATATATCCATGCGTAGTCATTGACCCTTCATATCACCTTTTGTAATAATAGTCAAGTAACTGGCCAAGTAAATGGCAGTGAAATTTCATAGACTCCAATATCGCTGAAGTGAAACTGGAAAGTAAAATATAATCAAGTGAAAGTGCCTGAAAACTAGTAATAACAAAAGTTCAAGTCTTTGAAGTTCATTATCTTGTAATAAATGTGCCTTGGACCACTCCTCATTTCTTTCGTATTTTGTAGTTTGCAAAAATACTATATTGTGCCTGTCTTTTTGAGTAGATTAAATAAAAGCAACAGGAACAAATGTTTCACTGTGACAGGCTGCAAAGTACCTAAAGATACAAGGAGCCTAGATAAAGGAGCTCCAGCCACTCAGCATTCAGCACCACCAGTATACTGACCACCGCCTGATCCTCTGGAAGCACCTGTTGCTTCACTGGTTCAGGACTTTAGTTAGATGCTCTTTTGTCACTCTCTATTCACTATTGTCACTCTCTTGTGCGGGACTGTGTCAAGACAGTTAAGCTTCATGTACAGAATATTTGACTTCTGGGGCCTGATATAATACTAGACTATTACCTGCATCCTATTTCAACACATCTGCTGTCTTTGTGGGTCATTTTTTGAAGTGGATTCATCTGGTGTTCAGCAAGCAAACTGACCTTCACCCTGGCAGTGGGAGTTTCTTCACTTTTAACGCAATTCACATGACTGCACCGTGTGATTGAGTAAAACAGCGTTGTTGACCACAACCAGCGGTCCACACCAGTGAGTGGCTCGGAGAGCACCTGGGGAAGCCAATCCACCGTGGACGGTGTCCAGGCTCGGCCAGCAGTGGAGAGTGATTAAAGTACCTGTCCAAGCTTTCCCTTTGTTCCCAAACTATTATTATCCTCTCCATGCTCCTGCATGCTCCTCAAGAAGGAGGTAATGATTCACTTGAGTGACTATCAGGTTCTTTTTTTCATCCTTTCTCCCACTTTCCCTCCTCTCTGCCTATGCCTCTCTCTCCCTCTCCCTCTCTCTCCCTCACTCTCTTTCTCCCTCACACACACACACTTTTTCTCTCTTAGATGCTCTTTCGAATTCCTGAATCAGAATGATGCGGCCCATTGGTGGACAGAATTAAAGACACAAGCCGCTTCCTTATTGACCGCTTTTTGAAGTTTTGAGAAGCGCGCAACTTTTGGATTGACGCCGAAGATGACAGTTAGCTCGTGAGCCCTGAGTTCATAAAAGGGAATGGTATTATCTTGACGACATTGCGATCGATCCCTGAGAAACTTTCGAGCGGGGGCTATCTCGTTTGTTACAATCAGCCTGCACTTTTCAACATGCTGCTGATGGATGGGATCAAGAAAGTGAATAAAGAGGGGGAAAAAAAATCCAATGACCAGACAACGGTAGTCAAGGTCTTTTATCTAGAGAAGAATGAAAATAACAGCAACGGAAAACTGCACAGGTTCAAAAATAACTCTTTCTCAGTAAGCGAATGCCTATGAATTCAACACATGAAAATGGTTCACTTTGATACAATTGCAAATGCTGTCTGTTAAACATTCAGTGCTAATGGAGAAACTTTTTTTCTTTGGCTTTTAATCTCATCTCTTCTCATTTAACTCTTTACAGTTTACTGAAGAAACTATTTCTGAGGTTTAATTGACTCTTATCCTGTAACAACAAACTTAAATGCTGTTTTTGTATTTATCTAATATAAGACCAATATAAGTGATTTAAAAAAATCTAATTCACATTTTGTTTTATTTTCACAAGATGCTGCTGCTAATCCAATATCACCGGACAAATCACAAGAGTTATTCAATTCAAGTCACTAACTCTTGCCTACAGAGTGACATTTGGCTCTGCACCCAGCTACCTTAATTCCATCATTCAGTCTTAGGTTCCTACTCACTCCTCCACTCCTCCAAGGAACAATGCCTGACTCTGCCATCCCTACACACAAGGTAAACCCAGTCCAGACTAGTCTCATTCTGGTTCCCCACTGGTGGAATGAACTGCCAGTGGAGACCAGAGCAGCAGAATCCCTCTAGTTTCAAAACCTCCCGAGGACTCGTCTGTTCACAGAGCATCTCCTCTCCTAATGAACAATGCATCTATCTTTTACCCCACCCCCTATGTAAAGAATGTAGCTCTTAGAACTCTCCTCTGGTCCTCACACTGACCTGAAATTTGAGTGTTACCTCAGTTTGTAAGTTGCTTTGGATAAAAGGGTCTGCCAAATGAATGTAACGTAATGTAATGTAATCTCAACATGCTGTAATGTAATCTCAGCATGCATGGAGGAGAACACTAACTACCAGTTCTGTTATGTCAGTTAACAGATGCTAGTGTTGTGATGAGGTAGAGAGTGCTGGCTCTCCTAACTAACCAGGGAAGGTACTCCAGATACCTGTGGAATTGTGGAACAAGTTTGCAATCTCCAAATGCTTGGGTAGGTGCAACGCTGTATGATTGCTCGTTCAGTATTATAGTGCATGCAATAGTAGCATGTAGAAAGCTTCACATGCTGATTCATTTTGCTATGGACATGCAATCTCTGAAGAAGAACTTTGAACCCCGGAGAACTTTCAGTATAGTCTCCAGCCACAAGTGGGTGGTGTAAGGACTAGACCTAGACTGGACTCAAGACACGGGTACCACCAGACAACCCTCTCCAGATACCCACTCCAGAGTTTCCCTCCAACCCTTAACGAGGAGATCAGGATCACCAGAATACTAGGTGTAGGGGTATACATAGACCCAAAGGATAGGACCAGGGTGTGAAGTATACTTAGGCCTGCGTAGTTACTGAGTGGGTTCCTTTATGTGTTTTGAACCTGTTCTGGATTTTTGACTTCTCTTTTTGCCTTCCGGACTTTTCTTGATCGCCTTGTGTTGGGACTGCTATGGCTTGGGACTTTGATTCTTGTCTTTTGAACTACTGAACTACTGTTTTTTTCTTATTAAACACCTATAGATTCTACTCTGCAGTTGGGTCCTTATCTGTGATCATTACAGATGGGGAAAACCTGCAGAAAAGGGAAGCAAACACTGGTTTTAGACTGATTTACACGGTTTACATTTACCGCAATCAGATTTTACAATTACACTCTCAGTTCTAAGGGTTAGTGGACAATGCCAAAGCAACTCTTGAGTAAGATTGTAACAGGAATTCCGAGCAGGCATAGTACAGGACTAGGTTTCAGCTGGTTGACATGAAGCTTTCACTTTAAATAGGCTGTTAACATTTCAATAAATAAAGAGACAGGCTTTTAAAAAATTTAAGGGCAAATATTGATCGGCAGCGCTCTCTGCATTGTCTTAACAAGGATCCAGGCAGAGACGGCAGCAACCAGGCTTTAGGGACTGGAAGACTGTCTGAACAGAGATAATATGCAGCGTGAATTCAAGATGATTTCAAATACGAAAGAGAGCAGAAACCTGCAATGCGGTAGAAATCAAATCTTTCCTCCTTGGCTCTTCGCTCTCTCGCACCATGTCTCTCCCGCTCTCTCACTCTCTCTCTCTCTCTCCCTTTCCCTCTCATGAGGCATTCTGAAATAATTAATGCGATCGCCATGGAAAAATACATACCCCTAACAATGTACAACAGCTTGGCATTCACAACATAACACTGTAAGCTAATGAGCAGTTCTAATGGCAACACGCTATGCGCTATGTCAGCTGTTATGAAATTATAGGTGGCGACTGAAGACGTTATTAGAGCATAGTTCAAAAAGCAAGGATGAATTCCCTGGAAGGATTAGAGCAGATGAAGGGATTACGATCTAGGGCTAGCGCGTATCTTTACCACCAAGCAATTACATGCAAGCATAGGTCGCATTTCAATTACAAGCAAAAGACACACAAGATAAGCCAGCAGTGGCACACCTCTTTACCAGACAGGTGTGAGATAGGTCGTGGGGCAAAAACAGAAGTACATGAGTCCAGTATGAACTTTCAGCACATTCCCAACACAGATGACACCCCGTCCGCCTGCCGCGGCTCGTTTTTCTTTTATCTTTGCGCCTCTGCCAAAGCGAGCATTATGGCTGCAAAGATAATCCTCTTAACTCATGAATATGGAGCACCTTAGTCATGACATTTTTATTTTTTTTTTTTACGTTGTTTGGGTCTCACATCCTATCAGGGCTAAGCTAATTTACATCTCATTCCGAGGGAAAATAGATTTAAATCAGGATTTGCTGTTCTCTAATAATTCTGACTTGACAGGGATTTCTGTTGATACGAAAGGCAACTAACTGTTATCTCCCGTCATAAGCCACTGAGCCAAATCAAGAGTTTTTTTTGGATTGCAGTTTACCTTGAATTATGCATATTTACAAAGAATTACTGGAAAATGAATCAGGTTCCAAATTTGCACAGCTGTAAAGATTGCTGGAACTGGAATCTGCTTAGAAGTCCCAGGCACTGCCATAGCAATCGAATAACATTTAATTATTCCTCATTTGAAGCTCAAATTGTGCTGAAAGTGCAGGCTCCAAACTTTCCATTCATATCACATTTATCTTTGTAAGTGCAGGTGATGTTTTAATAAGATTTGAATTTGGTGAAAAAGCTTTTGCTGAGTTTTGCGGAAAGAAAAACTATCCGAAAACTGTAGTTATTTTTGTCAAAAGCCAAATGTGTAAACTTAAAGCTGTCAGTCACTTAGATAAATGTGTGCAACTGCAATAAATGCCCACAGTGTGTCCAAAATTAATTAAGTCGGCAAATGGTATCCATGCACAACATTGATTACTCACTGTGTGCTCATTTAAAAGTTGTAAAGGTGGAGTGGAATAGTGGAATTAGCTCAGGACAAAAGAGAAAATGTATTTTAAAAGTTCAATAATGAAGAGATAGTGGTGTTAATGCTGTAAAAGGTTTTCCCAACAAAATGGTAGCACTTGTGATATTTGTGAAACAATAACATGGACTTTGCATGCATATTTCTATGCATGTCACAAGTCATTACAAATGTGTTATGGGAATAGAGTAGCAGAATGAAATGAAGGCCTGCCTCATGTTCGCTAGCATATAAATACATACGGAAGCAAGGTCCGGACAGTATTGTCCTACAGGAGCCATCAGAATGAATCGATTTTTGAGTAGCCAGATCTTCTTCCCTCCCTGTGAAAGGTGTCCCTCGTCAGAAGATGACAAGCAAAAAGAGAACCCCCCCCACACCCCCCACCGGTCGATCATTCAAATTCTTGCCTTAGAAAGTTTGCAGCCAACAAAAACGCAATGGCGCCCTGTTGTGCAATTTGATGGAGAAATAAGATCTGATAGGATTGTGTTTTGTTACAGGTCAATGTGTCTGTCAGAACCAATGTTTAATTCATACATCATTCCATTGTTTACTGCTTTTGTTTCTTAGATACAGCTTTCCACAAGCCGGGGCTTTTGATGGCAAGAAATAAATAACGCCCTTGACACTGTTCCTTCACTCTGCCCAGGTAAACAACTGGCCGGGAGTGCCTGCGCTCACTCCAAATGGAGTAGATCACATTAAACTGCTAATCTTGAAGCGCTCACCTCATTTCAGACCACGTTCGCCACCTGTTACAGCCACTGCCAAAGAACAGCTATTCAGGGCGATAATAAAGGCCCATCGATGTGGCACGGCCGTGGTCGCCCCCTGCTCGCAAAAATGCTAATTGAAGCCGGGTGAGGGCTCACTCTGAGGGCATGTAGATGAGCTTATTGAATGTCTACCCGGTAAACAACAGCCTATGTGCCAGCCAGACTGAATGTTTTATTTATTTTTTTTGTTTTTCTTCAAATTTTCTTCTCCTACCCACAAGAATATGGCGCTATGAAGCAGACAGCTGCTGAAACGCCCACAAAGACGTGTGGATATGAAGCAAGCAGCCGGTCAATGGTATGACACCAGTGCCTTGGTTTGATCATAATGTAACCAAGTTCTTGCAGTTTTTTTTTTTTTTTTTAAGACCTTCTGCCGTTTTTATAAGGATGCAATCCACTGTAATAGAGTCTTCTGTCGTGTTATATAGTTTTTCTATATGTTGTATGTTATGTATGTTTGTTCTATATGAAAGTTATATATAGCAGTATGTTCTAATGTGGTGCAGTATGGAATGGCGATATCATCATAAATCAGGAATCAGATGAAGGAGAAAAGGCATGCATGCGTGCATCTGAAGTATCAGCATTATTATTATTAAAAACCGATTTTTCACATATTTGTAAATGAACCTAGGATGCATTCAAAGCAATTTAAATTGCTCAGCCACTTTAGATACTAGTCAGATGTACAGACATTGTACTAGCTTAAATTTGTTGGAAAACTATGACCATTTGAACATTCTATACATTAAACAAATGAGAAAAAAATAAGATAATGCTAATTCTTATTCTATCATTTTCAATAGAATAGCCTAATTGTATTAAGCTAAGCTAAGCTAAGTGTCAAATCTTATGAGGATACAATCCAGATGCAAGCCACTAAAACTGACTGTGTAAAAAAAAAAGTCAGCAGTTCCTGAGTGACAAAGATCTGGCTTCAATATGTGTCAAAATATAAAAACACACAACACCATTGATTTCCACTCAACACATAACACCAGGGATTTCCACCGGTAAGGAAAGACATGAAATCCACAGATGCACCTTCAGCTTATCTGCCCCTTTCAGTGGTGATGTACACTGAGTTAATGTTCTCACTGGATTGCTGATGGTTAGGTTTGTTTATTTTCCCTGTGCAGAGATTAGTTTATGGCTTAGATTAGCTTATCTCTCCATCAGACACTCGTTTTAAAGGGAATCAGGTTGGAGTGAACCTGACAGCTTTTCGCTAAACATCATCTTTAAAGCTTGATATCCATACAATACATCCTTATCTTCAATATACTTATGGCACAGCTTCAAAGCTCGAGGCTAAAGCAAGAAAACCACCATATCCTCAGTTCTGAGGTGCAGCAGATAGGAGAAAGAACAGGACAGGAGGAATTTCCTTAACCTTTTTTCCACAATAAAATAAAATGGAAAGCAATGGGGGTCTCTCAGTTCAGTTTAGGGGGGCCACTTAGTTTAGCCTTTAAGATGTAATGAAACATTGAATTTCAATTGCAACTTGAAATAAAATACTTAATTGGATCATATTAATTAAAACCCCCCATCCAGGGTGAATCCTTGCCTCACGCCCACTGAGCCCGGAACCCGCAACCCTAGTGAGGAATAAGCGGTTGCTGAAAATGACTGAGTGAGTGAGAATGTTAATAAAAACATCTAAATAGTCCGTTTCCATTCCACCAGCAGAACGACCACTAGGGGGCCCACAAAAAAAAAGGTTACATTTAGAATGAATTTCATAAACCTATATTTACAAGGAGCAAAGCTGCTGAAATGAGCACTCATTCGACGAGGGTCCAGCACACTGAGCTCTAAAGGTGTGATTAACTTCAAAACTGTCTTAGAAGTTTGTCTGAGAGTGAGACTGATTCAGCACTCGTCACCTCCACATTTCTGCCTCCTCTGCATCACCTTTAAATGCCTAAAGCAACATATTGCCTAATCTGTTAAAGAAGTTTTACTCTAATATAGTATCACTTATAGAGATAATTTTCTCTGTAAGAGAAAAGGGAGATTGTGACACCCTGTCAACAACAACAAAAAAAAAAAAAAAAAAATCAGAGGTTAATACACAAGTGCGGAAAACAGTTAAGAGGATAAGTGCCCGAGGGTTTCACAAGAACAAGTGAACAAGACAGCAATTCTAATTCCGCTTTTCTTAATCACTTTAATCTTCTTCCTTCATGTGTTTTGTTTCCGACCCGTTCCTGCCTGTTTGCCTGTGATTTGAATATGAATATGCCTATGATTAGCCTGTCTGCCGGTGTTCTGACCCCTGCGGTCAATCATGTGTACGATGCCTGGAAAAGCTCTAATAAACCTCATGCATATATCTGCTCCTCGCTCACCTTCATTACAGTAGCAGTATAACGCTGTACCCCACAGTGTTCCAGAAAGATACCGTCTGTCCTATAGTGTTTATTCCAAAAGCACTGGTCCTCTTTGCAGAATCATCGTTTCCTATATGAAAGCTCCACCCCGGCGGGTGGAATATCCCCTGCAAATTAATTTCACATCTGAGGCATTTATTACCTTTTAATTTAATCTAATTCCGCAGCAAATACAGTACAAACCCTAAGGCTTCAATACTTCATCCACAATATACAGCCCCCAAGCCAACCATTTCACTACCAAATGACACTGTGTTATTGCATACGTGGTGGCAAGTGGTGGGTTTGGTCGGCTATTCTGAACTATTAATTTGATCTAAAATGCATCAGAAATGTTCCTCTGGTACTCTACAAAAGAAAAAAAAAAAATCAGGTTGCCCTGACCCTGAGCAATGTTGGAAAGAACTTATTGATGAGTGAGATTTTATTTCAGTGAGATGAACATGAACAAAATCATGAGAAAAGCTACTTAAACCAAACCTTCTAAGATGAAGATGTACTTTTTTGCAGAGATATCTTTGCCCTGGCTTTGACATAATTGCTTGCAGAGATGATTTTGTACACCAAAGGGGGTTGAGCTTCGTTTTGCTCAAAGTCTAACAGGCCTTAAACCCTCAAACTTAACTTGCTAACATTAGGGTGTTTACTAAATGCATATCACATCTGAACAAAATGTAAAATAATAGCCTAAATAAGAAATGGAATTTTAAGTTGCTTTAAGTGAAATAGCCAGCTAGGTTACTTTTTTTATTTTGAAGTAAAGTATAGTCGTGTGTGAACACAGCACAGCACACAGTGTGAACAGTGTGGAATACGTTCTCTGTATTGAACCCATTCAATACAGCAGGGAGCTGTAACCAATGAGGCGCGCCCGGGGAGCAGTGTGTGAGACGATACCTTGCTCAAGTGTACCTAGCAGTTGGGATTCGAACCCACAACCTTCTGATTGCAGGGGCAACACCCTGACCACTAGGCCACCAGCTACAAGAATAAACATTATTATCATTATTAGTACATTACTGCTTTTATCCAAAGTGACTTCCATTCCCTGACTACAGGGGGCAGTCTCCCTGGAGGAACTTGGGGTTAAGGGTCTTGCTCAGGAACCCAGTGGTGGTGTGCTGAATGTAGGATTCGAACCCATGACCTCTTGGTCTAGAGGCAAGTATCCTGCCCACTAGGCCGCCACCCCCCAAAAAAAACCCTATAGATATCTGATAGAAATAGTGGATTATCCACCACTTTAGGGTTAGGAGTGGAACAATATTTAAATGTTTGGTTAGGGTTAGGGTTAATGCTAGAATGTCCAACTTAAAGTTGAACTGAATTCTGTTTTGTTAAAGTTCAGCATTGAATTGCAATTTAGTTCTACAGTGAACCACCAACGTTTTTAAGGCTATTTTAATTGCAGCCCCCCCAAGTGCAAATGCACTTATTTCGTGATGTGGAGGATGCAATCGTGAACAAAAGAACACGTAACAGGAAACTAAACGGGAAACTAACAGAGTACTGAGCTAACAGGGGGACTACAAAATGAAAGGAAAGGAGTGTAAAATACATAAACATGAACAATGTGGGCAAAAACGCAGAGCGAGAGGCACAGGGCAAGGCTTAAGGCAAAAAGAACAGAGCAGAAACATCACAGAGCAAGAAAAACTGAGCAAAAACATTTAAGAACCAACAAAACTAGACTGAAGACAGGGCTATACACACTAAAAACAGAAATGAGAAACACCTGGGATAGACACAGGTAAACAGGACAACAAGGGGGCGGGGCTAGAGGCAGAGCTGAAACCAAGACACGTTCATATGGAACAGACACATAAACAAAGGCAAACTGAGAATGTTAACAACAAGAAATTGACAAGAAAACGGGAAAGACAGAACATTTACAAAATGTCATAAAACAGTGAAAAGACTTACTCCCATAGGGGGCTGCTCTCTCAGACGTTGGTCTGGACATGCCACTGCACACCTAAACTGCTGTACCTAAACTGAATGGAAGCATGCTGTGATGTTCCAGTGTATCTCAGTCCGGTTTCAATTGAGTTTCTGACTCAATTCTCTCCACACAGCTAATGGCTAGTCGTCCCAAAGCTGCGTCGATGGAGTCGAACCACTGAAAAGTTTTTCTGTCAGAGCTGCTTTGGTTATTGTGGTTTTTTATTTGTATTGTCCTTTTTTACATTTATTTTCTTGGTATTGTTTAGCCATGCGACAAAAACCCAGTCCAGCTAGCTTGTTAAAGATGTCCTCGTTAGACCTTGGCATTTTTCACAGTGCTAAAGTGTCATAGAAAACTCCCACTGAAATGTATCTTCTGTAGCGAGGAGAGACGAGGAGACTAGTGTAAATCCACAGAGGTGCTGTTTTATTTACAAGTGCAAGACAAGGTGGGTAGTGGGTAAGGCTTGAGGTTGGGGTACAGTGATCTGTGCTCAGAATGGTGAGGATGTGAGGGAGGCTGATGTGCCCAGAGGCGTCTGGGGTCCTCTTTTGGAGCGGGAACGATCCTCAGGGGCCTTATATAGGGCTCTCTCTTGTCACCGGTGTTCTGTGATCAGCTGCAGGTGCGTCTGCCTCACTTGTTCTGCCCTCGTGCATTCTGCTGATCCACAGTGGAGGTGCTGAAGGGTTGTGTATCTGTCTGGTCTTCCTTGGCTGGTGTTGAGAGCGGGCCCTTCAGCACCCTGGACAGCGACGGGCGAGGAGCACTTACGTGTCGCTTCAGTGGCGCTGACGGCCTGCTGTTACACTTGAGTCCAAACAGACAGTCGTGCTTGTACTTTGTCGACTTCCCACAATATTACAATGTTTGGTTAAGGTTAGGGTTAATGCTAGAAACTTAAACTTTAACTGAATTCTGTTTTGTGAAAGTTCAGCATTGAATTGCTGTTTAGTTCCACAGTGAACCACCAACGTTTTTAAGGCTATTTTAGTTGCAGTCCCCCAAGTGCAAATGCACTTATTTTGTGATGTGGAGGATGCAATTGTGAACAGGACTTATCAAAAGAACACGTAACAGTAAACTATATGGGAAACTAACAGAGTAATGAGCTAACATGGGGACTACAAAATGAAAGGAAATAAAGCAAAAAGGGAGTGTAAAATACATAAACATGAACAATGTGGGCAAAGACTTCCCAGTTGGAGATACAGTTGTTAAGTTTGTATCTCCATTGTGTTTTTTTGTGCAGACAGTAATAAACAGTGGCCTTTTTCCATGTTGTGATGACATTTCGACCAATCAAAAAGCAGTGACACAGTCAGCTCGGCTGCAGCCTGCTTTTGGTCCTGCCATCGAGTAGTACGGGTTCGAGTCGCGTACAAGTCGCTGTATTTGTAACGGAAAAATATTTGTTTGTGGTACGGCACAGTTCCACAAACAGATGAAAATTTGAATTACTTATTTGTGATCCTACCACCAGACAGGGCTTGTTACAAATTTCTGATCACGCTCCTCAAAACGTCATGATCCTTCATATAATGGTCTACACAAATTAGATATTTCTCCTAGAACCACACATCCAAGCCAGGATCCACCAAAGGATATTTATTTTTCAGAGTGTACACCTGACCTTAATCATATGTGACTTTTTATATGACTTGGCTCAAGCAAACGATTACAAATTTGGATTAATGAGACAGCGCAGTCTGACTGCAAATTTTTAAACTGCATTAACTGGCTTACATGACTTGAAGCCTCCTGTAATGGTCTGTTTCGTCTGAGACTCCCTGATGGCTTCATTTTGTAATGGCCCTCCTTTCTGTCATCGGTGGAAATGACTTAATGAGAACAGCTTCGCACTGTAGCTATTGTCAGAACATCAGAATCACGTGCAGGATTAGTTTTCAGGCAAAAAAATTGTTATTTCAAATTGCAACAAGCCATCAGTATACCCATTATAAATACTGTAGCCATCAAAAGTATCGGTAAATGTTAACCATTTATGCCCCAGTAAACTTAAATGAAGTTCCTAAGGTTTCATTAAGGGTGTAAAATCTCAATTTGATGGTGAACTCAGTTTCAGGGTATGTTGTGAGAAGAAGGCTTAGAAGGGCATTCCATCCAGACTACACTGACAATTTTGTAAAGTTTGAGGCTGCTTTTCATTCAGTGATGCCAGTGTGTTTATTAATGGGATCATGAACTCAGAAAAGGCATTTTGGTTGCAAACCTGCAGAGAATGTGCTCAACCGATAATGCTCTGAAGGACCTTGTGAAAGAATACAGGGAAATTACAGAGCTGGAATTGCCTGTTTCACATAAATGCCACGAGGTTTCACATGCTGTTTCCTGGACGAAATGGTCCAAAATAACTTAATTACATTAACTTACATTAAAACAATGCATTCACCTGCTCATCCAGTGTTACTTCCAAGGCTTGACGCTAGATGTTGGAACATTGCTGCGAGGGGCTGATTGGATACAGCTGTGTTCCCATTGATGTTGGATGATCGCAAACACCAAGGTATTGGATGGAACTGTATCACTCTATAGAATGAAGCTCCAATGCTCTGCATCCCAACACTTGGGGGCCTTATAGCCCTCTAGCTGATGCCTGGCTTTGGGAATAATGACCTTGGGTTCATGTGCACCTACTCCGAGGGCAAAGGGGACGTTTGGCTGATGCTATTATCCAGAGCAACTTTCAATCATTAGGTACAGGTACAGTCCCCCTGGAGCAACTAAGGGTTAAGACCAAAGACACAGTGGTAGAAAGTGGGCGCTGGAACCTGTGACTTTGTGGCCATCAGGTTCACTGGCAAGAGTTTTACCCACTAGGCTACTACCACCCCCAAGGGCCCCGTTCCATTGGTACTGCTTGGAACTGTGTCAGCAATTATGGCACCTTAAATGAATACACATTTTAAAAAAGATATCCGGGTACTTTTTGACATATTTATGTGCTGCCTTTTTGTTATGCGTAGCCTTTTGGAAAAAACGGAATTTGTTTAAGATGCGCTTCAAAGAAAGAAGAAAGCCCAAAATTACTTACACACACACACACACACACACACACACACACACACACACCCACACACACACACACACACACACACCCACACACAC
>JBBIGA010000040.1:3383647-3402455 GCA_037576975.1 Alestes dentex
CACACACACACACACAGGAGTAATAATGCACCGTTAGACGTTGTAGTTATCTCTGTTTGCAGCAAAACGGATTTGTGGAGGACCGGGAGATAAAATAAAACAGCTATCTACCCTTATGTTTTCACATGTAGCCAGTGGTGGTGAAGAGACGGCGCTGACATTTTTCCTGCCAGTGCATGAAAGCTACTCCTTCCCTGATTACGGACAGCTGGAGCTTATTTGTGGAGGAGTGTAAAGACTGATTCTTTCTCTGACCTGAGGGAAGTATGATGGCCAAAGAGCCATGTAACGTAAAAGTAAAGTGGCCCCTTATAGTCATGCGTGAACACACCACACAGTGTGAACAACGTGAAATTCTTTCTCTGCATTTAACCCATTCACCAAGTGGAGCAGGGGGCTGCCACCAACAAGGGGCGCCCAGGGAGCAGTGTGTGGGGATGGTGCCTTGCTCAAGGGTACCTCAGTGTTGACACTAGCAGTGTTGAGATTCGAATCCACAACCTTCTGACTGCAGGGGCAACACTCTAACCACTAGGCTGCCAGCTGCACATAATGTACACTAAAGCAATCATATTACACTCATGCAGTCATATTTGTGAACCAGGAGGGCTGGGGTGGGAAACTATTCCTGTATTATATACCTTACCATCCATTACTGAAAAAAAAAATGTGTTCAGCAAATGTTTGCTTCATGTATAGATGGGCAGTGCCACGAGTGTACACCTGGTTAACAGTGCTTGTTTGTGACTCCTGCCCTCACCTTGAGCTGAGAATATTTGTGCTCATGGTCCTGGCCATGGTTTGCATGCTCTGTTTTGTCACCAATGCCACAGCCATGGGGGCTCCTGATCAGCAACCCACACAAATCCAAGCTCTCTCTGATCAACACACTCCTCCTCAACCTTATAGGCCAGCTGGCAGGCTGCTCTTAGCCTTTGGCATTCAAGGTTGTTGTTGACTCACACAATTTACCAATCTCTCGAAAGGTGTTGGCCACAAAAAGAGCCAATACAAAAAAGTGGTGGGGACAAATGACACCTGTGATTAAAAAAAAAAAAATTCTCAGTTGAAGCACACTGAAGCTTGCAGAAATGCTGAGGAAAGTCATTTCACTCACTCCTTCCTTTTCTGTAACTGAGTAGTCCACACTAAGGTCACGGGCTGAATAAAGTGAAATTCAAAACTATGTGTGTTTGCAAATAGTAAATGAGGTATTTTGCTATGAAAAAAAATTATGCTTTGACACTTTGATCTTTGCCTTGACATTACTTGCAGGTAAAGAAATGTCGAAAGATCTGATGTGAATCTGTCAATAAAAAACGTAATTCATATTCAAATTTGTTGTGTAACTACTACGTGATCTACTAACAACAAGTAAACATTCTAGGTCAAATGTATAGCAAAATGACAGTTTTAAAAAGTAAACTTTTCTTTTTTTTAAGATTAATGGCGCGTGGTTATACGTAGTGAGTTATGCAATGAATTAACTTTAAATATGATTTACGTTCTGGATCATATCAGGTGTCATGTCGGGATTGCGGTTGGACACACGTGCAGGAAACAGCGTTAGAGTTTAAAGGGGTTTTAATGAACACAAAGATACAGTTCTGAGCTCCTTGAGCTCCAAACAGAAACACACTTCACCGAAACAGTTCCCAGAGGTCCTTCACTCCTAAGAGAACTGGAACTTAGCTGAAGAGAGGGGTTCGGCTGCCTCGCCGACTCAATGAAGCTTTCAGGCCCACGCAGGCCTTTCAGGCCACTACCATTACTCCATACCAGTGGAGCTGCTCTGGGTGGTGGCTTCCCACCGTTAAGCCTGTTATAGATAGGGAAAGGGGAGACACAAAGAGAAGGGGGTGCAGTAGCTATACACAAAGCGTGTCTACAGCAAAGCGTCCAGCCTCTTGCTGAAAGGGGCGTAAGTGAGTAGGCTCTCCCTCTGCCACAGAGAGAGTAAGCTTGTAGCAGGCTGGGAAGTCCTTTCCACGCTGGTGACTCAGGAACCTGCTCAAAGACACAGGCATTAATTCACCTTTCTCAAACAAAGTCTACAAACCCGAGTCGGAGCTTGATGTTTACGCTGAGTGACCACGCACCGATCCTCCAGATCGGCTGGTCTTTAAACACACACACCCACACAGACCACCAATTATGCAACGCAGACACTGCGCACTTTAACGAGCATCACATGGAAATGTCGTCAGGTACCTGGCAACCCCGCTAAAGAGCTGACGAAGCTCATACCTTACACCTGGGTTGACTAGGCACCTAACCACCACTCACACGCCAAACCATGACAAAGAACGTGAAGAAGAACACTACGTGCCCAGGGTTGCGTAACATCGATATTCTGGTGACGGGCTCCGTTGGGGGCGTGACCGAGACGGACCAGACGTGACATGAGGTTCATGTCTTTTTTTTTTCCTGACTTGTTCCTGTGTCAACCAGTATGTGTTTCAGTCCAGGTTGTTTATAGATTCACAAGCAATATAATCCAGATATGATCCAGAATGTAAATCATATTTAAATTTAATTAACTGCATAACTCACTGCGCAATAACAATGAAAGTACTTGTAATTACATGCGCTGATTAAAGAATAGAAACTGAACGTACAGCAAAACAACATCGGTAACCTGAGGCCTAAAAGGGTTAACAGCGTATGGTTTGATGACTTGACACTAATAACTGATGGTAATTACCGTAGGGCACAGTACAATAATAGTAAACAGTAATTACAGAATTGCCTTTGAATAGTACAGCAAAACAGCAGTAACTCCAAACTTCTAAGGAATAACAGGCATAAACAGCCTCTGCAAACAAATCGCTTGTCTAATCTCATTGCTACACAAGAGCCTTAACACGTAGCTCTCCTGGCTGTGGATATTGTATTAAAGTGCGTTAAGGTGACCGGCCATTTGACAAATGTCCTATTTAATCTCCTTTATGCGTCGGGGGCACGGCCTCATCAGTCACAGCTGTTAGGCTGTACATGTGGCACAGACAGTTCATTATAGGACAACAGTGGTGCAGCTATTTCAGTCCTGGCCCTTTTCTCATCGTATTCGGGCTCTAATACCCCATCAGAGAGGTGAACCCCTAAAGCGACTTAACACCTCCCTCGGGGAGAGTGTCACCTGGGAGAGTAAAGAACATTGATTTGCGACTTGCCCCCCCTTGCCCCCTCCCACCACCGCTGCCACCTTTTTTTTTTTTTCTTTCTCGTTCCCCTTTTTCTTTCTTTCTCAGTGCGTGCTGTGAAGGACTCTCTCTCACAGGCAGCCATTACCGACCCATTCAGACAGGACAAGAAGAACAGGAGGCGCCCTCCATTACAGAGTGAAGGCCGTGGCGGAGTAAACACTGGCCGCGCTTTCAACAAGCTAAAAGGGCAGGGAAGAGCGAGGCGGGTTGGTCTTCTGAGGCATTTCGGGGTCGCGCAAAGGCAGAGTAGCCTGGTCGCTGAGAAAGACCGAGGAATTCAAGCAGAATAAGTAAGCTGACTGTTGTTTATTTTTTATGAGCACTTTTGTGAAAGCCCACACGACTTTCAACAAGCCAAAAATAAAGACATCTCTCCTGGAAAATAAAGACAAGCTCACTTCATTCAGGGCACACTGGCTTTTCACTTTATTTGATTTCATCCTGAATTATCCTCACTTTAGAGAAAGCCTTGCTTACCTGAAGTGCAAGCACGTGAATTTCGCCCCCTCTTATGAAGTGTATATTTATGTACCATAAACAGTAGTTATCCAGGTTTTGATCCCGGTATGATCTTTTTCCACCATCTCTTTATGTTTGGAAGAAAACTGTTTAAAGAGCTTGGTTCTGATTGGCTACCCTGTTCTGGGCCTCATTTAAAAAGCATTCCTGACCAAAACATTTCGTACAACCGTTTGATCACGTGGAGCTAAACCAGTGAAGGCTGAAACTATGTGTATTTGTAACAGTGTGGTATTTTGTGACATCAAAAATATAAACGGGGCAGACTAGGGTGTTTTTGGAGCTTGGTTTCCAGGACTAGACACTGGACATTTTGAACATGTAGGCTAATCTTTACATTCTCGGTCATAGTCTTGCATAGCCTCTTGGAATAATAAAAGGTTTTTCCATCTGTGTTATTTGTTTTGGTCTTGTCATAAACATGATGAGTCAAATTAGTCGAGGTTCAAAGCAGAGGTCCCCTAATAATGTGTGGTGCATTACATCACATTACAGTACAATACATTACATTCATTTGGCAGACACATTTACCCGAAGTGACTTTGAGGAAACACTTTCAGGACAGTGTGAGAACCAGAGGAGAGTACTAAGTGCTAGATATTTAAGTAGTGAGTTGTGCCAGATGCAAGATATAAGCTTACTTCGAACAGTAAGTGTGAACAGTAACCAGTCAAGGCCTGGGGAGGCTCTTTAACTCACCTCGGAAAAACACACCACTCAAAAGTCCAACAAAGACCCTGAAGCCCTGCTCATGAAGTCTGAACAGTCAGGACTGCATAGCAGCTTCAAGGATCTATCAACACTCTATTATGCCCCGATTCCTGTGGTCTCTGCTTGTTTATGTGGTTTCAGGGTACCACTTTACAACAAGACTACTCTTATTATACATCATTTTTAACCCCTTTATGGGGTTATTAATCATGTTGTAGTTTATAAATCATTAATAACCAATTTTAAACAACTTAAAACAGTTGTCATACACCGCCGCATGCTCACTATTTTGCAAGATCTGGTCTTTTAATGGTAGTAGCATGTTAACGAAGACCTGATGAAGCTGACAGTTTAACATTCTGTCTAAGAAAGAGACAAGATAAGCTCAGCAACCAGCAAGATCTGAGATCTCCCTAAACAGAGAGCCTGTATCAATGTACGACAACTGTTATAACTGCTACCTAACAACCTAGTTGACGACCGGATTATAAATAATTTATAAACACTTTGTAAGTGTAGTCTTATTTTAAAGTGTTACCAACAACAAGTTCCTCAAAAGGTTCAGGCACCAGGGAGCACAGAAGAGGTGGGAGAATAAACCACAGCTCAGGATTATCTGGTCAAACATGATGCAGGTAGATGTCCATCTGATCCGTTTCCTTGTCCAAGCTGTGTAGGATGCCTGTTACGTGCCGTGGCACGTATAGTGTGTTTTTGGATGTTCTCTCTCCCTGTCACGATGCTAGGTCGATCCTTGGTCACGGATAGGAGGAGGAACATGTCGTTCGGCCTCAGGCCCGTTGCCGATTGGCCGATCGGGAACGCGAGACATGAGTGGAGGAGCGGTCATCTGGAGTCCCGCCTGAGAAGAATAAATACCGGAAGATGTCACATGAGAGAGAGAGAGAGAGAGAGAGAGAGAGAGAGAGGAGAGACATTCGTTCCGAGAAAGGCACCCTGTTAAATTCCCCGTTCGTTGCCTGTTTTTTGTGTGTGTGGTTGGTGTATTCTTCGTGATTAGGTTCTGCATTCAGTTAGTGGTTTTGTGTTCTTTGTATCGTTCGTCTGGTCTAGGTGGGCATAGCTTAGCTTAACACTGATACACTTTGCATCACGTAGGAAGTTTTCTGTTAGAGACATTAGTTAGAGGCAGACACCACCCTTGTACGTTTTGGGATTAGTTAGTGGGAACTGGTGGGCAGGCTTAGGGATTGTTTTTGTTCTGTTCTTTCCTTTGGTGTTGTCTCAGGGCCCCCACCTAGTATCTGTTATGTGTTTTGTGTATGTATACATGTATATAGGTCACTTTGTACATATTTGAATTATATCTTAGATAAAGTCTTGTAAATAGTATTTTCTTGTCGGTGGTATTACTTTCACAGCTGCTCTTGTGTGGTCTCCACCCCACCTAAACCCAAATCATTCCCTAGACATAACAATGCCCTTCCAAGCTCAGCAAAGCTTCATGTCTGGGATAAAAGTGTATCACTGGCTATCACTGGCGCCGAGAACACGGTCCTGAGAAATCAAGGACAGACCTTGAGTGGCAGCTGTATGTTAATCTGTGCAAGCAGTATCACAGTATAATCTTCTGCCTGCCCTTTTAATGTTTTTAGCTGTTTTCTGGTCTCTGACATTGTTTACATTTTCCATTTATCACTGTTTAAGTGTCTGTTCCATGTGAGTATGTTTTGGTCTTTGCCCTGCCTGAGTCCTGTCCCCTGTCTCATGTGTTTAGTTCCTGTCTCCTCCCCTGCCCAAGTGTTTCCGTAATTTCCTTGATTAGTATAAACACCCCTGTATTTCAGTCTGTGTTTGCGGGTTCTTTGAAAAACCTCTCATCATTCTGCTCCGTGTGAAATAGTCCCTTTTGTTTCTGAAATGCTCCTATTCTTGTTATCCTTTGGACCACCTTGTGCAACCTCACTCTCTTCTGAAATGATCATCACCTCTGATGCTGCAACAGGGAAGAGTATATTATAGAAGCCAATGAGTAAAGTATCCATTTTTGTGGCCCCTGAACACACAACACCACCGCGCAGCTCAGCCTACAGCATGAACAGCGGGAAATTCTTTCTCTGGATTTAACCCATTCACCAAGTGTCGCAGTGGGCAGCCAGCAAAGCAGCCCCCGGTTTCTTACTACAGTGTACCTCTGTGGTGTCAGGGGCAGTCCTGGCATTCGAAGCAATGACCTTCCAAACGTAGGAGCAACTCCCTAACCACCAGGCCACCAAATGTATTCAGAGCAGGAATACGTTTGAACCCAAGACCTTGTCCTCTTGTAGTGCAGAGCATAAAACAGCAGACCAGACAGAAGGGGTCAATGAGAGGAAATGCACAAAGTACGAGGAACTGGTGGAGAAATGCCAGGACAGAGGCTGGATAACAAACTCTCAGCCCATAGAGGTGGTCTGCAGAGGTTTTACAGGATCCTCAGTCTGCAAAGTCTTCAATTAATTGGGCATTTCAGGGGTAGCAAAGAAGAGGGCAATTCAATTCACAAGCAAACCCACAGAGAAAGTCAGCAAGTGGCTGGATCAAGAGGGCTTACCTTTGGGTGGTTGCTGCTGGGACACAAGTCAGGGCCTGATCAACCTCAGGGTCAACTGGGCCAGGGAGTCTGATGTTGAGAGACCTGAAACAGCCAAGGATCTCATGTCACCTCACTGATGATGCATCCTGGTGCATCCAGGAGACCTTGTACATGGGGCAGGTATAGCAAGTAACATTGGTGCAGGTGTAGTAAGTAACATTGGTGCTCTCCATGCAGCAGGCAGGAATTTGCTTGGTAAAGCAAACCTCACCACACCAATAAGAGCATTTGGGCAAGATGCCCAACGGTATTTGTGCCTACACCTCTAGCATGATTAAACTGCGAGTCGCTCTAGATAAGAGCATTTGCCAAATGCTAATTGTAAATGTAATTAACCTTGTGACAGATACATCCCTTGCTTTACAGTAATAACACTATAACCTTTATGTTCCTGTATGGAGAAATCTTGTTAACAAGCTCGCAAAAGCTTTTCTCATTAACAAATACTTCAGCATACCGCTAATGTCTTGCAGTATTAAAACATACATTATGCTTGACTTTGCTTTTACTTTTACATTCGTTTTCACTGATAGCTGCAATGTCTTTGAACGGACGCTGGAATCTTTGATGGTAAATTGGCCTCCTGATGTTACATCTTGAGAATGATATTATATCAAAGGTGTATTACCTGATATACTGAAGAAAGATACACGTTCACAAACAGTAAAATCCTGTGGCTGTCACACACACCAGTCACGTGACGTGCATGGGGCACCGGAAGTGCTCAGACACTGAGTCCTCTACCCACCTCATCCAACTCGGGTATTTTCCACCTATTATATACACGGTGTTGTGTGTTTGTGAACGCGGATTCCCGGTGGGCAAGAGTTCTCTTTTGTGTTCTATCCGCGACTGGGGTCACACAACACTGGGCAACAGTTTGGCCAGGTTCCTGACAGTGGCCGATTTGCATCCATTCATCTGGACAAACAATGTGACATATGAATGAAACGTTCACTCATAGTCTTTCACAAAAAAAGTTAGTCTTGAAAAATAAATAAATAAAAAAAAACCCACATTTGTCAAACTTGTAATTAGAGTCACCTGAGGCTAAATATTAATATCTATTAAGCACGGCTCATCGGTTTTTCCCGAGGAATAACAATAGCCAGGGTCCGGGATGCTGGCTTTAATGTGCAGGGCTGCGGTGGGGCTTGAATGTATTGATCTGCATTCTGCCTAACACTGGTGGCAGCAACTGTTTCTGCCTCAGCATGAAATCAACAGCCACAGTAAAGTAATCCATCTGAGACCTAGTGTTTACTGTGTGCCCCATGGCTACTGGCTGCCACACACACACACACACACACGCACGCACACGTTTCAGAAAAAAAAGAGTGAAAATAATACACAGTGTCTAAAAGTACAATGAAAACCAGGCAAAAACTCTGAACATCTGCAACCAAACCCCGGCAAAAACTGTGAATGCCTGCATGTTTCCAATGTGATTTCATTTCTCCCTGTATTCAGCTTCGGCAGGTGACACATACACTGTATAAAAAAAAGAGCTGATTCTCTTACAGATGAAAGTGAGCTGAAGATCCATGTACTTTCAAACTTCAGGCAAGGAAAAAAAAAAAGTTCCATAACGAGAGATGATGGGATCCTACCGCCACACTCAATTATGAATGATGGCCTTTCATCTCCATATTGCTAATTAGAGAGGCTACATCACTCGGCAACTTCGCTTTAGATAGAAGAGCTTCATCCTTCATATGACATCAAGCTAAAATACAACTCTCAGCAACTTTAAAGACATTCATGCAGATGTAAGTAATCAACCCCTAAACGTGTTTACGCTACATTACAACCTTCACTCTTGGATTTAATTGGAGATCCTAAAAATGACTCTTTCCATTCCCATATTCTTTTCTTTGAAGATGAAAAGGCTTAAGACTTCACCTTTAATTTTTAGAGCTATTCAGAAACAATAGCTGCCTTATCCATGCTCTGATAAATGAACCAGTACAGGAGCATCATCAGGCCTGGGTATCTTGGGCTGCAGTCCTGAATGTTTTATGAATGGTTCCTGATCTCAAAAATAAAAATAATTACAAATATCCAAAAGTCCCGGATCTAATCATAATCATCTTTTGTTCCAAGCATTCACTAAGACAACTGCTGTACATTTTGCATAGTGTATTTTCATCTAGTTATTTAAATTCTGTATTGATCCCAGAGGGAACTACTTTTACCTGAGTGAAGCAGTGGCCTGACGACAATGCTGCACAGAGAGCAGGGTGTTAAGATGGTACCTTGCTCACGGGTAACTCAGTGGTGCCACCAGCAATCCTGGGATTCAAGCCCATGGTCTTCTGGTTGCAGGGGCAACTCCATAACCACCAGGCAACCACCTGCCCCAAATAAAATACAAATTTCAAACCATTCCTTCCCCTGTCAACAAATCGAAACCATCACCTCAAATGTTCAAGGATCCTGGCCATGTTACTGGAAATGCCTCCTTATTAGATCCATGTTGCTGGTGTTGGAAGCCCTTACTAACCAATGATGGGAAGCCTACAAAGCCATACATGTATTGTGTATTTAGATCCAGGGCAGGACTGTGCATTTTGCTGAGGCCTGAGATCCGCTGGAAATATGCATGTGGGTGATTTGCTCACACGGTAAAACGTCCCTGTCAAGTGTTTGTTAAGGTGGGGGCATTCAGACCACATAGTTGGGTTCCCGAAATCCTGACGCTGCCTGGCAGTCCGAGATTTTCTTCTGGAGATCCTGCGAGATGTACCACTTTGTGTCAAGAAATTGTTCACTCTTAAGGATCTTCGTCGCAAATTTCTGACACTTCAGAAAATTGTCGCTTTTGTCGGGAGCTGCCTTCTTCAGAGCATTCTTAACTCTGTCGCTCTGCAAGACTCCAGGTGTGGAGGAGATCTGAGGGCTTGCCTGCAGTCGTGAAAGCTCGTTGGCGACGTCTGTGACGGGGCAAAAATGTGACGCACGTATGGCTGGCATTCGGGCGCATTCACCAGCCGGTATTCATGCTGTCAGAGGTGACGGGCATTTTTGAGATGTCCTTTGGCCCTATTAGAGTAGCTATGAAAATGACAAGCACTCTCAAAGCTGCAAAACTTCTTTTGTGGTCATTTTCATAGGGGTGATAAATAAGAGTGCAAAGGAAAGGCCAGTGCACAAAGGGCTCTGGGAATGTGATGAAGCGGGGCCAATTATCCAACTTGACAGGAGACGACGGAATGGACAGAACTGTACTTTGATTGGCCGGTGGGCTTTATCCCACATGATTCCGGGGCGCTTTCTCTTGCTGCAAGATTGGAGGTATCTTTGACACAAACCCAAGGAACTCACTAAGTCACGTCTCCACCAGAACACCCACCATACCGGCGTTAGAGGAAAACTTCGGCTGCTTACTTTTGGGAGTAATTATTTTCTCTCTGCTCTCCCTCTCCTTTCCTCAGAGCACTGCAGTGCACTAGTTGTCTCCATTTACTGCTCTCTTGGAAAGTCGTCTTCATCTTCTTTTTCCTCTTCCTTGTCCCCTTCCTATTCCTCTTCTTTGAGGTTCTTTTCTTCTTTCTCCTCCTCCTCTACCTCCTCCTTCGCTTCTTCTTCTTCACATAATGACAGACTGAGCTCCTTTGTTTTTAAAGCTCATCTTGAACAGCCTTGCATGATTTCTGTTGGTACAAATTTAGGAAATTAGCAGATTTAAATTCACCTTGGGTCAATGAGATCTACCAAGGATTTATTTTTAAATGTACTGACACCCGTAAAGTGGCCCGAAGCTGTGATGATTCATGGTGATCCACTGAGTAGTTTTGTTTTGAGAGCCCTACCTCTCTTGGAGTTTGCCTTTTGTTTGCAGCTCAGTTACTGGCTATTATGTGAACCCTTTAAATTATGACATTAAGGAGCTTCGGGAAGACTTTAAAGCAGGGATATTCACTTTTGGTCCTAGAGGGTCAATGTCCAGCACGGTAAAGATGTGAATGCGAGCATTTAAAATCCAGCTGTTCAGCTGGATTTCTGCAAGTAATGGGATTGTCTGCAAGTAATGGGTACTGACACTAAATGGTTAATAGTCCAGATAACTGCAAAATATGCTGAAGCAGAAATTATACCCTGATGATGTGATGGTTTGGATTCTTATTCGCTAGTAGATCTTTTATAGAGAGTCAAGAGCTGTTCATAAAGGGTTCTTTAACCACAAATGGTCCTCCTACGGCATCACATCTCTGCTTTTAAGACTGTTGATATTGCACTAAATAAGGTAGGTGTACCGGTGCTGCCTATATGATATAATCCAAATGTTTGAAAGGGAACTGATAAAAGTAACTGGTAAAGGAGAATAATAATTATGAGCCTTCCCATCTTCACCCTCCCAAATACACACACACACACACACACACACACACACACACACACACACACACAGATACACACTTCTGTTAGTACCTCTTGCATAAGGTCTATGTCTTGTGAAGTGTAGACCTCTTTTCCACTTCAAGTATTTCGTGTGTGATGTGATGGAGAGCTACAGTAGAGAGTCTTCAGAAGATCTTAAAGCCCTGAGATGAACTCTTGCAAATGACTGCATCTCTCCTCTGCTGCAAGTACAGTTGTGGTTCTCATGTTCTCACCTGAAGCACACTCCCTAATGTTGAGTTTGTTATTTTCCACAAGAGAAGGAAAAAAACAATAAGAACACTAGGGCCTTTGGTAATCCATCAGCGTCCAACATCTGAAACACATCTGGTAACAAATCCCACAGAATTGCAACATGCTCCCCAAGAAAGATTTTTTGAAATAGAGCTTTGTTTTCACTTGATGAGGGCCTGCCTGAAGTCAGCTTTACAGCTTTCTGCTTGGGATAAATCGGCACATTGCCAGATTTAGGGGTTTTGGCATGACTGTTATTGTGGTTTGTCTGTGGTTTTTGGAAACTTTTTGGATGATGCTATTCATCAATTTATATATGTGGCACTTTTTACAACTGATGTTATGTCAAGGCAGCTTTACAGAATCAGGGTCTTAGCCCCTAATGAACAAACCAAAGGTTGACAGAGACAAGGAAAATCTCTCAAAAGCAGAAAGAAACCCCAAGAGGAACATATTCTCTGAGCTAGAGAGAATGAAAAAATCATTATGGAGATGACTTTCAATAAGAAGCACAAGTCTATAGACTTAACCACTAAGCAATAGAGCCTCCACTTAACAGCAGTAGGTCAGTCTGTAGCAGCAGCTTCTTTCTGGAGTTGTTGTGAGAAGTTGTTTGGTTAGAGGGTGGGCAGCACATGCAGGTTATCCATGGTGGTCAAACTGGTCTAGACGGCAGGAGTCTCAATTTAGCAGTAGAAGGAGCAACAGCTTCTAATGGAGCCTGTGCTTGTACCAACAGCTTTGTTTGTGGGGGTCAGAGCACATGCAGGTGGTCTATGGAGGAATGGAGGTTGAACTGGTTGAGGACAAGAGTAAGCAAGGAACCACCAATAAGTGGGGTCATAATTGATATGAAAAGTCTGTTTATTATTTTGGGTAATGTATTGCCTTAAACGCCCCTAATGAACGTACAGCTCCGGTAAAAAATAAGAGACCGCTGCAATTTATTTTTTAATCAGCATCACTATGAGTATGACAACCATTCCAGGCCAGTGTCTGTTAAATTCCTACACAAGCACCTCATTCTGCTTTATGAGGTACTGATTAGTGATCACCTGAATCAAAACTTATTTAATGAGGAAAAGTATAAAAAAAAAAAACACTACTATTGCCATTTAGTTTAAGAGTGAACAAGAAATTTGTCTTCTTTGAATAATTAAGTTCTGTAAAAAAATGCATCATTTCTCTTATTTTGATGTGTTGTCATTTCCTTTAAATGTTGCTTTAAAGAACAACACGTTTATTTGGAAATTAGGAAAACGATTGTCAGCAGTTCTTAAAAATTAAGGCAAAGCTGATCAGTTCAACCTATAAATGATAAAACCTGACAAAGTGAACACTTCTGCAGTGGTCCTCTATTTTTTCCAGACCTGTATACATAATTGAATTCGGTTATGTTTACATTGCATTAAAGGTACATTAAACACAATGTGACAAAAGTGAATGCATGAATTTGCCCTTTTTTTCTGTAAAAAGAAACCAGTTGGAGAAATGAAACACATGCATTATCATCATGCTAACTGCCAAATTGTCATTGCTAATTGTTACCAATTAATAGGAAAGCTAAAAATGTATCTTTTTTTTTTTTTAATTAGGACATAATTGTGTTCAAGCCCGTTACATAACACTAGAATGAGGTCAGCATTCAATGTTCCAGCTAAGCAAATGTGTAAACAAGGACAGACCAGCAGTGAAAAATACCAGTGATTGCCACAGACATTGACCTTCAGTAAGAGCTGTTCATAGTCGTATTCATATTCATGCATAATTAAAAGAAGAGCCTTGTGATTTAGATAACATCCTTCAAAACATGCCACTGTTCCATTCTCCACCAAGACATTGTTTTGGGTAATCCGCTGAGTCAGACTGAACAGACTGAAGGTAATGAAAGCTGGCTGGTGCTCGACAACTCCTTTGGGATGCTGCATCCCCAGCAGCACATGAACCAATCAGTACTGCTTTAAAAACACAGTGAATTTATGTAGTGATGTTGCTGAGAGAGACCATATGCTGGAATGCGCAGCTGACAACCGTCCCCAGGCTTTAAGATGATTGCTTTAACATTTGCTGGCCAAGCCCAGTGAAGTCCTGACTGATACAGGTTTTCTGATATTAAAGTTGTGTGGATTTATCCAAGATTTTGTCGGTGGCATGGCTGACATGATACAAAGGCTGACGGCTTCAAGGGCCCGTACAATACTATGGCACAGACTTTGTCCATGTCCGAAAAACTACCACTTTAACAGCAAGACTGACGTTTTAATTAATGGCACTTTTCAATGGGCAAAATGAACTGTGCCATATTGCAAACAAACTTACTCATGCTGCTCGATGGCAGGGCCAAAAGTGGGCCACAGTGGAGCTGACTGTGTCACTGCTTTCTGATTGGTCGAAATGTCATCACATTACTGTCCGTCCAAAACACAACAATGGAGATACAAACTAAACTGGGAAGTTGAAAAAGTACAAGCACCACTGTTTGTTTGGGCTGAAGATAAACTTCATAATCTTTAAGGTCAACCAGGACACAATGAACAAGTTATCTGGGTTAGGTTTTTATCACAGGGCTAAAGAAAAAACTCAAACAAGACTTTAAATAATAAAAGACCACAATGGACGATGACTAGCCGTACACTGTGGGGAGAAAATTCCACTGCTGATGCATCAGAAACATTTCTAGATCTTTGTTAAAAGAGAGCCCTCCAGAAGAAGATTTTGTCTTTTCTTTATCTCATCTTCTTATCTGGAGATTATTGAAGACTAACTTGTTTCTCCTAAATCCCTCTTTAGAAGCAATAAGGAGCAAAAGAAAAAAAAAACCTAATTAAGAGAGATGTGTTTTTTTTTGGGGTTTTTTTTGCTGTTCTCATAGACTTCTCAGTTTTCTTCTCTTATCGATTTCTGAAAACTGTTTTTGTCTTTGGTAGCTGAGACTTGAATTCGGTCACTAAGACAAATTTCTGATGTTGTACAGACTCATATACGTTTTCTTTTGGATCTTTGTTTTGAAAGATCCAGAGCAGTGAGAGAAAAAGAGCATTTTAAGATCTTCACTTGGGATTGTCCTGAGATTAGAGGAAGGCTCTTTTTCAGGGCCTGAATTTAAAGAAGCGTGAGAAAATGGTCAATCTCATCTTGATGTTAAACTGAGTTTAGGGATGTCTAGGAGACACAGGCTGGACAAAGAAGAGATCTTAATTTGGATTTTCCTTTTCTCTGGGACTTCTTTAAGCATCAGCCATACTGCTCAGAACACTAAGCCTATATATTTTAAAGGTGTGTTTTAGATGGTAAAATATGTAACCAAAATTCCACAATTATCAAAAGGTGTAGGGATGATCGTTCAGAGAATCTGCACCCCGATAATAACATATAAGGAAACAAGGAATCTCTGCAGAAGGACCAGGGTTACTGGGTTAAATACCTATGCCAATAAGATGCATGTCCAAAATTGTACTGCTTCCTAATTTTGATTCATTTTGTTTTAAAAAAAATACTTAACACTATTTTTTTAAATAGAGGTCATTCTCAATGGTCTAGCATTGCTTATGTTCTGTCTGCTAAAAGGTCTATATTGACTCCATAATGCATTTGGCGCTCAGACCCCTGGTGGTTTTCAATCTACGCAATTAACATGAATGCCATGGAAAAACTGCAATGACATGTTCAGAGGTGGCAAGGGACAGGAAGCAGGCACTTAAGAGGCCATTTGTCTTTACTGGGGCCGGTGCCTCTGCGGCCCAACTTGTGAATCTGCTCCCTCAGCCCCCCCATTATTAACTGCTAAACCTGAACACAAAGCACCACACATACAGTAAGAGGAACACAACATGGTCAAAATAAAAGAGCCGTGTAGAATGGATGCAAGCCTTATCTTTAGCAAATGCCTGTTACAGGTAAGCACTGCTTTACCGGAGCTACTTTTGCTCATAAAAATGACACATTAATGGTTTTTCAATACTTAAAAATGTTTTACATCACCCTTTAAGTGACCGCTTTGTCTTATGTGAACAAACCACAGCACACAGTGTTCAACAGCATGAAATTCTTTCTCTGTATTTAACCCATTCACCAAGTGAATGGAGCAGTGTGTGGGGACGGTACCTTACTCAAGGATACCTCATTAGTGCCACTATTTTGGCGTCTTGGGATTCGAACCCATGCCTTCCTCATCCTCTTTCATTCTTTGTAAGGATCATTTCAGACTTTCTGTTCAAAAGTGAAAATAATCTTGATCTGCATCGTTTGGAAAAGCTAGAACGTAGCCAATGCATTAGCTAATCTATAAACGCCAAGTAGAAAGGTAGCATGACACAAAGATCATACTTCACTAGGAGAATGAGCTGGACCTTGGCTGACCCGAGCAAAAGAGTAAAAGAGTGTTGAGCTAATTCAGGTCCGGGCTTTGTCAGGGACGATCAGGTCAATGAAGAATTCAATCAGCTACATCATGCAGGCACTTCTGCGAGGCGCCTCGCCCGCTGCTTCATTTAAAGTCATTACAACCTCAGACGGGGTATAAAATATAAATGCCTGCTGTATGGAGAACAAAGCATGGCAACAGTTCAATAAAAGCCAGTGTAAGAAAGAAGGTCAACAAAATATGGTAAACTTCGACAATGGAAGTTCAAAAGATGACATGAAAAAGTAATGACCTTTACTAAAAGACATATTGGTTTCATCTAGAGCTTCAGAACGTTTGTGGAGAGCTTGAGCTAGAAGCTGAAAGGAGTCAAAGCTGTATGTAATCCAATAACGAAAAGAAGTCTCTGCTGATGGAAAGAAAGCGCATTCAACAATGTAAATAATAAATCAACAACACTGTTTACTTTAAACAAAGCTAGCCATGCTATTTCAACTGTTAGAAACCACATTTATTAGACTTTTTTGAATTTTATTTGTATTTATTATTCCTCGTTCAAGTGAATTATACATCTGAAAGCTTCCCATCTCTATTATTTTATTATCGTTGGTCTTCCCAGCTCATATAAAAGGAATAGAATCGACTGCTATGTCTATGTCTAGACCATGTATTTTCAACAGGTTGACATTTACAATAAAAGAATACATAATGCACCAAATTGCCCATGTTAATTTTCTTCTAAAATATATAGTAATTAAAATATGTATTGAAAATATGAATTCACAATGTGTGCTTATAAAAGGCCAATGGGGGCAAATAATTGGAGGAGTCTGTAGCTTTGGTGGAAGTCTTTTGCATTTACTAAAGTACAAAAAAGGAATAACCTTAAGGAAATGAGTTTTTCTTCAGTATGACCGGAATCATCCTGGAGCCGTAACTGATGACATGATTGAGGTCCATGAGAACACAAGTGAAGAAAAGAACGCATACTGAGAAACACTCAGAAAGATACAACAGGCCTTTCTAAATACGTGTTCTTTTCTGTAATTGTGTTCTCATGGGCTTCGGTCATGCCATCAAGTTTGATTTCAATTAATGTGCATCTCGCCAAGTACAGATCAAACACAAAACAGAGACAATTTGATGGGTTTTTTTTGTTTGTTTGTTTTTTTTTTTACTGTAAATATCAATTACAGTGAGCTAAAAAAAAGCTCAAGAAATAGCAAGAAATTGAAGGATCTCGAGCCTTGACCTAACCAAGAACTCTGGGAGTCCGAATTTAACATACTATGTGCTGAGAAATGCTAAATGTGTGTGAGTCATTCTTCTTCTGTTGTTTAATGGTGGTTGACAAACAGCTTTTAGGTGCGTTACACAATGTGTGCCTATGAAAGGGTGAACACTGAATTAGAACCGTCCTTTGGCTATGGCTGATAACACTGATGAGAACACAAGAACAAGTAGAAGAACACGTATTGACAAACACCTAGAATAATATTTTTTCAAAACCCTCATAATCCAACTGTTACAATGGACACAGTTATAATTTGCTTGCCTGTTCACAACTTGATAAGTTGTTACAACCGCCAGTGAAACACACCTTAAAGTGACTTAAAATGACTGTACACACATTATTCTACACTCCTAAAGCTGTGCAAACATAAAATATTTATAATACTCACACAATGTTTACCCAGTTACCAAAATTTGTTGCAATTTAACAACAAAACAATTAAAGATAATTTGATCTTTTCGCATGGACGAGGCCCAAACTCAGGCATGCTTGTTTCATTTGAGTCGGACATGCCTGTTCATATGCGCTTGTCTGAATCCAGGCCATGAAATTGCACAATGTTTTCCAATAAATTAATTTCATTTTACAATCCATTTCTTCATTCATCAGTTCCATTTCACAGAATGGACTACATATAAAAGCCCTCATCCTCTGAAAACGCCATTCAACTCAAAGGTTGTGATCCTATTCATTCTAATCCTCACGGCCGCCTCCCTCCCGCCCTCTATCTCTCCTCTCTCTATCTCTCCTCTCTCTATCTCTACCCTCTCCCCTCTCTCTCTCTCTCCCTTTCTCTCTCTCTCTGCCGAAAGTTACAGCTCATTTGCTGGTTAATAATTGAGTGTGAATTACCCAGACTTCTTTCTCCTGAATGAAATACACGCAGAGGAGGAGAAAACCTCTCTGCCATGGAAGTATCAATGCCAGGCGCTGTGTAATTATTGCTTTCTGTTTCTGCAGAGATAATTTATTTAATTACAGTTTGACGCCGTGAATATAAAATTCACCCACTGACTGCCAGACGGCTGGCTATAGAGACGTATACAGATACAGCCTTCTCTCTCTCTCTCTCTCTCTCTCTCTCTCTCCACCCCCTCACTCTCTATCATTCTCTCTTTCTTCTTCCACTCTCTCACTCCCTCCTCTATCTCTCCACACCCCCTCACTCTCCATCAATCTCTCTCACCCCGTTTTTCCTCGCTCTATTTCTCTCTGCCTTGCCGTAATGTTCTTCTTTCTCTCTCCTGCTTTCTTTCTTTCTTGTTCCATCTGTTTTATTACATTTACACCTCCCTTTTTTCCATTTTTTTCTCTTTTGGTTATTTCTCTCTCTTCACTCCCTCTTTTCTAATTCTCATTCTTTCACCTTTCTCTCTCCTCCCTCCCTCTATTTTTACTTTTCCTTTACTTCCTTTCTCTCTTTCCTTCTGTTGCTTTCCCTCTCCTTTTCACTACCTCTCTCTCTCTCTCTTTCTCTCTCTCTC
>JBBIGA010000040.1:3426589-3438222 GCA_037576975.1 Alestes dentex
TCAGCAGTTCTTAAAAACGAAGGCAAAGCTGTTCGGTTCAATACTTGCACCTATAAAAGATAAAACCTGAGAAACTGAACATTTTTCGCAGTGTAACATTTTTTTTTTTCCCAGAACTGTATATACATAGATGCCAGGCTATGGGTGCACACGCATGATGCATCACTGTCACCAGTCATTTTCAGTAGATAAGGCCATATATGCCTCAGTCCACAGTTAACTGAGTCTTTATTATTTATTATTATATTTATTACATTCTTCTCTTTGTTATAAACGTCTGACATCTGGCACAGTTCTTGTCTCTGGGATGAGCTGAGGGAAGTGTGTTTAGTGAGCAGTGGGGTTACTGGCTAGGCCTCCGCAGGCTCTACTAACTGCAGAGCGCGTATCTCTGTCACGTGCCAGAGTCCCATGGAGCCGGGCGAGCAGAAGTAGCTAAATGTGGAGGACAGGGACTTGAGCAGTGGCCAGGTTTGACAAAGCAATGGGTCATCATCCGCAAACAATGAGCATATCACAGCAAGACATGCCATCTGTTTAGGGGAGAGGAGAGGAGCTTGGCCTGTCGCTGTATGTTTTCAGTTTGTACAATGGCTTAAGACGGTCTCCATGTCGGAGACTCCATTTCAGTCCAAATTGGACAAATAGGATGCAAAATAAGGAAAAAAGAGCCACGTCTGGTGCAGTCGGCTAACCTAATATACCGAGAAATATTGCAGCTGAGAAATATAATGAACGCAATAACTTTCAGCAGGAGCAGGTAGCATCTAATTTACGATTTCTTGAAATGAGAAATGAAACAGATTTTAAGAACGGAAAGGTAGAGACTTTTTATGAAATTAATTAATGTGCACTCCTCATTGAATTTAGGCACCTCCAAAATCAAATCTTTCATCACTTTTCAAATGGAAATTTCCTCCAGAGGATAACTTCCTTGTTATGCTTGCTGGGGAAAAAAAAAAAAAAACCATGGGAAATCAGGTCATCAGAATGAAAATCGTTTTTTTAATGCAGCGAGGAGACTGAATACTGTATGCATACAAAATGCAAGCCTCAAATGAACCCTAATTTAAATCAAGTCCAAATTCTATTAGTGACAAAAACTAACAACCCCATGTTCACTGTTACACTCCTCTCTGACATTTGCAGTGTAATTATGCTAATGGTTCAGACATGAACAGCTATACTGACAATTACGCATCTGTTAAAGTACAGCACCTTGGCGGAGGCAGTACACATTAAATGTTCTCACATAAATGCTGTATTATTATTTATGTCCTGAGATATGAAATGCAGCAATAAATATTGCATGGATTGGAGATTCTTCACTGAGCCTGATGTTAAAGGGTCAACATAGTTTTCAGGGAAGTGCATTCAAAGCCGATTTCATCAAAGAGATCCCTTAATAACCATAGACTATTTGATGCCCAGTCAACAACTTATGTTCCTCAAACCTTTCCTGAAGAACGTTTGCATTATCCTGCAGAGAGAGGACACTGCCAGTAGGGAATACCACGGCCATAAGGACTGTACTTGGTTGGCAACAACATTTAAGTATTTGTAAAAGATTTCTGGGGGGTGTTACAGGAGTGAAACACCCATCTAGTGAATATGAATGAATATGCACATGAAAGAGCAGAGTAAAAGGACCTAGTCTTACTCTTTTACAAATTGCATTGAAACTACATAACATTTCTGAAAGCTGTCCTTACCTTTTTGTAGCCAAGACATATGTTTACAAGGTTCAAAAGTCTTAGTGAGACATATTTAGGGTGTGTTTTTTTACTTTGTCTGAAGACCTCTGAAACTAGTTTTTTTTGTCATGTCATGTTTACACTATAAAAAAAAACGAATTTCATTACATTCACTTTACTCGCACATTATTGTTGCTGAGGTTTTCCAGAATATAACAATATTTGTCACTTTGGCATAGATGTTTTTTGTTAGATGAAATACTGAAAAAATGTAAAGGTGTAGCAAATTGCCTCAAAGTGCCAGAAAGGCCTCGGACCTCAGAGGGTTAACTTTAAGACCCAGTGCTTCTCAGTAGAACATTGCCCAGAGCTTCTTCACATAGTACATCTAGGTGCTAGCTGTTCCCCAGGCATGTGATGTAAAAGAAAATGTGATTAATCAAAACCAGCCACCTTCTTCTATTGCTCAGTGGTCTAGTTCTGATCCTAAAATGCCTATTGTAAGAACTTTTGGCAGTGTAGGGGTTAGCATGGGTACTCTGACAGGTCTGTGGCAACGCAGCCTCATACACAAGGAATCTGTGATGCATTGTGTGTTTTGCTATCTTTCGATCTTAGCAAGCATGAACGTTTTCAACCATTTGTGCCACAGTACGGAATCCAGACAGACAGGCTAGCCTTTGCTCATCGCTTCAGTGAGCTTTGGCTGTGCACTGGTTGTGCTTCCTTGGACCACTTTTGGTAAGTATTAACCACTGCCTGCCAAAAAACAACCTACAAGATCTAGTCATGTAGTCATCACAATTTGGCCCATGTCAAAGACAGGATACGAAATGCAGGGGGGTCCCTGACTGACACTTGAAACCTTCAAAAAGTCTCAGCAGAAAAATGTAAAGGCGTCTCTGAAAGTGATTCAAAGTGGTTGAAATGAGATGTTCAATTTGTCACCTCATTTAATGGTTCCCTCAACAAATATACAAATATATTGCTTAATTTTGTCTGTTGCCGAACCCTTTCTCTCAGCAGAAGGAGAACGAAAAAAACGGGGGGACCCCAACACCATTGATGCCACCAGGTATTTTAATCATCGGTTCCTTTTGTTTCCTGCTTTATGAAGAATGGACACTTTTCTTCCTAACTAATATTTCCCACCCCTTGACAGATTCCACTGTAGAGGGATAATCAATGTTCTTCACTTCACCTGCCAGTGGTCTTAATGATGCGGCCGATAGGCACGTTTCACCTACACGTTAGGAAGTGTGTTGAGGCTTGTTAATGAACCTGATTTTACATTCAGCATAATGAAGCACAAAAACAGACACTGCATGGTTCCCTGTCCTCTCTATGGAAGATGACCCTTTGTTTCACCCATGCTTTGATGATTTGGTGATATGGCGTTCTGCTAAGTAATTACATCTTGTCCTCCAAGAGCTGATCCTGAAGTGTATCTGCGAATCATTATCATTCTTTCCCTCCACTGTTAACTTTGTTCCAGTTCACTGGACCCAAATGTTGAAGTTTTTAATAACATAATAAACCAGCTATACAAAATGAGATATTTTATTTGTAATATATTTATGCTTGTACACCAGTAAAATAAAATGCATATCTATAATTCCATCGCAGTCTCAGTGAACAGTTAGACAGCATTCCCTCGATAGAAGCCCACCTGTAAAAACCGCCGTGACGCAAACAGAACTCCTCATGTTTTAGGGATAATTAAACATTTCATCTTTACTGAAATACTTATAAACATAAAAAAACAGAACATTATTGAACAAATGTATCACTCTTTGAAGAAAAGAAACATTGGGAACAGAAATAATGTCTTCTTCTCATACCTCCAACATTCCCGTGTGCTTTCACCTTTCTGCTTTTGTCGTACGCTTTTTTATTTTTTTAAGTTATTTTTTTCTTCTTCTTTCATTTCTTTTTTGTGAGTTGTCTACAGTAGTCACTTTCCGATCAGTGTAAGCTTTTGCGGGTAAAGGGGAGGAGGACTTTCTCTGCGGTGTTGCTTAAACACAGCACATTTAAAAGTACATAGAACAAACATTTGGGCACTGAGTTTTTATGTACATTAGATCGTATGGGTTCTGTAAAGGCATCCATTTTTTAAGTGTGTCTTTAGCTTCATAAATTATTGTTTACTCTCAACCATGCGGGTCAAGCTCGCAATCCCCCTTCTACAGTCTCTGCCTGTATGTGTAGGTAACTGTCAGTGTTTTGTGTGTCATTGTCATGAGCAAAGATGATCCAAGATTTTGCTCCTATTTAAACTAAGACATGGTTAAGGACAACCAGAACATGGGGAAAAAGAGAAGGCCGAGTGCTCTGAGAGCAGATCCATGACCCTTCAGACATGACTGGTCTGATTTTGGCTTTTTGGAGCACTTTTTTTTCTTTTTGGATGGCGCCGTAGAAGGCTCCAGGTCGTCTAACAGTTCTGGGTTGAGTTTGTCCAGGGACTGATCGAGGTTGTTGGAAAGGGTTCCAAGAGGGCCATCATTGAGACTTACTCCTTGCTTGCCACGGGTGTCGTTCTTTGTCCGTTCCACTTCTCGGACCTTTGTCCTGGAAATGTTCTCCTTCTCTTTCTGTGGGTTGTTGGTGATCTGGCGGCTGTTGTAAGATGAGGGGTCAGGGAGGGACTTGCTGGAGATGATGGAGGATTTGTCACTATCTGAAAGACAGCACCTTGGAATGCTTTCTCCGAGGGGGTCGTCAAGGGAGTGGAATTTCCCTGAACGAGTCTTGGTCTCGACGCATCCTTCCAGGTCGTTGCTTTTAAGCCGTTTCAGGTCTTTTCCCACCAGGGCGACTGGAAGGTTGCATTCGAGATCCGAACTGGAGCCTTTGAAGCGTTTGAACCAGTCCCACAGCGGTCTGGCTCGGCAGTCGCAAATCCATTGGTTCCCATTGAGCCGTAGATACTGGAGCGACACCAAAGGGTCCATTGACTCCCCGCTCAGCATCGTGAGGTTGTTGTAAAAGAGAAACAAGGTAGTAAGCTTGCCAAGGTCACTGAAGGCTCGCTGCTGCACGTGAATGATACGGTTCTGGTGCAGGAGCAGGCGATCCAGGCTGATCAATCCTCGCAGCATGTGATCCGTCACCACCTTGATCTTGTTGTTGTGCAGGAACAGGTAGGTGAGGTTGGCCAGATCCAAGAAAGTGTCGTCGTGCAGGGCTAGGAGGTTATTGTCCTGTAAATACAGATACTGAAGTGAGAAGAGTCCGCGGAACACCCCGACGGGGAGCTCAGACAGTCCGCACCGGTGCAGGTGCAAGGTGTGCAGCTTGGTCAAACCTCGGAATGCCGAGGGACTGATGATCCGAAGATTGCTGTTGTCACCAATATCCAGCTCCTCCAGTCTCTCCAGGCCATAGAAGGCCCCAGCTTCAATGTGGCTGATGTTGTTGGAGTACATCCAGAGGACAGTGAGATTATGCACAGAGCTAAAGCTGGTGGAACGGACCACCGTCAGTTTGTTGCTCTGGAGGAATATCCGCTGGCTGCGGACTGGGATTTCGGTGGGAATGGAGAGCAAACCCTGCTGCTGACAGGCCACAGTCGGCCTCGGCTCACTGTAGCATACGCATTTTGCTGGGCAGCTGTTCAGCGCTGGCACCACGTTCAGCCACAGCACCAGGCAGAAGAGTCGACCGCCTGTGGAGAGAAGACAAAGAACAAGGGGGTCAGTTTTTGAGGCTGAGACCATAACGACTTATCATCCCATGATACTGGTGCACATAAAAGAGCTAATTATAGCTTCATTATTCAAGAGCTGTTCTAAAGAGTTTAGTCATAATTGAATTAGTCGCTTGAATATCTGTTGAACAATTAGGGTGGGAGGATGATAACGGTGCTTGATTTCAAGAGCGCACATGCTTTATTATTGAAAAGAAAAAAAAAAACATGAACCAAGTCAAAAGGAGGCGTTCATGAAAATGTCTTGCAAATGTTTCAAGTCACTCAGGTCCGTTGTCTCACAGAAGTTAACCACCAATTCACATACTACTTCAGACTGTTTCGTATAAAGATAAGAAAGGAATAACCCTGTGATTCGGCAACAGCCTTCAAATGTGTTTCAATTATCTGGTCTGTGACACAGCTCCTCTAAAATGGCCGGCTGCAGCCTGCCTGTGAAGAAAGCACCACTGGCGGATATCTTCGCCCTGGGACCCATTCCCATCTATCAGCCAACGCAAGCACGAGGAGCCAGGCAATTGGGAGTGCTGATAAATTAAACATAGGAATGTGCCTTGCGCAAAATTAGCTGGCACTAATAGGGAAGGTGGAACTAATCACGCTTCGGCAGGGTGACGGGGTTGACATTTCAGTCTGTCCTAAGGAAGATAAGTGCAGTGGTAGGTCTCTTCATGCATTCATGGCTGGAAGGGTGGAATGGGGGATTTTTTTTTATCCATTACTGCCGAGCTACAAGAAAGGATGCTAGATGTAAGCCTGCTGTTCTTAAGAGCCACCTGCATAAACCGAGCTCTGATCTGAGATCCAAAATCTGTGTGCATGCAAAAGCAATGTGATAATAACCCATTTAAGGCCACGTGCAACCTGGATAACGAAAATATTCTTACATTCATACTGTGATTTCTTCATCACAGGGGGATTACCGGATAAATGTATTTCTATCTGGAAATGTTGTAGACATACAACTACCACTGAATTACAGTAAATTTCCCTAAACTTCTGCTTTATTAAGTTATTAATCTAAAGACATTATTCAGTAACTACTATGGGTTATTTGCCATCTACTATGAAGCTAATATGTATTTGGGAGAGTGGGGAACTGAAATGTGGGCCTACATATACCAAAAATATCCAGAGATAAAGCATACTTTAGTGTTACATTTCTGAACAATTCAGCTGTAAATGTACAGATTTCTTTACAGTGGTGATAAAAGGAACAACTAATATAGCCGTTTTATTTGCAACCCAAACAACTAGTCAAGCTGGATGTGTCTTCTGTGTGTTTACATTTAATGCTGATAATAGTAGATATGAAAAAAAACAAAACAAGTTCTTTGAGGACTATTTTGCCCTAAAACAGTCTGCATATACCTCTCCAGCCTATATTCTTTACAAAAATATATTTCATGACAAGATTATTGCAAAGCAATGTATCGGCTATTAAACAGATTATTTCTAACTAATCCTTCTGTTTATTCTTATTAAACCTCTCTGAATTATGCAGTTTAGATCTTAACCATTATATTCATTTGATTTTTGTTTCTACAAATCTGGTGGAATTGTTGAATTTACCCTAAATAGGATACTATTATCTTTCAGTATTTTTTTTACAAAATTGGTGGAATTCACCCTTAAACTGCATACTATTATCAGTATTTTTTCTCTGAATAGAGTAATATTATACAGGGTGAGCCAAACACCAAGAATCATCAAAATATCCTTAATATGTTAATGCCTCATTAATGTCATAATTACGAATATGCATTGTACCAATAGTAATACGGTGTATCACACCATGGTATAAAATGTATGTCTTGCAAAGGCCATTTACTAGCATCTTTCAGTTTCAAGTCATGGCCGTCCTCAGCTCGTCCTGAAGCAGCCCCACCCTTGCACAGCCTCTGTCCCTCCGTCCTGCAGCTTGTTAAACGGAGCTTGCTTGAGGCCTGACAGAACCCCGCACTACCCTTTCCCTCAAATTCTCCTATCTCTCTCTCTCTCTCTCTCTCTCTCTCTCTCTCTCTCTCCCTTTTTCCGTCATCCTTCTGTACCGGAAAGCTGTCAGACTTTCCCTCTTTCTGCTTCACAGCACCTCTCTCTCACCCTCTCTCTGCCAACAAAAATATTCTATTGCCAGGCTGTTCCGCGTTAGGCTTCATGAATCCATCAGGCCTCCTCTTTTTTATCTTCTAGTCATTAGCAGACTACCCACACCCCCACAAAGCGTTGGCTGAGATTCGCTTTCAAAGCCGCCTTTTCTCTGCTTTAGTCAGTCGCGCTAACCTGCACGCGCCTTCCCCTCGCCTTTCATCTATTTAGCATTGAATAAAGTTGCTTGAAATGTCATCCACTGTCCTCCAATTATTTCAGAGCAGTGTCTGGTCCCCTGGACTGTCACGTATCTATGCCCTTTATCGTTAGTCACCCTTCAGTATAAAAGGCCATTTGGTTGTCATCGACCACATTTTTTTTTCCCTCCCTCATGTTTTGCTCCCTTTCCCACTTTTCCATCAGTATGCTGGTCATCCTCCTCTTTCTCTCTGATGACAGACGGGAATCCTATTTTCTTTTCTCCTTCCTCCTTTTTTCAAGCCTTTCGCCGTAGGAATACACTCTTCAAATCATCAAAAGCTCTGTTTACTATGCAACAAAAATGATGCATTGGTTTCAAATGTGTACATTATATTACGCCATGTAAGCCTGTGTAAACACACACAAATATTTAACATCGACGCTATGTTGTGTTCCATCAGCTGTGCTGATGATACGTATTTCATTCATGTGTATATGATGCACACTTTTGAGCCGGTTCAATTCAATGCACTAGTGTACATTTATGGCATTTACCAGACGCTTTTATCCAAAGCGACTTCCATTCGCTAACTACAGGGGGCAGTCTCCCTGGAGCAACCCTGGGTTAAGGGTTTTGCTCAGTGGTGGCATGCTGAAGGTAGGATTCAAACCCATGACCTCTTGGTCCAGAGGCAAGTATCCTACCCACCACCACCAACAATATGAAATATGCCAGAATTACAATGGTTCAATACCATGAAGGCTCCCGATACGAACTCTGTAATTTTGGTTCATTTTCACTTAATTTAATCACCATACTTGTTGAATTTAAACTCTGGAAGAACCGGAGAAGTACTCTTATTATATTTATGCATTTAGTTGGAAACAAACTCTTAGCAAAGTGTTCCAGTCAAGCACTTCCACTGGGTAGGCCTTCAAGAACAGGACTAAAAGCCTACTGTATTAGCCACCATCATAATTAGGAAGTGTTATAGGATTCAGGCATCAATTTTGTGAAATTTAAAGTCACCCAAAGCCTTTTGGAGGTTCTAGATAAGCTTCTGACTGTAAATATGAGCTGCAATTTAACCAGGTTCATTTAGTTATTATAAATGGAAAGAAACTCTATGCCATGATTCTTTGCTGAAGGAGTCGATGTAAAGCTGCTGCCAGGCAAAATGTGTCAACATGTTACTAACCTTAAATAAAATATATTACATGCCATTTAAATGCTCCGAATGTTTGTTCTTAATTCAGAACAGCCAAAAAAGGCTCCTGTGTTTGTTTATTACTGACATACTCCTGGAATCCCATTGTGGTGATAACAGAAATGAGCCTGATCATAGAGGTGTGTTCTTTTTCCCTCGTGTTTTTACAGTCATAATTCACCAATGTTCCATATAATGTTTGTGTAAAAAACCCCATAATTGGCCTGCTTGTTTTGCATTGCTTTCCAGTTATTTCTCTAATTACTGAGTGCATGGCGCATAGCGCTGCTGTCGTTTAAAATCTGCAGCTTGCAAACACTGCAAAAACTGCATTCTCAAGTGACAAGACTATTAGGAGTGCAATCCTGAGCGCCTCTTAGCACCGAGAGGACCTCTCTGAGTCATTACAGAGAAGCTGAACACCAGGCACTCAGCTTTGCATGAAATGCATTGATTGCTGCTCTCTGTGTCTAACACTCTCTCTCGCTCTCTCTCTCTCTCTTTCTATGACAAAGCACTCACCCTGATAAACTGAAGACAGCGAGACAGGGAGCACACAACAGACCGAAAAAAAAAACCAAAAAAAAAAAAACAAGGAGGCGTCTCCAACATCTAATTAAACAATTTGTACGGACAACAAAATGAGAAACAATGCAAAGCAGGCACTTAAGATAACCGCAAATTGAGAGAACGAGCGAGAAACAGAGGGAGGTAGCTTGTTGACTCCGAGCAGCGAAGTGTGGCGATCCCTGCCTTCGAGCTCATTTGAATATGTCCCTGCCGAGCAGGGTGAATTCGGCAACGTTTCCAACTCTATCTCCTCCTCATAAGCATGCGGCACATTCTTCCCCTTTTTCACAACTGTCATTGTCCTGACGCCCCCCGGGGCATGTTGGGTGAGGGATAAAGACACGCCCGATGGGCCTTTTTGTGTTATTGATCACGCTGTGGAAGAAGAGGCTCAGAGGTACACAGATAGTGGCCGTAATGCGGTCAAAATTCAGAGAGCCGAGAAACGTCTGAGCTCATTAAACTCAGCTGCTTCCAATAGACGTCTCCGAAATGTCTGCATTGATCAGTTTTTATAGTAAAACTACAAACAAAATCACCACCAACAAAATGAATCTGATTGGCTTCCTCTATCTGTCTGTCAGTCAGTGAGTGAGCCAGTCAGTCTTTCTGTCGGTCTGTTTGTTTTTCTATCCATCTGTCTTTCTCTCTGTCTATCTGTCGGCGTTTGCGTGAGTATGTATTTATGTATGTATCTATCTATGAATCTGTCTTTTAATCAAAACGATTGATTAAACGTGTTTCCTGAGAAAACGGGTACCGGTTTAATGATTTCAAAATCCACCCAAAACAATCATTGACACTGGCCACATGTGAACCAATCATATGCCAGACATGAGTGAGTTGAGTAAAGTGAATTGAGTAAAGTCGGCTCTACGTTACGTAATAATATAGTCTAATTTGACCGTACAGTGATGTTATGCTGCATTTGCTGTTTGACCATACAAACAGTAATAGAGCAAAATGATCTTAAAATAGAAGACACACTGTGTCTCCAGCATCACACACACATTTCTAACAGGAAGTCTCAAAGAGAGTTCCCAGTCTTAACTCTGTCTCTCTGTCTTGACTTGGACTCAACAAAAGTGGTCTTGACTACAGCTCTACTCTAAAGTTGTTCAGATAGGAAACATATAATTTTTTTTCCTTGTACATAAACATCTCCTAATTTAATATAACAACTCAAGACAGCTTCCTGTTCTTCTAGAAAGTTATCCTCGAGCTAACCACACTCTAATTATGTAAATAGGGACAAAAAAAACTTCATGCAAAGAAATTGATAACTTGGTGCGTCCACGAAAATATGAGAAATGTTCCCCGCTCCAGCGTGAAGACGGATTTCTCAGAGGCAGGGAAATGAGTTGGACTTCACTGGCACATTTCACGGGCCCATATGGGCAAATTAAATTTACAGAACTGATTTAATTACGTAGAGCCTCGTCTATCTGATGATGAAAAAAATGAAAGCTTTTTGTCTGCCTTTGAACAGACTGAAGACTGGACTCAAATCAGCCTGGACAACTGAAAAAAAATGAAGACAGAGAGAGAAAACACACTGAATATATTTGGACAGGAAGGAGAGAGGGAGAAAGGAATGGCTAGTTATTGAACGGGGTGTAGGAAAAATCTATAAAACACTGCGTTGTAATACTTTTGGTGAAACAGTTGTATTGATACTGTCAATAGTGCCAGTAGATAAAGGAACCAAGACATTTTCACAAGAGACTCGTCCATGGTCAGCATCTATCAAAAGTTCCAGGACGGGAGGTTGCAAGGCAGCTTCCCCTAACGCAGAATTTTGGTTTTTCATTCTTCATCCAGACAGCAACTCCACTGCTCTATTAGTCCTTGGGCAAGACTCCCAACTTTATATTCACCTGCCTTTGTAAACTATCAAACATATGTGTTAAATGTACGGCAGTACATGATAACATATAATGTTGTTCTTCTTATATCTACATTCTTATATTGTTTAAGTAGCCATGAAGAACCATTCTCCAGGCTTCTTGAAGGACTTTCAAAGACATTTTCAGTCCAATCCCTGAACCTGACCAGTTTCAGAGGAATGTTAAGACACACTGTGACCTACGTATGAATCATTCAAGCAGAACAAAGAGCATCTAACTGAAGTCCTGAACCAGTGAAGAACCAGGAGCA
>JBBIGA010000040.1:3445616-3455645 GCA_037576975.1 Alestes dentex
TGGATGGTAAAACACTACTAGAAGTTCCTCAAAGGTCATTATTGCCATTTAGTTTAAGAGTGAAGGAGAGATTTGTTCTGTAAACACTGCATCATTTCTCTTATTTTGATGGTTTTGTCATTTCCTTTCAATTTTCGCTTTAAAGAACAATATTTTAATTTGGAAATTAGGAGAAATATTGTCAGCCATTCTTAAAAACTAAGTCTGTTCAGTTCAATACTTATAAAAGATAAAACCTAAGAAACTGAACGTTTTTGCAGTGGTCTCTTATTTATTTATTTTTTTTTCCCACAGCTGTGTCATGGGTTAAACACCAGTAAAGAAGATGTGTAGGTTTCTGCTGTTTGTTTAGTAGTTAGAGTCAAGTAAAAGAAAAGTGTTTTAAACCGAAACATAAAATCATACATCTACAGTGTAACATTTATGTGTTTGGGTTGCCAAATAAAAACACTGCCTGTAAACGCACTGGTGTGGAAAACACATGCAGTCAAGCGGCCGTTTGTCTACAAACCATATCCATCAGAATAGAATAGGCCACCGTGTTTCCTCCTGTCATAAATCATAAATTATGTTTCAGATATTCTGCTTGCGTCACTTAATAAACAATTCATTTTGTGCTTGAGTCAGGCTTGAGACTGGAAGTCACCTGATGTGTGTAGAGTGGAAATGTAATGAGTTTCTGCACGTGCAAATAAATATGCTAATTCAGTCCTGCACGCTCGACCAATTAGACAGGAAGAGCAGACTGACGGCAGAAGCAGGTCTGAATAGCTGCTACAGTCGTATGCAAAAGTTTTGGCGCCCCTGGTCATCTGACGTCTTGTTGATTTTTTTTTTTTTTAGGTGATAATAGTGATAACAGTGAATGCACTTCTGCACACTTGTTAAAAATATTGCATGGTTCAGACATGCAGCATTAGGTGATGCTTTAACATTGCCTATGAGGGCGGATTTTGGTCACTAAAAAGGAAATAAAAAAAAAGAATAAATGAAGAAAAATAAATAAAGGGAAAAACAAGTTTTTTGTAACTATTATATTGGTTAGAATAATGGAGAAGAATACCAGTTTGGACTCATGGATTTCGTTTTAATTTAATGAAGGATTGGCTACTTAAACTAAGTACTAGATGGAACTATAAGCACTTCCTCAAGGGTAGGCTTGGAAGTGGTAAAGCTGAAACTCTCACACAGTATTTTGCTCAGTATTTTTGCTCAGTATTTTGCTATCAGAAAACAATGAAAGAACAATATAGAATTTGCAGCACAAGATGCACAAACTGTAACTGAACTGCTAGCTTGATTAACCTGGGCAAGGCCTGAAAGAAGTAAGGCTTCACCGACTGATTTATCGATTTATTGACTTCAGTTCAATACTTTGTAGCTGAAAAGTCCTTCATATCTGGCAGGGTGGCGCTCCCAATATACATCATCCTCCACCTAACCTTAAAACTTTTAATTTGCAAATAGTTTTGATTTATGTGTAATAAAGCTTAATGAATATTATATTAAATTAATTTACATAAATAATGAAGCTCATTATTTGTATGTATGTGTGTGTGTGTGTGTGTGTGTGTGTGTGTTAAAACTCTAACCCTAACACTTTTACACCAAACCCCCCCCCCCCCGCTTCCATTCCAAATATAGATATTTATAAAATCTTTTCTTTAAAGAATACAGATAAATAATGGAAAACCTCTATGTCAGTTCTTTCTAGGGGCCAAGAACTAGACAGTCCTCACTAGTTTTAAGTGTAATTGTGTGTTTCAGCGGTACACAGTCACCTGTTATGATGCCTCCTCTCCCAAAATACTTCATCTAATATATATCAACCCACACCAATGTTCCCAACCCAAAATCTGTATGCAAATGCCCAATTCAGACCCATTTGTCCACGAATGTGACACCAGCATAAATATCTGTCCTTTGCACACCTACTGTATTTGTTTAAGGACGCTAATAAGTCATCCGCCCCCAGCTCAGGTGCACCTGCAGGGGCGAAACTGCACGGGCGGTGATCTGCAGCGGTTAACATCTCTTTTTGCTTAGCGCCACCCTCTCTGAAGTACGCGTACCTGCAGATGCTCGCCACAGTGCCTCTCTTCCTGTAGCCAGCACCTGCATATCAGATTTCGATGAACTCCAGCGCAAAGTAGCTGAGTGGCACAGTGGAGCTGTCAGCTGTCAATATTTCACTCCTGTGATGAAGTGGCTGAGGAAGAGCCGGGGTGTCGATGCCACTCTCTGTGGTTACAGAGCTGGTTAACTGATATGGCTCAAGTGTGTCCAATCCAAAGCGTCATACAGAGAAAGTGCTGGCATCGTTGCCTGCAGGCAGCTGTTATGGCTGGTTCTTTTCTTTTTAGCTGAAATGGCTAAAGCTATTTCTAAAAACAAATTAGTTTTTGTTTTTAGTTTTAGCTTACAAAATGCCCTCCAAAGAGAATTTTGAGATTTTGTTGATATTTTATAGGATTTGGCAACCCAGCTAAATAACAATGACATAACCATGCCAGCATATGCCATAAACTCAAAAAATAAACCAGCTGGATTGTTTTACCCACAAAATGACTGTTGCCGGTTGTGGTAAACAAGACTATTTTCAGTATATTAATGGACATATTGTGTCATGATTACTTATGACAGCTTCTATGACATGTTTAAGTTATGATTGTGATAGCCAAGTAAAGTGTTACCCAAGATTTTCACAGGAATCGATGCCTATATAGTTAGTTATAATTATAATAACTTGTTTCCGTACTCATACTTCATTGCAGCACATTGAGCAAACTGGGGGTTTTCAATTGGTGGCATAATTTTATATTAGAAAAAAATGACAGTTTGTAATATTTTCCAGTATTTTTACAGGATCTCATTATGAGAATTGTGTTGTGTACTATTAACCATACCCATTACTGGTTTACACCACATACACGAATATTGAACTGGAATAGAAATACTGATACATATATTTATATATAATTGCTTTGACTCACAAATACATGTTTTGTGTATCCGATAATTGGTATTAGGTTGATTTTTTTGATCGCTGGAAGTACAAGTAGGCCAATTAACTGTCATCGAGGTCAATGGCCTACATTAGGTCATTCTACATTAATTTGCATAATAGAACATTAAAGACATTAAAATGTCTCTCGTAAAGATTTTTATGTGACAAACAGATCTCTATTTATAGCTTCCTTCGAACCTCCCTAGCTGTGGTTCAGCCTCCGGGGAATCAAGATTTCATGATTACCGTCGGCACTTTTTTCCCTCCCTCATAAATTTTTCAGCGCTGATGCTAACCTGTGCTTGCTGCGCTCAAATATTATGGGCACAACAGTGAGAATTACCCTGAAATGTGATGCGGGCATCTGTGCCCTTCCGCAGTGGTCGGAGGTCACTACGTTGTCTCTAGTCTGGCGTGATACACAGAAGGTTTAGTGCTACAACATGGAACAGCAAACAGCAATAATTTTTTACCTCTTTAGTTAAATAAGCTAACTAGTCATGTCACAGTCTGATCTAGTGTGGACTGAGGTGACCCAGGCCTATTTTAATGTGTTTTCTTTTCTTTTTTTTTGGGGGGGGGGTTTAAATTGCTGCTTAACCCTCAGAACTCTTAGTAAATTCTGATTTCAGTAAATATAATCGTTGTAAAACAGTCTGAAACTGTTTGTTCTCCTAGACGCTTGCCATTTGCTGCTCTTTCTCTCGGCACACCACCGCCCTGCCGCTCTCCGGACCCCCTCCCTGTGGGCGGAGACTATCCTGAAAGTTCTCCCGGGTTCAAAGATCTTGTGGTTTTTTTCTGTTTGTTCATTTGAGTGTGACACCACTTTTAAACATGTTTTAAAATTACAATTAACGTTGGGTCTGCATGACATAGGAACGCCAAACAAAGCTCAGCCTGACATCTGACACCTCAAGCATCAAGACAAACTGGAGGAACTTCCATATGAGGAGCTGTTTTTCTGTATGATGACAATTTATCATTTGTTGTACTTTAGTCATGAATCTGTGCCGCTCGTGTTCTTAGCATTCATTCAGTATACAAGCCACTCATTCTTGTTCAGCGTTATAGGGATGCTGGGTGTCTAGTGGTAGTCTAGTGGTTAGGGTGTTCACCCTGCGATCAGGTGGTTGTGGGTTTGATTCCTAAGCACCTGCTAAGCATCTCTTGATACCCTTGAATAAGGTACAGTTTCCACACACTATTCACTGTGTTCCTGGCTGCCCGCTGCTTCACTTGGTGAATGGATTAAATACAGAGGAAGAACTTTGTGCTGTGGTGTGTTCACGTATGACAGAATGGTCACTTTCACTTCACCAGTCCATCACATTGTAGACACCGTCACATATAGTCAACTTAGCATCTCCAGTTCACCTGTCAGATGTATCTTTGGACCCTGGGAGAAGACTGGAGCAAATGGTGGAAACCTAAATGATAGCATGCAAATTTCACTCAGAAAGGACCTGCAACCATTCTGACCATGAATCATACCACCCCCTCCACCACCTCCCCTCCCCACTGTTTTATCATGCTTTCAAACCCACGAGAAGCTGTGCACATTAGACAAACGTGAATTCACTGCATATCTACAGCCTTGTAAAGTGGGTATGATTTCCCATAAGCAGCTTGAAGACCAAGGCCACAAAAATCAAACACAGTTTTCCTATTGCACTTTAAAGTAAATCAGTTTATGCTAATTTGACTCGAATGGGCAGATCCGCGCCATTTGCTTTAAACACAGAGTGATGAACGCTGTTCCATCCTGTATTACCTAATCTCACAGTGCATCTTTCTTCCGGGGCATCTTGAATGAGACCATGCTTAAATTATTCAGGAACTTTTTAGATTTATTCAACATTTGAGGCGTTTTAGAAGTGAAGAAGATGAATCTGGGAAGCAGAATTGCAGTTTAAATAGTGGCCTGTATTAGTCTCTGGGAAGCTGGACAATGAGGAATATGAATATTGTGCACTGATCTGGTGGGTTTTGTGATTCTGCACTTTGCACTGGAATCAAAGGGAAAAGTCTGAAAGCGAATTTCTGAAAACTGTGCACATACAGTATGAGGATTGTTAAAAAAAAATATGGTAATTTAACACAGTGAGCTGTCAGACAGGGTCTTTGACCCAGCTGAATGATTTCTTTTGAGGATAGATCTATAAAGATTGGTAGATTGGCTAATGAGAGATTATTGATTACTGAACACCCCATCAAAGGAGGTTTCAGATGTGACCAAAATCAATTGCATTTTAATGGACAATTGCAAACGGGGGAAATGTTGTCTTTTAAATAATATGGCATTATGAGTTGTGCATTATATGACCAGGGACATAAACTAGGAAGGTTAAAGCGGTGTATTTTGATTCCAGGTTGACATGTATAATACTGTAGTCCTTTTGTTATTAATACAGTGTTCCACTTCACCAGTTTAGATCTTGGAATTTCCTTTTTTAGTGTGTGGAGGTTTTCTTGTTTTTGACATGAGCTCCCCCTAAAACCGAAAGCATGATGCAAAAGTACAGTAACATGTAAAAGGCTTTTATAAATAGACGAGGACGGCAAAAGGCAGACTGGAGCAATCCGGAAGTAAGAGAATGTGAGAAGGGATATTTTTCATGTGTCTCATGAGTGAAAGTATTGCATAGTTTAAGTCTTGCAGTGGAACACAGCTGCTAAATGTTTCATTTAGGCCTGCAAAATTAATCGCATATTAATTGTTGCTGCGTTGGGATCTCTGCAGTATGCTAATCGCGAAATCTAATCTTGCTCCATGCTTTTGATGTGAATAATAGTTGAATGATAATTTGTTGGCGTCATAAACCTTGGAAAAATGTCCTAGGAGCTCTGGCGCGGTGCCTTGTGGATCCCATATGCTAAGAACCTGATTAAATAATCACAGTATTTGTGCTGCCGTACATTGTTAGGCTGAGGTGATATAATGTGGCATGGATCTGTGGCATGTAAGACCCATACCTGCTCAGTTTGTATTTACTAAGCATGGACATTGAATAATTGTCCATATACGGCAGAATCAGATCAGTGGCTTAGGCCTCATTGTCAATAAGCGACTGGGATATTGTTAGCCTGTAGCACTATAGGTGCTAGATGTAAGTACTGAAGGGTGTCAAGTGTTTTTCCTCTTGTTACCGAAAACAAAAGACACATAACTGAAGTGACCATTCGGTCATACGTGAACACACCACAGCACACTGTGTGAACAGCGCGAAATTCTTCCTCTGCGTTTAACCCATTCACCGAGTGAAGCAGGGCGCAGCCAGGATCACAGCGCTTGAAGAGCAGTGTGTGAAGACGGTACCTTGTTCAAGGGTTCCTCAGAGGTGCCACTAGCAGTCTTGGGATTCGAACCCATGACTTTCTGATCACTGGGCGAATTCCCCAACCACAAGGCCACCAGCTGCCAACTAAAGTGGATAAATAGGGGCTCCTAAGTGTCTAAGCGTTTGTAACTGTCATAGCTTTCTAAGCATTTACACCTATCGTAAGGAGATCATGAGTTTGACCACCAGGGGGCAGTCTCCCTGGAGCAACCTGGGGTTAATACATCTTCTGTACAACATCTTCTTATCTTTTTATTACCACATTCAAAAAGTAACAAGAATCAGTAATATAAAGTTTCTTCACTCGGTTAGTTCAGAGACACTCCTCAAGACTCAAGGGGTCTCAGTCTGTTAGACTATTTAAAGAGCTGAGGACTATTTAAATAGATACTAACTAGCCCTTTTGGACCAAAAAGGAATAGGAAGATTATTGGATGATAGCACATAACGTTTCTGTACTCGTAAAAATAAAGGTTATTAGTTTTTTTTTGTTAACTTATGGTTCTAGGAAACAACTTAACCCTTAGAAGTGAGTGTATATTAGTAAAATCTGGTTTCAACAAATATAATTGGTGTAAATCAGTCTAGAACCGGTCGGTTTGTTCTCCTACACTCTTGCCATTGGCTGCTCTTTCTCTCGGCGCTCAGCCGCTCTCCGGAGCCCCTCCCTCTGCGGGTTTCCCCTCCCACTTGTGGGCGGAGACTATCCTGAAGTTCATTTGTTTATAAGAGCTAAAATAAAAGAAATTTGGGCATTTTTGTTCTTTATGGGTGTTTTTAAAACCCCTGTAGCAGTTACTATATACTATCCCAATGACTTTGGTTCTGCATGACAGGGGAACACAGGAAGCTCAACGTCTGACACCTCGAGCATCAACGTAAACCGGAGGAAGTGCCATATAAGGGGTTGTGTGGCTGTATGACGACAATTTACTAATAGCTGCGCTTCTGGCTCGGGTTAATTTGGAGGTTATTTACATTTTGAAAAGGTCCATCACACTCACAATCTTTTCAAAAAAGGGGGTTTCCACTGAAACACCCAATGAAAGGATCTTTTGTTGCATCACTCCAAATGGCCCCATTTTAGCACCCTTCTCCTTAGGAGCATAAAAGCTTCTTTTGCTTTTTAATTTCTTCCTCTGATTAATTCCACCCTGTCCTTGCCCAAGACACCGCGTGCAGCATGCGCTCGAGTCTTGCCTGGCACGCATACCAGCGTTGTGGCCTTGGAAGATGTGTCAGTGGTTCATTAAAATAATGAATTAACCTTTCAGAAATGCAGTTATTGCTGGTGATAAGAGGAGCATGCGGTTTTAGTATGAAAAGCCATTGTTTTATTTCTTGTTTTATGGTTCTAGCCTTGATCCAAACAAATGTGAAAAAAAGGTAAAACGTGCAGAAACTGTCAATACGGAATGTAAATTGAATGTATGTGTAATTTCATAAGCAATTATAACAAAATTAACTGTCATTAACTCTCTAATTACATAGGAACAGCAGAACAAACATAATAATGCTGGAAAATTGTGGCAAAAAAATCTTAAGTATCTAATTTTGGCACTCCGGATAAGGTTTGATTTCCCTCCGCGTTAAATCTCAGGCCAATGGCCATTGATGTAATCATCACTTTAGATACAGCTCAGTGCGCCTCCAAGGCCAAAGAGAGCTTAAAGTAAAGCCATTTGTCCTTTTTTTCCGAGGTCCCTCCTTAATTGTATAGCAAATGAGCCATCATACTGTTATCCAAGCCATTAAAAAGATGTTCCTCCCTTTTTTTCCACTGGATTGACTAACTGTCTCCCCCTTTCTCCCAGAGCTTTTATTAGCAATAAAATTCAATTTGGAGTTTGTGAGGTTGCCAGCCTTGGGGGTGGAAAAATGCATTACCCCAGAATGAAAGGGAAATGGGAAGTAATCATTCAGTGCCGTATGATCTGAGAGCCTTTCCATCATTACTGCAGAATTATCAGCCCAGTCCCGCCACTGTGTGCGCGAGGCCGCTTTGTTCTGAAGCCTCTGGATAACTTCATGGGTTCTCACATGTTGCCACCATAACAAAACTTCTGAAATGCTGGGTCCATATCATGAAAAGGGCCCATTTCATGAAAAGGGCCCATATCACAGTTTGGAGAAGAACTTCTATTCCAGCGTGACTGTGTCCCAGTGCACAAAGCAAGCTGAGCTCGCTGTGGATGAGTTCAGCGTGTAAGAACTTGACTGGCCCACACAGGGCCCTGACCTCAACCCCATCCAGCACCTTTGGGATGAACTGGAACAGAGATTGCGAGTCAGACCTTCTCATCCAACATCAGTGTCTGACCTCAGAAATGCTCTACAGAATAAATGGGCACAAATTCCCACAGAAACTCCAGCGGAAGCTGTTATAGCTGCAAAGGGGGACCAACTCCAGATTAAAGTCTATGGATTAGAATGCAATGTCATTAAAGTCTGTGTTAGTGTAATGGTCAGGTGTCCCAATACTTTTGTCCATATGGTGCATATATGTGCAAAAACAGGCTACTGAACTCATTGAACATGGATCCATTTAAGGGAACTAAGCTGCAAAAGTAGATTATTTCAATTCATTGTTTTTGTGATGTCACAAAACAAAACACCCAGTCATCCAGCTGTGCTCCACCTACTCAAAGTGAAGTTATAAGGAGTGTTTCAGTGGAGAATACAGCATCTTATTAGGGCCCACATTAATAGCAGTTCACACAATGTACAGGGCGTGTGTCTTCAAATCAACCTGGACAGCGATGGGCTCCTCCTGAACCAGTGCTAATGTGCCTTTCATCTCTGATGACCCCTGTATTAAAAGACAGCATTTTTTTTCATTGATTTGTACTAATTGGGTGGAGAGAAGGACTCGAGACATTTGCTTTCAATGACCTGAAGCCGTGTACTTTGCCGCTCGCCGAAGGGAAAAGGCTACATTTTCTAGCTGAGCTGCTCCTACTGATGCACGTCATTGTAAGTAAATGTCAGTGTGTGTCTCATAATATTACCACAGGACAGCGGAGAGAGAACAGGTCTCTCTTTTTGTGTGATTTCTGTGAGGCGTTTCAACTGGAGAAGCAATACATCATCGAGTCATTCACTCTCATCAGAAACCGCAGTTTCAGAGTGTCAGACTGCTGTTGTAGATGTGACCTTTGCAATGACAGCTGGATAAAGGATTAAGAAAAGACAAAGTATGGTCAAACAAGGAAGATGCATGAAAAGATTTCTATGTATAAGGCGGAGAGCAGTATAAGCAGTATAATTTTTTCACATGCCCTCAGCTTTTACACGGGGTCTGCACGTTTAGAAAAAGAGGTCTTTGACTTATAACAATGAAATAATACCATTTATAAAAAGGTCATGGAGCCATATGCAACGTTTCCAGAACAGAACAGAACAATTTAAACACACAAAGAAGCACTTTGCATTCAGATGGCTTCGAGTGTTCAAATATATAACCACTGACTTTACTGAAGAACCCATGGAGAACCATTTAACCCTTATTTCTAAGACCTAAGATAAAAGAAATTTGTTCAGTTTTGTTCTGTATGTACATTTGCATGTGACACCATTTTTAAAACCCCAGTAGTGGTTGTTATTATTATTATTATTATTATTATTATTATTATTATTATTATTATTATTACATGTTTTTAAATTACAGTAACTTTGGTTCTA
>JBBIGA010000040.1:3462180-3474126 GCA_037576975.1 Alestes dentex
GTCCAACATCAGTGCCTGACCTCATAAATACTCTACAGAATGAATGGACACAAATTCCCACAGAAACTCCAAAATCTCGTGGAAAAGCCTTCCAAGAAGAGTGGAAGCTGTTGTAGCTGCAAAACGGGACCAACTCCAGATTAAAGTCTATGGATTTGAATGCAATATCATTAAAGGCCCTGTTGGTGTAATGGTCAGGCATCCCAGTACTTTTGTCCATATAGTGCTTGTTTGTATTCAGATGCGAGAGGTCTCTTCCAGTATCCACTTAGCATGGAGGTCACTGAATGCTTTGATGAGTATGAACATGATGTTCTGGCCATCCCTCAACCCAGTTGATTTTACATAGTGATTTCCACCTTTATCAACAAAACATCAACTACGGGAATATCTTCAAAAATCTCTGTAGCCGAGACATATAGAACATGCAGTATTCCAAAGTGCATCGAAGCTGTTCTGGCAGCTAACGGTGACCCAACTTAGACACTTTCTGTTGCTTATTCTATTGAGTTGTCTCCCATTTGTGTGGTATTCTAAATGGATGTGAATCAGGCAAATTCAATGCAATTCTTTTGTTCAATGTAGTCATTTTACTGTCAATACGATACAAATAAGGGGAATCTCATACAGTTGTGAGTTTCAATTGTTTATGAACTCATCCAGGTCAGCAGCTCACCATTAGTGAAAGGCTACTGCACGCACACACACACACACACACACACACACACACACACACACACTGCTTAGTGCTGTTTGTTTCCACCCTGAAGGCCTTTCCATGGCTCAGAAAACCTTCATTGGGGAGGTGTCAGGAATAATGTCAGCTTTGCCATTATTACTCCTGGCTGGTGAGAGAGAGAGAGTGAGAGAGAGAGAGAGAGAGAGAGAGTGAGAGTAAGATAGATCCAGACTCCACATTGATTCAGAATCGGCTTTCATTTCTACATTATCTGTCACAACTATTAATGCCGAAGCATCTCAAATGAGCTTGGATGAGAGCTTCGCAGCTTAAAGCAGATTCAAGAGATTCAGCGAGCTAGTTGGATGTTAGCAGCGACGTTAGCTATCGCATAAGTGCAGATGGCACCCCTATAACCACGCTACACGAGATTAGACTCCGCTCGCGGTTGTCCTTGTACGCTGATCTTGGACCAGCTCCTCACACGCAAGTGCTAATCTTAATTACGCACGAAGAGAAAAGCAGTAAAGCTGGTCTGGGATCAGTGTTAGAAGAGCAGCCTTTTTTTTTTTTTTCCCCGGCACTCAGATTAGTCCCCCAGAGGAGGAGCTGTGCAGGATTTAGCCGATGCACAGATAACCCACTCAATGCACCGGCTTCAGTTCCTCCCCACCAGCTTCTCTCTCTACTGATCTCTCTCGCTTTACCATGTGTAAACACCCTGGAGGCAAATTGACCTGAAAAAAAAAAAAGCTAACTCCTTTCATCTCACTTCAGCTATCTTGCAGAAGCCGCAGAATGCATTAAGGCCAAAGCGGACTTCTAGACTATTTTTTGCATCCATGGATGACAACCCAACTTTCTTGCTAGATGCAAAGTTACGTAGGGCACGTAACATAGACCTGGCAGGGATGAATTGATGTAGTCGGCGTGTTTCCATTATCCGATGAGACCGATAGTGCCATCGCCATGCCCCCCTGATGCATTATTCCCCACGTTACTGGTCATTTTGATTCTGCGATTTTGCAATTGCCACCCCTCCGCACGCACAACACACAGATTCGCCAAAGTGGTCGAGGTCCAGGGCGGATATGAGGATTTATAGTAACATTCCCCATTAAATTGCTTTTTCCCCTCTCTCTGTCTGCGGAGTTCTGGAAGAGAAAGAGAGTGGAAAATGGGTCGAACGAATCAAATGATGCCCTTTCCGCACTATTACCACTGAGAGGCAGGCGAGAGAGAATGAGGGAGAGCAAAAGAGCGAGCGCGGGGCGCGAGAGGAGTGGAGATACAGTAAGACTAAGAGGAAAGGAAAACAAGAAAAGTGGAGGCACGGGGGGTGGGGGGGTGTGGGGGCAAATAGAGAGAGAGACAGAGAAAGGCCATAAAGAAGCCATGAAAATACCCTCACGCTCTTAGCCGGGATGTGACAGAGAAGCAGCAGGCGCGGCTTAAAGTCCCAACACTTGAATTCAATCAGCCTCGACTCTGAATCTCTTCCAGAGTCAGATGTGAAAGGCAGAGCCATCTGTCTCTCTTTTGATGTTTGCTGCTGGTCCGCATTGTAAGCCAGCAATTACATGGCAAAACAGCGTGCTGGCCCGGGTCGGTGCCGAAGCACCAGCGAGAGCCCCCCTCTCTCACGCTGGAGTGGCGGGACTGCAGAGCGGCCGCGACATGCCAAGCCCGGCACAGAGGCCCTGTCACACTTATAAAGACAGGATTCAGCAGGGCTAGTTGCATGGACAACGCTGACAAATATGAGTTGAGGTTTTGTTCGTCAGTGTGATTGCGGAAGCAGTTACACTACTGTTCTCCTTAAGTTTTTTTCTCCACCCGTGTTTGGAGTCGCTTCTTCTCCTACAGTTTTTGAAATATTGGTATGTTTCCAGTGTCAAAATATCCCCTTCGGTACGCTTGCACACCGCTAATCAATCAGATGATCAGGGGCTGAGTGTGGATCAATACCTCAATATTTGTGGTTGAGCCCCCTCTGCAATAAATGTGGAGAGAGACAGGATAGAGTCACTTTTAAAATGTGTGTGTGAGAGAGAGTGTGTGATGTCACGGGTATGGAGACCGGAAAAGGACGAAAAGCTGAGAAAGTCAAATGCGGAGGAAGACACACAGCAGGCCCGTATTTACCTAAGAGTTTAGAGAAACAGACATTTTTGAACTCCTCTGTGGTTATGACAGTGTCCACTCTCTGTGAGGGCTTCCCATAAAATTCTGAAGCGTGTTTGTAGCAATTCGGGCCAGTTTGGTCCAAAGAGCACTTGTGAGATCGGGCGCTAATGTTCACCATTCCATTTCATCACTTGGGTTGAGGTCAGGCCACTGAACTCCTTCCACTTCTTCAAATTTTGCACAGGCGCACAGCCAAAGTCGGAAGGATCTAAATGTAATTTGAAATATGTTTACATGCTGTAGCATAAACATGCCAAGTCAGGCACAGAGACCTTGTCACACTTATAAAAACTGAATTCAACAGGGCTAGCTATACGGACACGCTGACAAGTAATAGCCGAGGTCTTGTGTGTTTATCTATTTACTTATTTATTTATTTATTTATTTTTCAAAGCAGTAGCCTTGACCTTTGAGGTTTTTATCTCAGAGCTTGGAGAAACGGATGTTATGAATTATGATTGGTAAAGAACGAGATTAAAAGGGGAGAGGAGTTCAGTTCTTTTAGTTCAGGCCAGAAATGTGAAAGTAACACTGCAATAATGCAATAATTTCTGCTGGCGCCCCTAAGGGAGCGTATTTAGTCCTCTAATGGGTTAGTATATCTAAGACTTTCAGAGAGTCCAGGAGACCTACCAACTGTGAGAGATCAGATCTAAAATACATGGCTCTAATATTTAAACACCCCTAATGATATTTTTTAGGGGTGTCTAAATATCCAATCTAATCTCTTTTAGATTCTATTAGAGACAAATTCTGCTGGGAGGTAAGTCACTAGACCAGGAGCGGACACCTCTAGCCAAGAGTAACATCTTTTCTCACAAAATTGGCTTCACTTATTGTAGATTAAAACATAATTGGTTGATTCCTTTGCCATTCCCTAGTTTTATGAATCTAACACGTTAGAGCTCCAAGGTTCTAGAAGTCCTAATGAGTGGAAAAGTCATGCATTTGGTGTTTTAGGGTATTAACCTTTTGGTTTCCAACCAAAACGTCAACAAAAAGCAAAATGAAAACACTATTGTAATAAGCACAAATGAACAAAAACACAAAAAAAGGAAATCACAGAAAATCACTTTCGGGCATGGCTCAGAAAGAAAGAGGTCATCAAATGAAATGTGATAGTTTGTTGACAAACAAGAGTGCTTAGATTTAAAGATAAATAAATAAATAAATAAATAAATAAATAGCCAAAGGGCTGAAGCAAGAGATGCCATGGTTAGGAAAGAATGCATAACATGAAAAAAGGTTGGTTGTCTTCCACTTTGCCTGGCCTTTAAATGTATAAAATGTTTAAAAGGGGGAAAAAAAGAGTCTAGGCCAGATGGCAAAAGTGGTCTGGCAAAGAAAGAGTGCATAAAACATAGTAAAAAAAAAATAGCGGGCTGACAGAAGGAAATGCCCTATATTAATAAGTGCACTTGATGGAGGCCTGGACGAGGGCCAAGTGCATGTATATCTTCGCTAAAATGAAGAAAAGCATCTGCATTATTTACCGCCTGTCTATGTTCCTCTACACCAGCCTGTTCCAACAAAGCTCTCGTCCCTGCTGCAGCCAAATGGATTTAGAGCCGAGTGCAAGATTCGGTAAGAAGGGTGGAAATGGAGGAACAGAGGAGGAATGAGACCCAGTCCTAACCTCCCCGGGGTCCATCTCTCCATCTCATGCTATTCCCCCCTCAACCTTTCCACTCGGAATGAACAAAATCTCTTTTCTTCCTCTTCCTTATCTCCACTGTTTCCCCTCTTCACTTTGTCTTCCTCTCTCTCTCTCTTCCAGTCGAATTTCTCTCTCACTGTCTCTCCCACCCCCCCTGTATTCGCTTCATTCTCTATCGCCCCGGCCCCATCTCTCTATTGCCTTGCTCGATAAGCTCTCGTCCTCTATCTGCCCCCACCATGGATCATGGATCACCCCCTCTATCCCTTCCCTTTCTCTTAAAGGTCATATCTCCGCACCTCGCCTCTCGCAACGCAGCCAGCTGATCAGCCGGGCTTTTATCGCTCGTGTGACAGGGAAACAGAGATGGAGGCAGATCCATGCTCCGATAAACACAGCCTCTAAGGGATGAGAAGGGTTTAGAGGGGTGCGCATCATGGCCCCGGCCATCAGATAAGAGGAAATATTTTCTGGCAGGACATAACCGTGTCAAGGAGAGTGAGGGAGTGGGGATGGTGCCGGGTTTGATTGCCTGTCTTTAATGTAATGTGGGGTGTTTCCATTGGTTTGAAGGGCTGTAGAGGAAACTGCAGGTGGGAGGTGCAGTCCACCAGTGTAACAGGTGTGAATGTCACCGCTCGCTTTGATCACTCCTTTGCTTCCATCTCTAAAAGCCAGGCCGATACGTATTAGACATCAATGGAATTTGTCCATGTTGCCGGTCTTCTTCAACGTGAACATACAGCCTGGAAATGTCCAAAAGAGGTGTGTCAAATGGATCTCTGACAGCAGCAAGTGTCATACACACATGTTCCAAAAGACCCTATTTGTTCAGAAGCCCATTATAATCAGTGAGTTCAGATAGTTTAAACGAATGACTTGCCAAAAGGCAAATTTACACAAATTCCATTCAGCCAAGATCAACACAATATGGCCAAAGGTATGGGGATACTGCCTTTCTCAAGAAATACAGGATATATACAAAAATATGTGGACACTGTCTCACAGAAGAGTGGACACTGTTATAACCACAAACGAGGGAAACAGAATGTCCACTCTTCTGTAAGGGCCTTGCATAAGATTCTGGAGTGTGTCTGTAAGAATGTGACCAAATAGCATTTGTGAGATCAGGAGCTGATCAGTTCACCATTCCAGTTCATCATTTGGGGGATATAAATGTGAGAATTGTGTTTATATGCTTTAGCATTCACATTACCCTTCACTGGAATAGGTGGCCTATCCCTGAATGTTTGAACATCCTGCCTTGCACGCACATCGTACAAGCATATGGTTGCATCTTACCCTTTAATTATCAGCCTTAAAAATAGAGACAATAGAAATCACAAATGTAATCTAGCATCCATATGGCTGCAAGAGGTGATGATTCAGAGCAAAGAAATTCTGTTGTTTCGTTGTTTGAAGCAGCACTGAACACTTCTGCATTTGGGAGCAGGATTCGTGATCCAGACCTAATCAGCCGACGACAGTACCTGGCCTCGCTTATGCTCAAGTGACTGTATGGAATCAAAACCCAGCAGCAACGTTCCAACATCTCATAGAGGCTGTTACTGCAACAAATGTGGGATAAACGTCTTTGTAATAGCCTTCATTCCTGTATCAGCAGATGTCTAGATCATTTTGGACTTACATGGCTGGCTTCCCAGACATGGATTAAGCTTAGTCTTGGGTTAAATTTCAGTGCCTGTGGTAAATCGACCTTCGAAACTCTTTTTGGTCTAGGCTTAGGCTTAATCTGCGTCTGAGAAACTGTATCAAATCTCAGGGTCTTTTATTGCTTGCGGAGAGAGAGACGCTACGCTCACGCTGAATCCGACCCCTCTTTTCTTAGCGGTTATACCTTTGTGCGCGTTAAAGTGTGAAGAATCACTTCCACAGCTCAGCTGTCCAGTACTGCTGGATGCGGTTCCAAATCTGAAAGCAGCTAGTTTGTCCCGTCTCTTCCTGACCAGGGTTTTCTCTGCATCTCAAGCGAGGGTTGTTGTACATAGTTCTAAGTCTGAGCACTTTGGAAGCACGGAAACGGCAGCCATTACAGCCACGCAGCACTTACCTATCCGATCCGTTAGCCTATCAGCGCTAATGACTTAGAAGAGTACAAAGATGATGAGCCTTCTCACGGCATTTGAATTGGGGGCTGTGTCGTTTTCTCACTCGATCACTCTCCTCCGTGCATTCACAATACGTGCACTTGTAATGACCCAACTGACTGGAGTTTCCGCCTTGGTGTCTCGCTAATGAGTGCCTTGGCCCATTAGAGCAACAATCTGCCATGTTTAAAACAGCACTTCTCAGCTCCGCGGCCTTTGGGGAAAGGTGTGTGCAGCGAAGGTCGTTTGAGTTGCAGTTTGCAGAGAGCCATTTTCGCCGGCTAGCGCTAACAGGCCCGCCGCACCACCAAATTAAACACTGTGGTAAAGCAGTGGGAGCAGGCGGGGACTACTGGCAACACCACTAATTAGGCTTGGTATCATGGTATCTGGGCTGCAAGCTCTCACCATACGTGACTACAGAGCTAGGGGATCATTAGGAGGGTCGACAGTGTAGTAGGAGAAGAAGTGTTATTTAGTTCATGAATCACCTCTGGTTCCAGTTTTTTTTCCACCCCTCGACGTCCACACATCATTGATCTCCTCCTCTCGTATCACAGACTCCCTCCTAACTCAATTTTATTTTCACCCTCACACACCTTCTGTCGAGGGCTGATGCTCGGTCGCTGATTTAAAAGCGCATTTCCTGTTTCTCTCCCCTGCAAGTCGGGCGAAGAGGCTGCGGCAGAGCGACAGGGCGCACTGCAGTCGTATTCATACGCAAAGACAGAGACGGCGGGATTTTGCTTACAAAGCCGCGAGCCGTGATCCCCTCCGCCGGCAGCACCTGACAAAAGAAATTTCCACAAACTGCTGAGTCGCAAACTCCACTTAGCGTCGTCAGGGACCGTCCGGCTAATTTGAGACTGTCTTGCCGTGTGTCAGCGAAGACGGTCTGTTAATAGACCTCGCAAAAGTTTCTCAAGGCCTGTTTTCTTTCCTGAGCCATAAGCATTTCCTTCAGTGACGGTTCACAAATTCAACATTTCAGAAGCTTTGAAAGCAGTACATGGAGAAGGATTGGAGCCTCGGCAGTTTTCAAGGAGATGTTTTACTCTCTCTAATGGGCCCCTCGTGTATATGATTTAAAGGTCATTAAGAAACAAGCAGGACAATAGGTTAGAAGTAAGACAGATCCCTTTTACACCTGGTGTCTTCCTGTATCCTGATCAGACTTAAGCCCCGTGTTTACACTCACTTCTCAGACTGAAACCTGATTACTATGTGGAAAACATGCAAATCGGCCCATTTACAACAACCAATCACATGCACCGCTCCTCGTCTGTTCCGTTAAAACATAAAGCACAGTTTTGCACAAAACAGAAGAGGCTGTTGAGATTAAGTTACTGGGTTTATATGTTTTATTGGCCTCATCCATGTATAATCCTTGTACTCATGATGCATGAGGTGACCAGGTGTTAGCATGTTCCATCTGAAGATTTTATAATCCAGCAGTGTTGAAACCGAAACTAGCCTGTCACTCCCTCGTCCCTGGTATTAGCTCTTCTCCGCACTGCTTGTTTAACAGCCTTGGTCATAATTGTTCTCCAGTGTGTTTTAATTACATTTGTGAGCTTTAAAAGTTCTCCGCACACACACATATACACTCTCTGAGTGTGGCCCACTTTATGAGCCTCAGCTAAAGTGCCGCTGTCACAACACACATGAAATTAGCCTTTTCAGCGCTAACTTGCCTACACTACAAACATCTCTTCTGCGCCCAAGCACTGTAGAACACATAAGAGCAGCCATAAGAAGAATAGGAACATTTCCAGCGGCAGAAAATAAGGCTGTACTTGGTAAATGAGTGCAACTCTCAAAGAAACAGTACTAACGATTGCTCAGCTCAGAAGATCTTTGTTCTCTGTTCTTCTTTGCAGACTTATATAGCTTTAAACCACATCCTCAACAGTAGAGTTGTCCTTAGGCTCTTGAAACATCCAAGGTTATGATGGTGGTGGTGGAAATTTGGGGAGTCTAGTTGTTAAGGCCCACACATGATGTACAGTTACAGTGTGTTCCAACGCTGACATGATGCTCCTTTTATTGCCTTAAACACACTGCGCATTCTTTTGAATGAAGTAGTGCACTTTCTGTTAACCCTTACTATTACCCTGGCTGTGTGTGGGGCAAAAGGGCAGCAAACAGAGAGCATGTAGGAGAGAAAATGCCCGTTTTACACCATTTTCCTTCGCTGAAATCAGATTTTACTAATACACTCTGAGTTCTAAGGTTAATAATCTCTCTGTAATATCCAGAAGCTGAAGTTGGCTTTGCATTTCAAGTTTTTCAGTTCCATCTTAAATTTGTGCAGCTGTGACGTTCTGATGCCCACACAGGGTGTATAAAAATGGCGCCTTAACAGTTCTTTGATGCACAAAAGGAATCAACAACCTTGCCAATCCTGTGCTCACTCAACGCAGACTAAAATGAACTATCGAATGTCTCCATAAAAGATCAGGGACTATCTGCAATTTATTTTTATTAGTATTGTTATCATTTCTTGTATTATTGTTTTTATTGTTATTTTTATTATATATATATATATATATATATATATATATCCACACTTCTGGACATTACAGAGAGATTATTAACCTTAGAACTCAGAGGGTATTAGTAAAATCTGTTTTCAAAAAATAATTCAAGTAATGATAACAATACTAATAATAATAAATTGCAGATAGTCCCTGATCTTTAATGGAGACATTCGATAGTTCATTTTAGTCTGCGTTGAGTTATGTTTTTTCTTATATATATATATTCATAAAACATTCAGGGCTAGGGGCCCTGAGTGCCCAGGCCTAACAATGCCTCCATAACACAATAACAAGACAAAAGAGATGGAAGGGGAATAGATGGAGCCAATCTTCCCTCACCATGCCATCTGCTACGGCAGCTTCAGTCGGGCCGACAGGAAGTCCCCCAGCGTCAGCCTAAGTCCACAGAAAGGCACTCTGGGAGTTCAGGGTGGCACAGGTACAAGAGGAGTTAAAAATGGGCTAAAAATGTTACGGTCCCTCTGGACACGATCAGAGCCCCGAGCCCGCTTGGTCTGATGTGATCCGAAGCAGCCACTGTGAAGCCACTGCGAAGCCACCGCCGCTTCTGCGCCGCGGCTTTGCCTGCATTTTTAATGGAGCAGAAAGAAAACTCAGGCTAAACAACTCTACACTCGGCCACAGGGCTAGGAGTTGCAAGTTGATAGCAGTGCACACACAAAGCCGGCAGATACAAACGGCACAGCTGAGCCACATACAAGTGAGAAAAGGTCAACTGGACGTGAGGATTAAGAGGACTGAAGAAAGTAGGTGGAAAGACCAGCTAGATCCTGCGTAAGTCCGCCTCTCAAAATAATGGTGCCAGAAAGGGTTTGTTGAAGTGACGCCATTTACTCTTAGCAAGAAGGGCCCTGGTTGTATACATTACATTACATTTCATTACATTCATTTGGAAGATGCTTTCAGCCAGTATGAGGAAACACTCAAGTTTCAGGACTGTGTGAGAACCACAGGAGAGTTCAAAGTGCACAAACCTTCATGCACGAGTAGTGCAGGAACATAGATAGAGCGTCAGGAGAGTAGATGAGTCTTCGGGAGGTTTTTGAAGATGGAGAGGGATTCTGCTGCTGTGGTCACCTTTGGCAGCTCATTCCACCAGCAGCCTTTTACTGTTATATCCAGCCATTTTAAGAGGTTCTTTAAAGACACATGCACAATGATTTTCCCCACATTCAACCATGCAAAAACAATTTAACATTCAAGTGAGTCCTCGAGTTGTCTAAGTGCTGCCTTTACAAGAGAATCCATCATCTGCTGGAAACCTAGAGTGGATACACAGCATTTCACAAAAGAACCTTTTTTATTTAAGGATGTGCTTTGACACGGCCTGTCAATCTTTCCACTAATCTTTTCTTCTATGTTCTTGGAAATTTCATGGAAGAACCACCTAAAGTTGCCTAAAGAAGGTTTCAGTCTAGTGTCCATTTTTTAAAGAAAGTACCTACTGAAAATTTCTTCAAGGAACCAAAAGGTCCTACAGCACAGCTCTAAAGACCCTTTTTGGCACGCATGTGTTTAGGAATGTACGTCAGCAGTGCCTACAAGTCTTTCCACCACACTTTCCTTTTAAATTCTTGGAAGAACCACTCTAAGTTTCTTAATGAACCTTTCAATTAAGTGTTTTTTTGAGAAATTAACTATAGAAAGGCTTTTTTGGGTATCCAGAAGCTGCTCTTCTATGGCTTTGCTCTAAAAAACATATTTTGACACATTTGGTTTTAAGAATGTACCAGTCCAGAAAATAGCCAATTTTGGTTAATTCCAATGTTTTGGTTGCACCTTTCAGTTAAGTGGTTTACATTGAATTCTCTGAAGAACTACTTAAAGACTATAAGTGGAACTAAAAGTGGTTCTTCTATAGCATCCCTTCAAAGAACTGGTACCTTTAGCTTTGAGCGTACAAGGAGAACACGAGGGAAACACTGTGTGGTCTGGAATTGAGGACAGAAAGGACAGAACTGAATAAAGATGGGAGGAAAGACTTGCTGAAGTAACTAAAGCGGACACTGAAATGAAAGAGAAACAGAAAGATAGAGCAAAAAAAAAAAAGACAGTAAGAAGCCCTTCTCTGCTCTGTATCTCTTGCTTCTTTTCCTCTTGCTGAATCGTCTCCACAGAAAAGCTCAAGCTTGCCCTCTAGTGTTTCCCTACTGATTCCCTGAGGACTTTAGATCAAATATAGATGACCCCCTTCCTCCAGCAACGCAATATTATGCAGAAAACGCTCACTGTGGTTGATCATATGATTTTGCGGCGCTGAATTATGCAAGAGCCATCAGCTGGTGTGTTGGCTGTGGTTTAACCTACAGTGGATATCTCACTTTGCATTAGCCTTATGGAGCTTTAGAGGCGAGTGGGAATCTGGGCATCTCTTGAAGAAAGCCTGGTTATTTTTGCACACATAGAGTTGCTTTTATCACCTAGAGCCAGACAGCGCCTCAGATACACCGGCTCGCTTTTTAATGCCGAATTCCGAAGGGTGTGAAGAGCTGATGCAGACGTTTATGAAGCGAGCCATCTGTGTGTGTTTCAGTGTGGCTTCAGCTTTTTAGTGTGGCTGCTGAGGAGTGGCCGTGTGTCTGCTGCAGCAGGGGCCGACCACAGCTCATTAGAAACACCAGATCACCCGTCTCTCTCTCTTTCTCTCTCTCTCTCTCTGTCTCTCTCTCTCTCTCTGTCTCTCTCTCTCTCTCTCTCTCTCTCTGTCTCTCTCCCTCTCTCTCTCTCTCTCTCTCTCTCTCTCTCTCTCTCTCT
>JBBIGA010000040.1:3555821-3571595 GCA_037576975.1 Alestes dentex
ATGATGATCAGTAGCGGTCAAGGATAGGAACTACTTTTCTTTTCATCCTCCTACTCCACTTCTGACACACACACACACACACACACACACACACACACACACACGCACAAATCCTTTGCCCCTTTAGTAAGAGTTCACGCAGAGCCTCCAAAAGATCCCTCTGTTAGTCAGGGTTCCGTACAAGCTAAACCATTCTGTTTACAGCACAAGAAACATTCTGAAGATTATAATTAAGGTTAAGCAGTCTTCATAGACATGAACATATGCACGAGCTTCAAAGAAATGTATGCAAATATAACACAGTGATGTGTACAGGGTCATGAAAGATAAAACACAAAACAGCGCACAGGGCCATCAAATATATATAAAACATAAAGAGTACAGGACCATCGAAGCTTTATTACACAGGGCCATCAAATATATATAAAACATAAAGAGTACAGGACCATCGAAGCTGTATTACACACAACAGCGCACAGGATCATAAAAGATATACATTATGTGGACAAAAGTATTGGGACACTTTTTTCAGGGTTTGGGCCAGGCCTCTTACTTCCAGTGGACAACGGCATGCTTCTAACTTCCATAGAGCCCTCATTTCAACCCCATTCAACACCTTCGGGATGAACTGGAATGGAGATTGCGAGCCAGGCCTTCTCGTTCGACATCAGCGTCTGGCCCCATAAATGCTCTACAGAATGCATGGGCACGAATGCCCACAGAAACTCCAAAATCTTGTGGGAAGTCTTCCAAGTGGAGTAGAAGCTGTCATAGCTGCAATAGACAACAGGGACTTCTATGACACTACATTTAAATACACTGACTATAATATGGAGTTGTCGTCGTTGAGTTGCCCCCCCCCCAATAATGGTTCCGGCGCCCATGACTATAACACTATGTACACGACTGTCACACAACAACGCACATGGCTATTTTACAACAATTTACATGACCGCCAAAAGACAGACAAGACACAGCAATACACTAATAGAAGACACAACAGTAACCTGCACAGATATGCAATAGTGACCATCCACAACAATGTATGCACCCATTGAGATCTGAAAAGGGGCTGAGGAGGCAGAGCAGGGTGCTTGTAGCACTTGGCCGCAGGGCAAAGTCTCTCATTGCCAGCAGCGTTTATATATGAAAAACGTGCAGGCAAGGTACGTGAGGTCCACTGGAAGATATGTGATGTGCACAACAGCTGCTTAACTGCAGTTCTGAGCTGCATATTGAAGTAGAAGCTGACCTTTAAGCACTGTCAAATTCCATCTGTCAGGCATTTTCTTTGTAAAACTGCATTTTCGACATCTGACATTCCTCCCAAAATGTGTTCACATTGAATTTGTATAATTTGTTTTCTTCCTTTTGCTGGGGCTGGTGTGCCGAAAAAAAAATAAATAAAAAAAATGGCCCAACAGCAAACTGGCACCTTTGGCAGAAACATTTAGCGCTTGTTTGTTTGGTATGTGTAGTAGTTAAACATGCAAAATTCAGATGTGAAAAACAGAATGGTCCTCTCTGGAAGTCAGCCCAGTTGTAGTGATAATTAGTCAGCTGGAATACTTTGCCGAGCCCTGCCAGTACACGTTTTGTTTTTTTTTTAAACAATTTCATTTGTACGAATCTGGGACTTGAAACACTGATCTACTGCCAGAGCTGTAAAAGGTGCAAAATCATGTGTGAAGAAACAAAATGAGTTGTAGGGATTTGTATCATCCTGAAGGCACACCTGGTAAAAGCGCTGCAGATCTAAGTCAATTTGCAAAGTGCAGCGGGCCGTCAGGGTGTCACATGCACATGTCAGTGACGTGCACGGGTCTTAGGAAATGAGCGCATCACTAGGTATATAAACAGGAAACGGATAGATCCGGTTGCTCGTTCATCGAGTCCCCTCACCTCACCCGTCCTCTCTACTCTGGATTCACGTGAGTACTCACTACCTTGTGTGCATGAATGTGAATGTTGATCCCGGTGGGAATCCTAACTCTGTCTGAGAGCGTTCACAGAACAAAGTTCGTGATTCTACCAACCCTCTCACTTCTGTCCGCATCTGGGTTCCTCCATCACGCTACATGGGCGAACTCCTAGATCGGTAAGTTTCTTTTCTCACTCCATAATCGTGACAGAGGGTTGAACTCCAGGTGTTCTGCTTGGGGTTCGGTTCCACTGGAGATGCGGTGAAAGTACCAGAGAACATTTAGCTGCTCTCTAAGCCATTATAGCAGTGTCCCCCAACCCCCCACAAACACACACACTCCCGCACCCCACGCATTACTGCTCTATTACATTTCATAAATCATTAGATAATAATCGACCCCTATTTGAACTCAGGTGAGGTTAAACAGAGAAAATTACAGCCTGTAGGAGCAAAGCTGAGAAACACACTGGGCTTGATGTACAAGAAGAACATTGCTGCACCGCTGCATCTTCTCAGAAGGATACACATGGTCTAGGAGACTGTATATGCATGAGAAAGAAAAGCACCTTTTGCAAAAAGCCCATTGATTGGCAAAGGATTAGCACACTGGATCCTACGCATTGGGCTCATTTATAAAAAGGTAGGTGTTCCCGAACTCAGTAGGCAGCAGCTGTGTCATTAACTGACATATCTTCATAATGAGATGAGACATCTGTATGCTGGCATGTTAGACTGTAATGTGTGTGAGTGTGTGTGTGTGTATGTTTTGTCAGGTTGAATATGTTGGAGCCCTCGACAACAAAACATTTTAGTGCACTGAAGAGATGTGTGCGGCTAACTTAATACTGATTAGAGGGAGTGTGTGTTGGCATTCTCTGTTGTGAGGCAGGAAAGCAGGCCCAACATTGGGACCCGGCCAGGACTCAAAAGGGAGAGAAAATGGGCAACAGACAAATTAAAAGGTGTTAAATTAAAAGCATTTATTGCTGCTAAAAAAGTAGCATAACCAGTTATTGAGCAAAAAGGGCAATTACTTTTTTTTTCCTCACACGGGGCTGATCCAACTCATTTAGAGGCTGATTTGTGGTTGTTACATGGTAATTTAAGGTCCATCGTAATGCAAGGAGGCACAGAGGAGCTGAAATCCCTCTCTAATCGTCCCAAATTGGACTTGGAGTACTAACAGGCATGTAGTTTGGGCAGAGTGTGCATGAGAGGAAATGGACGCCAAATGAGTCACACAGCAGCAACACTTATGGCTCATAAATGTGCATTACTCTCAATATATACACACATACAGGCGTTAAATCCACTGGCAGGTGAAGTGAATAACGTTGATTATCTCGTTCCAGTGAGTAGTAGCTTTGGTTAGGTGATCCATGGTGGTTGAACTGGTCTTGAGGAGAAGTGACCAGGACACCCCGATGATGGTTGATCTGGTCTAAAGTGTGGATGAGCAGGAAACCCCAATGATGATCAACCAAGCTGGATAGGAAGACAGCAGTTCCCTTTAGAGAAGAAGTTGCAAGTCTTGAAATCTCGAAAAAGACAGGAGGTTTGTTTGAATGGACAGGATACAAAATAATAATGGAAAGAGTGCAAGAAAAGTGACTCTGGTGACTCAGTGACTCAGATTAGCTAAAAAGGACCGAACTGAGGGGTATCAGCACCCTGAAACACTCTCCACCCACCATCACCTCTCCACCATCAACAAACCTGAGAGATGGCGTGAGAGTGGTTTACATCAATTCTCGAACTCTTAGACCTCCATCTTGAACCTAATGGGAAAAATGACCTACAGAAGTCCTGACTAAACAAGTAGATTTTCTGCTTACACTTGAAAACTGAGTGCCAAGCATTAACCAGAAGATTATTCCAAAGCTGGGGGGCTTTGTATGAAAAGGCTCTTCCTCCCGCTGGAGCTTTCCTGATAGGTTCTTTGCGTGTGACGAGAGGGGAGGAAGTGATTTTCTACATAGCAAGCAGGGTCACAAGCTCCCAAAATGCCTTTGGTTTGCATCATTTATGGCTACTCTAATCGATCACATTGAAAAAAACAAAAAACTTTTAGTGAGTACCAAAAGTGATTGATCATAGGAAGAAATTGACAGAAAAACGTCTGTCAGTGGCTTACAAATTGCAACCACTTGGTTAAATGTGAAGTAATTTATGTTCATGGCTGTGTTTCTGTAATGTACTGTTTCTTTTCTCTGAAACGTTAGAGTTTTTGCATTGTTTGAGCTTGGAACCCTATAACTGAATAATACTACTTAGCAAAAAAGAGCTAACGCTAGCTAACTACAAAGTGCTCTGCAGGCTCTGGCCTTATTGCTACAAGCAATCATGGTTTTGTTCCTTTCTTTCTAGACCTGCCTGGTATTTTAAACTATGTTTTCCCTTCCATGCAACTGTAGAGAGCTGCAATGACAACTCAGTTTTGTTACATGATGGGCCACGTCTTTATTGGTCTTTCTCTGAACTTGAGAGGCGTCAACCTACATTCAGTAAATAATTCAGTCTGTTGCCAGGTTAATCCACAGGACAATGAAAGAAAAGCCCCATCACAGTGGAGCACCTTGAAATCAAGGTTAGAACCCAGCCGCTAGCAAACATGCCTCCATGCATGCTTTTAAAGTAACAAAGACACATTTTTCATGCCTTTTTTTCGTGCAGCCATCAAAAAGAAATCTATTCAAAAACGTGCTGCTTTTTTTCGTGCTAGGACAACGCTTCACTACCCTGTATTTTAATGCGCAGTGCGTAACATCACCAGTATTAGCACTAACTAGTGACTGTTAGGGTTAGGGTTCGGGTCAGAGTTAGGGTTAAGGTTAGGGTTAGGGTTAGGGTTAAGGTTAGGGTTCGGGTCAGAGTTAAGGTTAAGATTAGGGTTAAGGTTAGGGTCAGGGTTTGGGACTTTCCTCGTCTCACGGCCTTTGAACCTGTTTCAACCGCTTTGCAAGCAAAAAACAATAAGGAATCAACTCATTTCTTCTCTCCTACTGTCCCTCAGTCACCAGTTAGCGCTGATACCGGCGATGTTACGCAGTGCGCGTTAAAATTCAGGGTAGTGAAGCGTCCTCACACGAATAAAAGGCCTAAAGCATGATCACAGCATGTTTTTGAATAGATTGTATATCGTGATGGCTTCATGAAAACTCGTGAGACCGGGCTCAATTTTTACTCAAAGCTTGAAAAACATTTACAAAACTTCTATAATACTACAATTAAAGTTAAGAATGGTTTATGATTATTGTTAATATTATCCTTTTGAATAAAAAAGATTTTCTTTCTACAAAACAAGTTCACAAGACACACAAATCAGTAAAATATATTTAAAAAAAGGTATGGAACAAAAGGTCAAAAAGTAAAGAAAAAAACAATTAAAAAAAAAACAAAAAAAAACCCCAAATTGTTCATGAGGTAGTGAAACACATGAGAAATACAGGGTGCGCCAAGGGTCTTCTGACTTTTCTAATTTAGTTTAATGTTCACTGCGTTTAATTCAATTAAGCTTTCTAATTTAATTACATTTTATTATCATTTAGTGAAGTGATATAACTGAAGTGAAAGGTAGAAATATTTGAGTTTCAGGTTGTTTTTTGGTTTTTTGCTTTAATAACGAAGGGACTCAAACTCCACAAGACTGGGCTGAAGCAACGGGTGAACCACCTAAACACACTTCTGAACACACACTTCAGCGAATGGAAGACTCAATGACTGTTTTGTTCAAAGGCTTTAGTCACTGTTACAGATTTGCTTAAGTTTAAACAGTGACCCAGAAACGGTACAGGATCTTCAACTGTTCTTTATTTTATTGATTTTTCCAAGATTTGACAAGAAAATTACACAATGCTGGTGTCTTCACTGGTGATAACTGAAAACTCTCAATTGAAAGGAAAACAGTGGAAGACTAGGCTTGACTGACCCTGTGTGTGTGTGTGTGTGTGTGTGTGTGTCCTCTGAATAATTCTCCTCTCTCTCTTGGCTCCTCCTTCATACCAGCTGTTGGGCTCAGACTGCAGGCGCTCTAGCATTTTGCTGCTTCCCTATTTTAATTAGCCTCTGAGGGTCAATATGTCTTCTGTTCTAACAGACACACACACACACATAGTTCCAACGATAGTCAGGCGCAATTCAGCTTTTTATACCCCTGGATGCACCATTCCTGTGGCGTAATGAATTAACACCATGAGAATAGTGGGATAATATAATGATGCTGCGGTGATTGTGTGTGCGCGCGCGCGTGTGTGTGTGTGTGTGTGTGTGTGTGTGTGTGGGGCGCGTGGGGTCTGTGGGAGCTGTAGCATCATCTTTTAATTATGCACTCACACCCTCCTGTTTTGTGTGTATTTAAAGCATCCTCAGCAACACCCAACACATCCACTTCACGCCCTGCAGTGTGTATGTGTGTGTGTGTGTGTATGTGTTTGTGTGTGTGTGCGCGCAAGTGTGTGTGTGTGTGAGTGAGTGTGAGAGATAAAGTGTCCTAATGTTCTAAATCATTTCATGATTCACACTCATTTGGTTAGTGGGTTAATGTGCAATAACTCTTCCCTGAAGGCTAGTATTCATATGGCTTCATGACACCTACATAACACCTGACATAAACCTACGTGAACATAAAGCTTTATTTCAACACGTGTAAGTTGTCAGAAAAAAAAAAAGCTGCTCTGGTCAGTTTTAAAGTCCTTTCACCTCAGAAAAACATGAAAACCGATGCTCGTTGGAATAAGAGTGTTAATAGACATTTGTGTCAGTTGTATAGTTTTCATTGGCTACAGATACTTACACACCATCGTACCCCTGATAAAACACACACCGCTGGCAAAAAGACCAGTTTTGTTGAGTGAGAATAAGTTTACATCCTCTACAGCAGTGATCACTAATCAGGGACTTGAAAATCTACCTTTTTGAGAACTATAGTCTGAAACACCTGTTGTAACTAATGAACTTCTTCAGAAGTTCCTGATTGGCTGGAGCAACATGTTAGAGGCAGGATGGAGCAAGAACAAAGCTCTCCAGAAGGAGGGCTAGTGTCCGCTGATGTACAGAGACACATTTGTAAATGCAAAGTTTATTTGTCGAATGTCACAATAACAATAACTAGATGGTATTTCCACAAAAACTGAGATTGTGTTCCACAAGAACTGAGATTTTATGGCCAAAAAAAAAAGGCTGGAGGAGTTCAGTGTGGAAGAACTTGACTGACCCACACAGAGTCCTGACCTCAACCCCATCCAGCACCTTTGGGATGAACCGGAATGGAGATTGTGAGCCAGACCTTCTCGTCCAACATCAGTGTCTGACCTCATAAATGTTCTACAGAATCAGTTCCCACAGAAACACTCAAATCTTGTGGAAAGCCTTCCTAGAAGAGTGGAAGCTGTAGCTGCAAAGGGGGGAACCAACTCCATACAGGGGGTCCTTGAGTTACAAGGGTCTCGACATACGACGTTTCACGTTTAGGACATTCACATGGCCAAACTATTTTAGTGGCACGTGGTGGAAGAATAAGCAGAATATGCAATAAGCGCAAGTGTTCAGTTTGTGTTGCTTTATCTGGCGACTTTTTGGCCTCTATCATGGCTTCTGAACGTATTTTTTTACACTCATTTTTTGTTATTTTTTTGTTACTACAGTACAGTGTACAAGTACAGTATATTTATGTCCTTTTCCTTTTTCTGTGTTAGGAGAGGTAAGTAACTTAGGCTAGGGTGTGTCTCGACTCGGGTGTCAATTCGGGTTACCTCACTGTCATGGGAACGGATCTCTGTTGTCAATATTAAAGTTCCTGTCGGTGTAGTGGTCCGGCGTCCCAATTCTTTTGTCCATACAGTGTATAATGCATATGTCCTGGCATTTCGTGTGTGTGTGTGTGTGTGTGTGTGTGTGTGTGTGTGTGTGTGTGTGTGTGTGTGTGTGTGTGTGTGTGTGTGTGGTGGATAAGAGCGAGGCAGTCCCTGCTTTGATGATCCACAGTGAGATTTCACTGAGATAAATGAATGAATCAGTGCAGTCAACTCATTGCCAAACTATGATTTATGCATCTCTCGGCCTGTAATCAGGCCTGGCGCTGCATTCATAATATTCCCCCAAACCCACATGGAGCGAGGGTTAAATCCTCCTAACCTGCTTTGGCTTTATGCATTTTGAAGCAGGGCAGATTGGCAGTTGCTCAATAATCCAAGTGTCATTAATCATTAGGACACACACACACACACACACACACACACACACACACACACGTACGTGTACATTAATGCACACACTCTGGCACACCTGGAAAGGTGTCTGTCCCCCGATGCTCGCGTGCACTCATTCGTCCAATCGGTGGATGCCTGCTTCCTCTCCCTCGGTGGCTCTTCACGCAAGTGCTCTCTTGCATGCCGTGCAGAAATAACCCACTCTTTCCCCAGGGCTCCTGCCGCCTGGCCATTCGAGCGACTGACAGAGAGATGTATGGGACAGCTGCACTCAAACTGGCAGCCCGTCTTTCCCCACAGAGCGCAGTATAGAAGCTAGGTTAACATGGTAAAATCGTATAGGAGTCATAAGCACACGAGTGACAGTCAGTTACACTTGATTTAACTATTTGAGCAGGGTTGGGGGGGGGGTTAAAATGCATTGCAGGATACTGATTACCTGTTTAAAAGTGCCACCTAATCTGATATCTGACAAACGCCTGCTAATTGAAACTTAAGATTCCACAAGATTCTGAAAAAAAACCTGACATAATCAGCAAAATGCTGCAATGAACTGGCAACCGGTCCTGTTCCTCCACCTTTCAACCCATGAGTGCTGCCCTTGTTTGGATAAGCAGCTCAGATAATGGTTGGAAGAATGGATGAATGAAAAAAAAAAAAAAAAAAAAAAAAAAAGGAAATGAATGGCAGAATCTTCAAGCCATGCCTAAAAAAGCCACTGGCCGCTCTGGGGAAGCAAAAAATTATCTGCTTTGTTCAGGAGCCGAAATTTCTTGGGCTGTTTCGCACACAGGCAATTTGAGTCCAGGCCATTGCTATGCCAGCCACGGATACAGTGGAGATTGCTTGAGTGGCTTTGTGTCAACAGCAAAAGCTTTCAAATATTTACATAGGTCCAGAAAAATGAATGTTGCATTTTGATGTTTGGGCGTGCAGGAATAGTTTTAAATGTTACTCTGGTAGTAACCACTGTACTTATTCAATGTGTGATTACTGTCTTGTCTGTGACAGAATTTATACCCTGTTTAATATTACACAACAACGTTACATTTATAGCATTAGTTGTCATCTAAACCAGGAGGTCCCCAACCACCCAGCCTGCAGACTGGTATCGGTTTGGTACCGGGCTGCACAGAAAGACAGAATAAAAACATTTTATTGATTATCAGAGTCTGAAAGATCTTTTATTTTGAAAAAAATGCTAATCTTGGTCACATGATGTGGTACAACAAAAATTTAGCCCACGAGCTAGCAAACATGAGTAAGAAAACAAACGCACTCTGTTTTTAGTTGTATGTATACCGGTCTGTGAACATATTGTTTCACATGAAACTGGTCTGTGGCGCAAAAAAAGGTTGGAGGCCGCTGATCTAAAGCAACTTACAACATTTTTGTGATTCACTGGTATAAGTGAATGTAGTGTTAGGAGTCTTGCCCAGGGACTCGTTCATTTAGTGTGGTGAGCAGCCCAGGTTAGGAATCCAACCCCACTCTCCTACTTTACATTTACGCTTTAGCAGATGCTCCTATCCAGAGCGATGTACATCCGTGCTCAAGTAGTCTACATCTGTTCTTCATACCTGAAAAGCTATACTTAAATCAACATCTGCTATTTAACCAAGTTACTGCCAGCTAAGTTGCACACCTTGACAGATCCTGTCAAAGAAAAGTCAGAGGTTAGTTCTACTTGTTAAAAGGGTAAGTGCCTGAATTTTTAAGATAGGAAAAAAGAAATTAGTAAACCATAAAAAGAGGCCTAGCAACTTACTTAGAAGGTAGCAATGTTATCCACTGCACCACCAACCACCAACTGTTACACATATTCCATGACAACCCATGACTTTCTTAAAAGTTACAGCAACTTCAGTGATAAGATATAATTCTATGAACAGTTATCCTTCACCCATTTCCCATTAAAACAAGAAGAAAATTGCATCAAAAGTGCCGATTCTAGCAATCCTGCCAGGAAAAACATTTATTTTTCCTTCATGCGCAGTGAGGAGAATGACAAGAAAGAATACATTCCTCTAAGCATCGTAGAGTTTTACAGAAGAGGGTAACATTTCGGGGTCGCTGCTTCCATAGTAGACTTTTGGGTGCTCAAATGAGACAAAAGTGGAACTTTTTGGCATGAAGTGCTCAAGATGAGTTTAGCAAAAACTATATTCAAAAAACACCAACATTGTCTGAAAAATGTTTACAGGCACATTAGTTTACTATTGTTTTATTTTTTTTTTTACCAGTTTTTCCATATCGATTTTGCAAGTGTGGTACCACCTTTGATCTCCGTGATGATAGTCGAACAGCGCATCACAATGACTGAAATGACTCTCAGTGCCTATGTTTATCGTGATAATCAAAAACTCAGATTCACTTTATTTTCTCCTTACCCCACATGTGGTTCATCACTTTTGCTGTGAAGATGCAAGGCTAGCATTTACGGGAAGCTTATAGGTTAATGAAGCATCAAGAGAACTGCAAGCCTAAACCTTAAGCCGCTTTTCAGGGCGCAACTAAAGAAGCAAGCGTCATCCATCAAACGCTTCTTGACCACTTTTACGAAAAGGTGGAACAATGTGCAATCTTCACTGCTGGTCTGACCGTGACTTTCAAAAGTGTGTAGATTGCAGGTATTCTGCACATGCTGTACCATCTGCATGGCTTGCCTGCTGTGCTGGAGCGTAGAGAATATAGCTTTGGATATTGAGTACGTTCAAAGTTATGGAAATGAAATGTGTGAGATGTGACAAATCTTGAAGGGTGAGGAAGCGCTCCTTGTTTTATTTCATCGTCTTCAACAACCGTGCCGATCTACTGAGTTGCATTGCAAGTAGGTAGAAGAAAAGGAAAACAAGCCAAGGGTTTATATATGTGAAAGTGGTTCTTGCAGTAAATCTTTAAAAACACTGCATTATTCAGTAGAAGGGCAAATAGGTTTGGAGTGTTTGGGGAGCATTTTCTTCTGGACTTGTAGAAGCTGAATTTGTAGAAATGGATTTTGTTGTAAACTGAACAAGAAGCAGAGTTTAGGATCAACAGCTTGCTGAGATTTCTTTCATTCCTGCAACAGCAGAGCCTCTTTGGTCAGAATTTTGAACGGATGGATGGATAAGCTGCTTAGAAAATGAATGAATAATAACCGAATTAGTACACTACCACTTTCATTTCAAGTTTTTTCATTTCATTGTAAATCAAAGGGTTACATTCATTAAAACCTTTCTCCCAATCAGAACCTTTCCATATCTAAATAGACAGAGCTAAGCAAACTCTCCCACTGTTTAGGCCCTCAGGTTCTTGGCACACTAAAGTTTCAGATTAACCATCAATTTAATTAGAGCCTGACACTGGACTGAATTTGTCACTTTTTCCATTTTAAGTGGGCGGGACCAATTTCGAGAGGGAAAACGTCAGTCTAGTCCATCTGGAAATCAAACATAGCCTACCTCTCTGACTGTGAATACGAGTGGCAGCCTAATGGGTTTCCAGCAGTGGCTGTTCTATGCCAGGGCTTTTAACTATAGAAACCACTCTAGAAATGTTACCTGCAATGTCAGATATGCTTATACATCTGTCACAAGCTTCAAATGAATAATGTATTTTTTTTTTATGGATTTAAACAAAAACAGCCCAAAAGGTTAATGTGCCATGTCATTAGCTTAGTGCTAGAGTCCCATACACTACGAAACACAATGTACTTGAAGTGTCCTTAACCCTACGTTAATCCACCCCAAAAATACACCAAACCCCTTCATTTGAATTAAGTGGCCATTAATTTGTGAAACCAACCCCCTTAACTTTACCTTAAAATTAGACTCAAGGCATGAGTGTGAAACCCCTTAATCTTACATTCAAGGTGTGAATTCAGGAGGTTGTATTATTTAAGGGGCGAGTCTGAAAAACTAAAATTCAGTAGTTTTGCCCCTTAATCTGTGCACTTTGTCCCTTCATTTTAGCCCTTAAAATGACCTCATCTTAAGGGGTAAAATGGAGGCATTTGTTTTTGTAGTGATAGGGTCACCATAACCAGGTTCATTTAACAAGGTGCGTTTTTTTGACTGAGCTTTGATATTCGAGGTCTGACTGTAATAGTGACAGTTCACCACTGCATAAGTGTGTGCACACTCCCTGTTCAAACTGCAGTGCAATGTGTACACTGACCGCCTTCTAATTCAGCCAGTGTTGATTGTGGTTCTGTTCGGGTAACTTCTGATGAGCTTTGGGCTACAGCAAATATTAGGATATTTTTAGCCCTGCCGTTCTCACAACAGACTGCACCGGCGGAGCCAAGATCTCAAACGATGACATTTGCCAAGACTGCTCTCTATGTGCATCTAGTTCACTCCTCTGCTTGTTAACAGATGGAAGTGCTGGGCTTTGTTTTGTGCGGGTATGTGTGTGTTTCTGTGTAGGGGGATGTCCTTTGTGATTTTGTGTGTGTGTGTGTGTGTGTGTGTGTGTGTGTGTGTGTGTGTGTGTGTGTGTGTGTGTGTGTGTGTGTGTGTATACGCTTCCATGTGTTTACCCTCCTGCATCTATAAACAATTCTAAAAACCCACACATAAAAAAAAAAAAAATGCAGCCGAAGGAGTCTGGATGCTTTTTAAGAGCTGTAGAAACTCCATGACTGTAAACATCAATAGAATTCGCCTCATCTACCTTCGGTGAACTATGTTTGTATGGGTGGGTGTGTGTGTGTGTGTGTGTGTGTGTGTGTGTGTGTGTGTGTGTGTGTGTGTGTTTCTTACCTCAAAAACCACGCCGAAGCTGATTATGAGCTTGCAAAGCCTTTCGAGACTCTGATGCATTTCTACATTTTTCACTCCCATTTCTCCTGTTCTCTTGCTCTTCCCCCTGTTGCGAGAAGGCAGGCGAGGGTTCTCCTAAAAAAGCCTGCACTGGGCCTGAGGGCCCAAACACTCTGTCTGCGGGTTGCCTACAAATTAAATTTACCAAATTAGAACCCTCTGGAAATACAGCCTGTGTCTGGGTTTTGTAATTATACTTAAAAAGTACTTAAAATATATATAAATAACTTATTTTTGAATTCATTTAATTTGCTACACTGCATCCAGATTTGTTGTTGTACCAAAAAAAGTAATAAAAGGTGAACTTAAAAAAAAAAAAGCTTTACTTGTAATGAATGTAAACTAGTGGCGATCACTAGAACCACGTTTGAAAAAGACGCATGTGACTGTGAGGAACCACCACAGAGTTTATAGATTGTATCTTATCTTATGGTTATCCTGACAGAAAATAAAGAATTTGCTTCCACAAAGTGGTTCACTCAACAGCAATAGTAATAAAACAAACAATATAAAAAATACTGTATCCAAACAATGAAAAAAAAAAAAAAAATACAAAGGCCAGCCAAAACTCAAAAATACGTACAACTACTCTACATATGAAACATTAAATGAAATTGTCACAAATATACAGCAACAAAAGAAAAAAGTTCAGAAACAATAGTAACGACAGTAACATCTATTTATGATTTGTTCAAGCGACTTTCTCAAAAAACACCAAAGTTGGTTTTGCTTTGGTTTTGCGTACTTTTTTGATACTTTTTAAGAGTGTATTTTTAAAAGCTTGCCTTTTTCCAGTGGGTCAGAACTGTGACTAGTTGGACTTCGGTGTCAACAATCCTGGCATATACACTGGAACATGACAACAAAAATCACAACATTCAACATAAAATAAATAAATTAAGAAAACAGTATAAAATGAAGGCTCGTAGTTTAGGCATACGATACTAGAAAAACGTTCGATTTAAAACTTTAACATAATGCTGAGCTTCGTCAAAAAAAAAAAAAAAAAAATCAAATAAGTTCAGTCCAAAATATTCCAAAACCAAAATTAGTTATTTGAAGAAACCTGTACATGAAGGTCTGTTAACATCTGCTTGGTTCTTCTATAGCTTTGCTCCAAAGTTACAGTTTGTACACCTTTATTTTAAATCTCTCATTGAGTTTATAAGACCTGACACTGACCTCTAAGGGTTTTATTTAAATCAAGGTCACAGAAGATGTAGGTGCATAATTAATGCATTACCTCATGGGAGCTTGAGCACACCCACACTTCATATAAAGTATATAACCTGGACTTTTCTTGGCTTCAGAATCAACTAATAAAGACCATTTTTGTTCATCAGCAGATGGTGGAGCTTCTGGTTGCATTCAGTCCCTTCACCGCACGAACCACACTTTTTAAAATAAAGATGCATTTTCACATTTTTTTTCTGGATGTAGAGCTATTTGATCAAGTGTGAGAGCTGTTTTGAAACCACCTTTGTTCCACCTAAAACTGTTGCTTGGAGCTCAACTCAAGAGTCTTGAAAAGATGTCTATCAGATAGCCTTCATGAAATTCATTCTTTCATTCCTTTCTTTATCCACCAATTCATTCAATCCTTTCTTTATCCATCAGTTCATTCATTTCTTTCTTTATCCATCAATTAATTCATTCCTCTCTTCATTTATTCTATCCATTCATCCATCCATCCATCCATCCTCCCTCTAGGGTTGTGAAGTGTTCTGCAGCCTCCCCCAGTGCTCACAGCGTGAAATGTGTGGAAACACCCTGAACAGATCACCAGTCCATTTTTTTTTCCCCTTCTGACATGTTTTTCATCTTCATTAAAACATTTTTTTGTAGATGCACAATGCAACATGAATGAACTACTAAGATACTTTTAATCGATAAATGCATGTCAGCTTTAGGTTTATTATATTAAATGTACAGTTCTGAGAGCATTACATTATGTTCTGAGAAGTTCTCAGCCTGCATGGTTAAAGATGTTTACGCTTTCAGTCTCAGAACAGATGCAGAGATATTAAATTTTCTTCCAAACCTGAATACAGTCTCAGAATTTTTTGCATCTCAGTGCAAAAAGTGTGACTCCAGCATCCCCATCCAACAAAACCGTTCAAAAGGTGAGGAATACAGAGATACATACATGCAGACATACATACGTGTGTGGGCTCATGTATTTGGTCCAAGCGTTAAAACCTCTTTGGTCACTCAGACACAAAGACAGGTCTATTTGTAGAACAAATGTAATAGGAATCACCATGCCTGTAGAGAACCAAACCAGTAAAGCTGTGGTAAAGTGGTCTCCATCTCGCAGCCCCATGCTGGGTGTTATATGTACTTTTTTCAGGCGGCTGCTTCTGGAGTATTATGACCAGAACAGAAGCTCAGGAGGAGCTTCTCAGCTCAGGCCATAAGACTCTTAACCAGGACAAGCCACCACAATTTCAAACCATTCATTATAACACTAACTGAACTCTCTGCCTCTGTAGTCGGCTATTGGCGTCTATATACATCAACAGCAACCAGCATACTGTACGTTACAGCACATTTTCTATTCTGTACATTGCAACACTTTACACTTGTAGTATTTGTTTACACTTTTTACATACACTCATTGTTTTCCTACATATATTTTGATTGCATCTCACTACATGTTGTACTTGTATAACTGTGGATGGGACAAATAAACAAATCTTATCTCTCACTGTAGTAGAGTAAAAATTCAGAAAGTTGTCTGGCCAGTGGGAATCTTATTGACCTCTTCTTTCTCTTTCGGCTTTACTCTTCAGGGGTCGCCACAGCGAATCATCTGTCTCCATTTAGTCCTATCTGCTGC
>JBBIGA010000040.1:3576287-3587125 GCA_037576975.1 Alestes dentex
AACTTCATGAACATGTTTTGTATAGCCCATAGACCTATTATAACTACAGTGAGTTTTGCATAATATGCCCCCTTTAAGCATTTGTATATAATACTGTATATATAATATTGTACATATAATATTGTGAAGCATTTTTACTATTGGCCTATAAAAAAATACAATGATTACATGATTAATTGCCAAAAGTAATCGCCAGATTACTCATTTACCCTGTAATTAATGCAATATAGTTTATCCGCTGCTAGGGCCTGGGTTCTACAACAACAGAAGGCTTCGCTGGAATGCGGGCTTTGGTCAGGATGACCAGCAGAAAGGCCTGCATATTGGATGCCAACTCATCCTCACACTCCACATCCTCCATTCTCTTTATATTGCACTCTTGGTAATGCTGAAACGCTGAGCACTCACTTCTGCGTAACATTGTTACTGCGTCCGTCGGGGTGGACAGTAATGCAATACTGATAGAGGCAGAGACTCTAAAACACATACACATGATGAACATAAATTAGCTTTTATTAGCCAATGGCCAGCCTGGGTCTTCTGCGGTCGTAAAAAGCATTTCCAATAAACGCTCCATTTGAAGCCTCTCACTTCCCAAGGTTGGGAGAACGCAGTGATCCAGCGCCCCCCTCAGGTCCACAGAGGGCGATGCAGCGGGGGTCTTTAGACCCCACATAATTGATCTGTCCGCATGTAACCTTAGCGGACATTCTCTAAAGTGACTTAGATGTCTGTCAGCTGTGTCTAATGTGAAAGGAGCGACAAGGAAAAAGTAGATTTATTGGAACTCCCTTTATGTTCGTCCTCTTTTTCTTCTCTCTCCCTCTCTCTCTCTGTGTGGGCAGTGTGTTCCCATTATATTTCAGCCAGAAGACCTTTAAGGGTTCTACTGCTTGCTCTCTTATTTAGAAAAGGTCAATAGCTGCAATGAATGAGTACAATTTACTGCACCCAAATGTCATAATATTGACATAGCGGTGACATAAAGGTGTCGTAAGCTGTGAAATAATGGTGTTATCATATCAGAGACAAACACAGCCCTAAGGGATTTAAAGTATGGGATTTAGATAATAACTTAGACCAACAAATGCCAGTAGAAGCTCAAGGAAAGGAACAGTTTGGACAAAGTAAAATCTGCGCAATTTTCCAGTCCGGATGTAGGCAATCAGCCAAGATGTGTTTTGGCCGTTTAGCACAGAAGATGTGAAGCTAATGTTGCACAAACACTAGGGGCCCATTTCTTAGACCTGGATTAAGTCTAGGCCCGGACTTTATTTCTTGTTCAATGGAAAATCTCTATTTACAATACAGTGCAGTCTAGAACTAGGCTTAAGCTCCTAGTGTCGCGGAGAATTGGAACGAAAACCTAAGTCTGAAACTTTTCTAAGTCAAAAAATCAGAAAGATGCGGCGATGCTGTTGTATTCAAAGATTACAGCCGTGGCCCGTGGGAGCGGCCTCCTCGCTCGCTTGCCCGCTCACTCACCAACCCGCTCTCTGTACAGAGTTCTTATAGGCCTCAAATTCAACACCCAGTTTTCTAATACAACCCACGGATCGATTTTCTACCAGTAAAGTTCCAGCTTAATTCCACCTTTCTTTGTTTCTACCAATAAAGTTTAATCATGTTATTTGCTTAGCTCCAGCTATAAAATTGTATTGCCTGATTTGCTTAACCAGGTGATACAAATACTCCACCTCTTTGTTTCAACCAATAATTTCAGGATTAGTTATCGCTAATTCATATTCAGTCGACACCTCCAGTCTGCCCTCTGATCAATAAGATGTTATCAACTGATTTGCTGAACTCCACCTCTTGGCAACTCCAGTCTGGCCTTCAAAGACACCTGCATGTCCAGTCTGGCCTTCAAGGTCACCTCACATAGTAAGGCATTGTGCCATCTTCATCTTAAGGGACCTGTGGGGGCTTTCCACCCCCCTTTCCAGTCTCTGAGGGAGACGGTTCACTGAGGTCAAACTCACTGTACGGGGCATTTGGTCAGACATGAGTTTAAACTTAATTGTAGGGGATTTTATGTTAAAATTCTGCCATGCCAATCACCGTCGATCAGTAAAATACTTCTTCACTAGAAGTCAATAATCCCTCAAATCTTTTCTGTTAACCACAGCTCATAAACTTAACCTGACGAAACTGCATACAGCTCTTTATTAAGACATGTGGATGTGGTTTAGGACACAGTATGACTTACTGGAAGCAATAAAATAGACGTCATGACCTTTTAGAGCCATTTCAAACAACACCAGGGCTGCAGGGGGATGATCCTGGATCAGATTCTTCCATATTTACGATGGTCAGTGTCACAAAAATTGATTCTGCATCAGGCTGCCCAGCAGCATTTGTTATGTGATTTCCTTTGTAGCTCACATTAAGTCATACTGTTTTCTAAACCACGTTGACATGTCTGTCCCTCCTTAATCAAGAGCCGGATGCGGTTTAAGGGATCCAGAGAAGTTCTGGAAACGCACCTACAGAAAACGTCTGGATGACAATCAGCTTCTAGTGTTTATTAGACACAAAGTTCTAGTTCTACACAAATGAAAAGAAATCTGGACCGATTGACTGCATCTCAGGTAAGTGAATATAAAACAGACCTGTTTTGAAATAGTAGAGTGTGGAAACATTAACTTAAAATGCCGTAAATGTAAATGTAAAAGGCATCATGAACTCCACACTCCACACTCCATCCAGTACATATACGGAAACAAAGACACTTTTCCACCGTTCTACAGGAACCGTGCTGTACCTAAACTACACTGTGATGGTACCGAACTTGCAGCACACCTTGATGTTCCAGTGTATCTCAGTCCGGTAACAGAGTTTCTGACTCAATTCTCTCCACACAGTTTATGGCCGGTCGTCCCGAAACCATCGAGTCGAACCAGTGGAAAGTTTTCTGTCAGAGCTGCTTTTGTTAGTGTGGTCTTTTATTATTTACAGTCATGTCACGTGTGAGTATTTTTACTTTTTCTCTGCATTCTTTATCCGTGTAATGAAAACCTAGCCCAGTTATCCTGTGTTCTGGTTCACCTTTGCATTTCTCATAGAGTTAAAGATAAATTTGCTAGTGTCACAGAAAACAAAATATATCTTCTGGCCAAACAGACAGTCATGCTTGTACTTTGTATCTCCTCTTTCCATGTTGTGATGACATTTGAACCAATCAGAAAGCAGCTCGGGTATAGCTTGGTCATTTTATTTGCAATGGAAAAATATTCGTTTGTGGTACGGCACGGTTCCTTGTGCCAATGGAAAAGCACCATAAGGTGCAAAAATGTTCTGAATTCTGAATTCAGCTGAGTCGGTCCATTCATGCTGAAGATATATAGTCCACATTGAGGACTATATATCTTTCTGAAGAGCGGTGTTCCATCCCTCTAGTAGCATTCCAGAGACTTGTAGGATCTATGAATAATGCACTGAATCTGTTCTGGAGTCTCTGGGTGGTCCAAAACCTTAATAAGCAAGTTATGTTGGTTTGTGCTTTAATTTGTCACCCATCTGCTCCATTTACAACAGGGAAACACAATCAGGAATGTAAATGATGCAAAATCAACCTTGAACTTAGCCTTCACCATCCCCAGACATGAATATCATCAAAAATCTGATTAATGTTAAATATACTGTGCAGTGAAGGCAGCCTATGAATATTTCTGAATTAGAAGCTTTCTGCAAAGGAAAGTGGACAAACAAATCATAAAGGAGAAACACTGTTAGCTGGTTTCAAGAAACATTTGGAGGCTGTGACTTCAGCCAAAGGGGGCCTTACTAAGGACTTACTGAGAGAATCTGTATTAACTGTATCTGTACGCACTGAGATAAAGAAGCATCCATCCATCCATCCATCCATCCATCCATCCATCCATCCATCCATCCATCCATCCATCCATCCATCCATCTATCTATCTATCTATCAATCTATCTATCAATCTATCTTATTCTATTCTGTTGTTGTTTATAATTTTTGGTGCTCTTTGCTCTGTCCACTTTCTGCCGTGACATTGCAAATTTCCCGCTTGTGGTACTAATAGTTTATCTGTCTGTCTCTGTCTATCTGTCTGTCTGTCTATCCATTTATCTACCTATCTGTCCTTAAATCAGACAAAAAAAAAAGATTTATTAAAGTAAAAACAGTCAAAGCCCATCTTCCGGACCAAAATGAACGATGAACCGAAGGACTGAAACCTAAACGTCTCGTCCTAAATGAAAACAGTCGTCCCTGACGGCTCCTTGTGCGCACCATGTGACAGAATTCCTAAAGAGTGAGCGCGTTTATAGCCCAGATGTCAGCCAATCGGACGGGATGGGCCTTGACTGGGCCAGCCAGTAGGGCCCTGGCTTTCTGTTTATATCTCCAACTGCCACCCAGACCTCAGCCTGTTCCTGATTGCTTTGCACGAAGCGCAATATTACAAAGCGGCCAACAGCCGCGGGTTAACTACACAGAGTTCTGATGCAAACCACGTCTCTAGCACTCAGTCAGGCAAGAAGGATTACCCATCTGCAATGCCAATCCTGTTGGCAAGTGACGCTGTTTGTGTGCATTCAAAAACAGAGGGAATCTTCATGATGGTGCATAACTGCTGGGGTTGTCGCCATGAGGGCTTCAAAACGTCCACATATGCTGCGAATTACCATCCAGTGGAGTGCTAGAACGCTCGCCGAGGAGATGAAGTGTTTCTTAATGCTAAGCCCCGGGGCTCTGAACAAACTGTGCCCGATTTACACACCTAATTCACAGACAAGCACGCGATTTTCCTACCTCTTGTTTCACCGCAGCTGAGATGGTGCGTGTTAGTCTAGTATGAAAATTGTTCAGTTCAACACCTGGGGGAGCTTCTTGAATTATGTTATGTCACAAACTGGCATGCGCCGAACTGCTCATAAACCACTCGGTTTGCCCCAGGCTGCTACAAACTGTGGGTGGGGCTCATGTTATCCAAGACGGTGGGTTTTTTTGGGGATATGTGTTGATTCTGAGCTACACCAATACATTAAAGCAAGAGATCCCAAAAATCAGAGAATTTCAGAGGTTTTTCAGTGCTTTTTAAAGGAATCAGAGTGTGGAAAAACGTTTTGAAATGGAAGACTCTGTTTCATAACATGAGTTCAACCCGGTACAGACAGTACATCCATTTAAACTAAAGAAAGAAAAATGGGCCGTTCTGATTTCAGGTTTTTGTGATGTCACAACATTCTCACTAACATATATGCACCTAACTGGCCTACAGCAGCTTAGACTGCTTATTGATGCTGAACTTAGGATGAATAAGGACTGTTTTTAGCTTGGACTGCTTTTAGAGTGTGTCTCAATACAAGTCAGCCAATCAGAACGGAGGTCATTTACATAAGTCTTAAAGGCACAGTAAGAAAAAGAGTCGTATTCATTCAAAGGGATAGAGAAAGGTTGGAAATGGTAATGCAAAAATTAATTAAATGATCATGCAAAATTGAACAAACATTCCAGAAATGTCATGGAACACAAATCAAATACAAGACAAATTAAAATTCTTTGAACACACTGACTTATTACTTTCATAAATGGGCTACAAAACACAATGTGATGGGACATGTCTGTACTTCTTACAACTATTCATATATTTTACAATGACTTAAATCAGATGAAATTTTAGAGCCAGAAATATATACTGTAAAAAAAATGACCTACCCCATTTCTTTCCTCTCAGTCTCTTCCTGAGAGAGATCTTCCTCCACACTGTAGTCGAGCACAGCACCCACTCCAAATGTCCTGTTCTTCTGAAGCAGGGGCCTAATAGACTGGTGGTCCTCTCCAGCTACAAACTGACCGTAGAATGTCATTTTCATGAGCTGCTCGAAGGCTTTCTGACCCAGCAGGGTTTTAGTCAGGTCCATTATCTGTGGAAGGGGAACAAGAGGCACTGAAAAGGTACAGGTACGGGATTACATGCTCCTCTATAGTCCTGATTCTAATGGTGGGTCAATACGATCACAGTACTGCACAGTTATGGAGGCGGGCAAGATGGTTTTGTTAATATAATACATTGCATCCCGATATGCTTCCCTGAGTGTATCATGATTACTTCTAGAGCAGTATAAAGAAGACAGGTTTGGACAAATTATAGACAGCCTATAACCTATAAACAACATGTCCTGTGAGTAAGTTTCTTGGTGGGGCCTTCATGAACTGGGCTCGTTTGTCCAGCACATCCCACAGATGCTAAATCGGATTGAGACCTAGAGAATTTGGAGGCCAAGTCAACAGCTTGAACTTTTTGTCATGTTCCTCAAATTGTTCCTGAACAATGTTTGCAGAGGTTCAGGGTTGCAATGGTGTTTACTTTCGTGGCATTTGGCTGACGCCCTTATCCAGAACAACTCAGAATCATTAGTCACAGGGACAGTCGCCCTGGGGACACTGAGGGTTAAGTGTCTTGCTCAAGGACACAGTGGTAGAAAGTGCAACTCTGTGGTCATTGGGTTCACAGGCAAGTGTTTCACCCACTAGGCCACTACCATCTGTTTAGGTAGGTGGTACGTGTTAAAGAAACAGCCACACGGATGCAGGACCCAAGGTTTCTCAGCAGGACTGTGTTCAGAGCATCACACACCCAGCCATCCACATGGTGTAAAGGAAAACATGATTTATCAGACCAGTTCATGATTTATCATTGCTTCATGGTCCAGTTCTACAGTGTGCCCACTGTAGGTGCATTTGGTGGTGGACAGGGGTCAGCATGGGTACTCTGATCAGTCTGCAGCTACACAGCCCCTTTTGCAGTGAGCTGTGATTCACTGCCTGCTCTGTTATCGGCAGCATTATCTTTTAAAGCAGTTTTTGTTACAGGTACTTTTGTGCTACCTGCCAGTTACCACATGTAACACAATGTTCTCCTATTTACTTATATATCCACTCTGTGTGTGTGTGTGTATCTCTCTCTCTCTCTCCTGTGCTCTCTCTCTCTCTCTCTCTTTCAGTCTCTCTCTTCCTCTCTCTTTCAGTCTCTCTCTCTTGCTCTCTCTCTCTCCCTCTCTTTTGCGCTCCCTCTCTCTCTCTTTGTCTTTCTCTCTCTTTCTCTATTTACTTTTTTGTGCTCCTTTGCCTGTACATTTGTACATAAATTGAAGACAGCTGGTGGGTGACAGTGGACCAGCTGTGTGTGAGTGAGGGGGTCTCTCAGTTCACTGGCAAGCAGGGCACCTTGAAGTGTGAGGTCAAGGGACAAGTTGTTCTCAGACTATGGAGAAACAGTAAATGCGGCACCTCACAGGCTCTCACTCTGTGCCACCTATGCTTTGATGCAACTACTCTAATTAATTACCATGAATTTGGAAGTTAATTGACACTCAGACTGTACAAATTCAGAGCACAGCACTATATGACATTTTGATGTTTTGACATTTCGATTTGTTGGTTAAAATGAATAAATCCTCTACTCCACATGCTGTCAGTGAGTCGTGTGCTGCCTCTCAAGCAAACGCACTGTAATCTTGCTCTGCATTTTAATTTTAAATCATAAAGAGGCAGAGTGCTTATCAATACTCCAAGCACCCTGTGCCCTAAAGCACTGCGCTAGGAATGAGTCACTTTACTGGGCACATAAAACACACACACACACACACACACACACACACACACACACACAGATTGACAACCCCAGAGGGTATCTCCTTTAGACAGTGAAGTCACTTTCACATAATCCCACACCGAGGGCAGTACTACCTCGTTTCATTCGCCTCATTTTAGAGTTTTAATACAGTCAGCGCACGCGTGCGAGAGTGAATGTGTGTGCATTTGAACATTGTCTGTTATGACCAAAGGGAGTATGTTCAAGGTTCAAGGTTCAAGTTTACCTTATTGTTATCAGCAGCTATGTACACGTACAAAGTGAGATGAGACAACGTTTCTCCATGAACCATGGTGCAACATATAGCAACATACAACATTCAGCAGAGTGCAGGTTACAACAAGCAAAGGACAACAGACAGACAACAAATAGACAGCAAATGTAGACATTACGTAAACCTTCTGGAGTGATGAGTATTGCACTATAGGTCTGATTACTATGTAGGTGAAAGTTAGCAGCATTTCCAGGGATGACAGAACACTACAATAAATAAACAATAAATAGACAATGTAGCAGCGTAACAGAAATGTGAGTGGGCAACTTAGTTTACTATAAATTAAAATATTGCACTATATATACATGTTATTGCACATGAGCATATGTTGCACTGGAATCATATTCTTATTCTTATTCCACAGTTAGCAGCATAGAAAAACCACAATGAGTAAATGTAGAATTATAACAGTGACTGGTCATTAGCAGTATGAGGGTAGCACAGTATAAAGGTATAGACATTTCAAGTAGTATGAATAGCATAAAGTGAGGTAGTTGATAGCGTAAAGTAAGGTAGTTGGAATGTGCTGCTGAACCAGGAACTAGACATTTATATGCATTTATGTGCGTTTGTGTGTGTTCAGGGCCCTGATGGCCTGTGGTATGAAGCTGTTGCACAGCCATGCAGAACCAGAACCGAAACTTTGATACCATTGTGTATGTATGATTGAATAAAATAGATTACCAACAAGCTTTCTTCTTTGTCTTCTTCTAATTATTATTATTATTATTATTATTATTATTATTATTATTATTATTATTAATATTATTATTATTATTAATATTATTATGACTTGGGTCAGATCAAATGTGTAATGTCAAGCAAAAGGAAAACACTTAACTGTGTGTGCTGGTCCTTCAGGAGTAGAATTGGACAACCCTGCTGTACCAGTTTAGCCAAGAGTACAAACCACAAATGGAAATTGTTTTCACATCTCTTCTTCCCAGAAGCCCTTATGGCTCAGAAGAGGGTCGCATGGCTGGCAGTGAAGATGGCTGAGATTGCAGCTGCTCTAAAATTCACCATAAAAGGCTAGACAACACCTCAGAAGTCTCATTTCCCTCTGGATGTCTCACACACTTTTCTTGTGCTTGATTTGTGCTCTTGTGCAAGTGGAGAGATTTTTACATACTCAATGCAGAATATCTGTCTGTATTTCATTAGTGATGTGATGCTTTCAGGGCTTCAGTACAGATATATTGCCCCTAAGAGCATACATATCTTTTGTGTGTGTGTGTGTGTGTGTGTGTGTGTGTAAGAAAACTTGTGTGTCCCCAGTTTAATGATGTTATGACTAAGATGTACGGGAACATTGTGTGCTGCTGTGCTGCTTGACTCACTGGAGGCAGGTGAGAGAATGGCTGGAGAGCCTTGGCCGAGGTTGCCATGGCAATCCTTATGCTAAGAGGAGGTGCGAGAGAGTGGTGGCTGAACCTGGTGGTCTGTAGTAAAGCTGCTGCTGTATCCCCATGCCCTGCTCCCCACTGCAGTGTGTGTCTCACAGAGAGAGTGTGTGCTGCAATCCAGATCTGTGCATATGGCTTCCACACGGGAGGGCTTTACTCTCACTGTGAAAGGCCCCTGTTCATGGACTCACTCTACCAGCACCAAATATGCCAGTCACAGTTCCTTTTATATGCAAAGCACTTCAATACCTTCTCTCTCTGTCTCTCTCTCTCTCTCTTTCCCACACACACACACACACACACACACACACACACACACACACACACACACACACACACAGTTTGTGTTTAGATCGCTTGTAAACATCTTCCCATGTGTTTACAATTAGCAGACTAGCAATATGAGGAGCTATAAGCACTAAAGTATCTTTTGTGTGTAAGGGAAAAAAACTGGCATGAACCCACACCAACAAGATTTCAGTAATGCACAAATCCTTGCAGTCACTGTTTTCTTGTATATGAAGTTAAAGCCACAAACACTAAAGTACAATTTGACTAACAACTGATTTTGGACGCGTTCAAATGATCACGGCCACAAAAAAGTGCTGCATTGCATATATGACGTTATGACCTTGGTAGCGTAATGGATTGTAATGTCTGTATGATGTAGGTTACACTCCAAGCAAAGTGCCTCCATAGACAGCAGGGTCCAGTGGTGTTACACGAAGAACTCTTTTCACCCTCTTATCACCATCTTTTATGGACCCCACCTCTTTTTTTGTTCACTTTTATACTCCCTTTGTAAGCCTTTTTGGCCAACTTACGTCATTCACACAGCTTCTCTGAAGCCCTCTGTCTCATTCTCTTTGTCTGCTTCGTTCTTCTCATTAGCTCCGCTTTCACATTTCAGTGAAATTCCTGTTACGTGTCCTATTATAGACACTTTGTTCCACTTTGCTCCTCTTTAGTCAGAGAATACTTCTCCAAAGTGAGGTCACACATGAGAGGAAATGATTGTCACATAAAAATAAACAATTGCATGCTGCACCTTGAGAATAAAAAGGCCTTATAGAATCCCTCACCCTGTAAATGATGCTATTCATGCTGGGGCCTCCTGGGCAGCCATGATGTGTGTGTAAACTACTGCTGACCCATAACCAGCTGGCATGCACAGGGCACAGCCTTGCTGCTGCTGTGTGTGTGCTTTTGAGTTGGACTCCATGGGTCTATTTTCTCTTGCTTTTGCTCTTTCTCTGGCTGTCCAGCCATTGAAACCCCTCTAATCATCCCCTTTCCCAATCATCCCTCTCTTTTCAGTAGAGTTAATGTGGTGTGTGTGTGGGTGAGGGGGCAGTGCTCACCTGATTATAGATGATCAGCGTCAGCCTAGTTTTGTCACTGTGTTCAGGGGCACGAGAAAGGAGAGAGAGAGAGAGACAGAGGCAAAGAGAGAGAGAGAGAGAGAGACAGAGACAGAGAGAGAGAGAGAGAGAGAGAGAGAGAAAGAGACAGAGAGAGAGAGAGAACAACAGA
>JBBIGA010000040.1:3589294-3605626 GCA_037576975.1 Alestes dentex
CTACACATATAGCGTGTGTGTGTGTGTGTGTGTGTGTGTGTGTGTGTGTGTGTGTGTGTGAGTGTGTTTTTGCATGTATTTACTTCTTCACAAGTACCAGTTGTCTGGAAAAGGACCAACTGCCCTGGACAAATCTGTAAAAATGGGGACATTTTCTGGTCCTCACAAAATTTCACCACAAATTCATTTTTTTTTAGGAAAAAAACCCCCCGAAAAGAATGAATGCCTTCTGGTTTCTGAGGTTAAGGTCATATTTATAAAAGAATGCGCTTTCACTCCCTTCCCTACACTTTAAGGAAAGAAACTGTACTAAACTGTCCTTTTGGCTACAAATACTGTCATACCTTTTCTTAACTCACTTTATTTTTATAAACTGTACCTTAAAAGCACCCGAAGAACCCTGTTGTACCTGTGATGGTACATTTACACTGTTTGTACAAAAGTATACTGTTTTTCTGACAGTGTATGTTTGAAAAGTTGTCATATTTAATCTCTTCAGTGAGTAGAAAACCCATCTTAAATCTTGACAGCTTTTCTTCATTTAAGCCCTGTCTGGACTTGTCTCACACCGGGGGAAAATGTGTCATTTGGTTTCATTTTGCATAATTCGTGCTTAAAGGAGTACAGTGACTGTGTTGATGTGACATTTTATTTTTTTTTCATTTGCAGTCGACAGGCATTTGAATCATCTAAATTCAGACCATTTTTACAGTGAATTTGTGAGCAGATTGTCCATCTGTTTACCCTTCAGCATATTTGGATGATTTAAAGGTTCAGTCAGTCGATGACGGGTGTGGACATAAAAAATAAATACATTATTAAAACCATCTTTGTTTAAATGGGCATTTTGTCCCAAAACTAGCATTTAATTAATGCAATTTTTCATGTTATGCACAGCAGCATTACATCTGTAATTCTTATCCACTTTTTGTTTTCATTCATCAGTGTTGTCTCAATACAGTACCCAGTATGAGTTATATATGATATGTAATATAAAATAATCATATAGTAATATAAAAACCAAATTCATCACACTACAATTGGGGAATAAGGAAATGCTGACAGCTAGCATGGTCACTAATATAGAGGCTAACGTAGATAGATGTAACTTTTGGCTCCCCAGCTTTAACACTGGCCATACGGCTTTCTCTCAAAGCAGTTGCAGTTTTGCAAAAGTTCCTCCCACCTTCAAGATGCATCATCAGGAAGGAATTCCTTCATCTTTTAATCAAGTAATCTCACTCTAGGGGACTATTATGACATGAGTTTTGAAGTAGAGTTGTTCACAACAGATGAAGCGATGGTTATATGGCCCCTTTAAGAGTCACACTGATGTTCCACTTATGGACAAGAGGCCGAAAGTTCAACGTTAGGTTAAAAGACTTCAGATATAGTGTAGAGTTACAAAATCTACAGGTTGTACTTATGAAACCTGCTGAAAGTGTACGTATGCTATCAGCACAAGTATCAGCAGCTGCAGATCAGTAGCTCTGGTGTTAGGTGTAGAACGAGCAAGCGTCAAAACAAGGAAGGTTGAGTAAAGTGACCATTCTGTCATATGCGAACACACTGTGTGAACTGTGTGAAATCCATCTTCTGTATTTAACCCATTCACCAAGTGAAGCAGGGGGCAGCCATGAACACAGCACCCGGGGAGCAGTGTGTGGGGACAGTACCTTGCTCAAGGGTACCTTAGTGGTGCCACTAGCAGTCTTAGAATTCAAACCCACAACCTTCTGATCTCAGGACGAACCCCCTAACCACTAGACCACCAGCTGCCCTGAGAACAAAGCTAGTATACTGTATGTTCTCAGTGAAAGAGTCTGTCCTAAACCACATAAGAGCTGTACTTGATCCTAAAAAAGTGGGAAACCATATTTCGTGACTTCTAGATACGTCACTTGATCTATATGTTGGCTATAATACAACTTTTGGTTGTGTTTGGGTATTGCAGGTCAGTACTGATGCTGTCTGCTGATGCTGATATCGATTCTAATGCATTAACATCCAAATTGACCTGGACTGACATCTTTTCATGGTTGAGCCCTTGGTTTATGAGTCATGGTTTGGTTTGTATCACCATTTAACCCTGGAAAAAATGTAGCCTACTCAAATGTTTCTCTCTTGTACAAAATTGTGGCTAATATGAGGTGAGAAGACCTCTCTGCTACTCCAGAAGTTCAATTGTGTCTTTTCCAGCTCTGCACAACATTCTGCCATTCTTTCTTCATTTATCTTTGACGCCGCATGTGCACTGGAATGTGTTCTGCTTGTAATTGAACATCATGACTCGAGTATGTTCAACCTAAATCAGAATCCAGTATCATGAGCACATCCAGTCACAATAAGAATCCAATGACTCAAGCACATTTAACCTCAACTGGAATCCTGTGGCTCGAGCACATTTAACCTCGAATGGAATCCTTTAGCTTGAGGACATTTACCTCGATCAGAAACGTGTGGTTCGAACACATTCGACCTCAACTGGAATTCCGTGGCTCGAGCACATTTTACCTCGACTGAAATCTGATGACATGAGTACATTTAACCTCAATCGGAATCCTGTGGCTCAAACACATTCAGTTTTAAATGGTATCCTATGGCTTGAGCACAATTAACTTTGTTAGAATTCCATGGCTCAAGAACATTTAAACTTGATTGGAATCCCATTGCCTGAGCAAATTTTACTTCAGTCTGAATCCCGTGGCTTTAGTACATTTAACCTTGAGTGGAACCCTGTGGGTTAATCATGTTTAACCTTGATCGAAATCCTATGTCTTGAGTACATTTCAGCTTGACCAGAGTCCAACACCTTAAGTCCATATTTTACTAACGTTCACAATCTACAACTTGAAAGGGATGTACATTTGTAGAGCTCTCACTTGTTATGGAGAAAAATACCTGCAGTGTACATGACACACACTAAGAGCTGAACCACAGTTCGCTGAACCATAACGTCACAATATGACACATAAAAGCATCACCATACATACTAAACCAAACATACATTGCTGTTTTCCGATTAAAAAAATACAGTAATGCATGAACAACAATATAGAGGCTTCTAAGTACTATATTAGGATGCTTCACTCTGAGGGTGCTGGTTAGAGCACAAGTAGGCAAAATAAAGAACTTTCCTTTAATCAAAAAATTACCAGTAGTCAGTATCTAGGCACATATGATTGTGTGAGAGAGTCTATGACTATAAAATGATCAGCTTCTTCTGAACAGCTTCACGATATGATACACCTCAAAAGAATCATCATAATGTGAAGACAAAACACACCAGACTTTCAACAGAATTTCAGTTTGTTAAATCTAGCTTGATAAACAAGTGTTTATTTCCCATTGGACAAGACAGAAACAGTTAAAATTCTTTGAGTTTAAAATCTTTGAGATTCTGAAAGCTGTGGTGATAGTCTGTAGTTTACATCAGGCAGTCTGAGTACTGAGGACTGTGAAGTACTGAAATACAACTAAAAACACTCCAAAAGGCAGATGGTCCCTATTAGCAAACAGCTGACAAAATACTTTTCTCTTACATCTAGTGATGTTTTGTACTTTTTTGAATGATTAACCCACTAATCTAATACACTAATCTAATTGACGATTACAGGGATGACTCCAGTATTATTGTGCAATCCCTACCAGTGATATTTGTCACTCTTAAGGATTGAATTAAAGCCTTGGATTAATGCCAACCCATAAAGACATTTGAGTGAATGAGTGCGGTAATTTATTGCGTGCTCCAAAAACTCCTGCCAGAGGTCATTTTCAGGGGATTTTCGACCCGAAAAGCTGCCGAAAAGCCTAGCCTCTTGTTTTTTGTTTTTTTTTTTCGACGTTTATTTGCTTTGGGCGGATAATAGATTCCTCACTCCAGATGGATATCGGTGTACATGAATCAGAACACAGTCCCCCAAAAATATTCTGGTGGGAAACAAAAAAAGAACTGTGCTGGCAGGAAGCTGGCCCTCGTTTTGCCGCATTACTCAGAATTTCCACTCGGTTCTCAATTGTTGCTGAATCAAGTTGCACCCTGGTTGATGACTGATGTTCAATTTCCATTCGCTTCAGCTTTCATCCCTCTAAATGCATCAAATGAGCGCGGTTTTGAATACACACACAACTCTCTCTCTCTCTCTCTCTCTCTCTCTCTCTCTCTCTCTCTCTCAGTGTAATATGTGTAGCTTGACGCAGAGCAGAGATGTCAAGGTTGTGGTGGGACATATACACACACACACACACACACACACACACACACACACATATACACACCCCCTCATACACACAGAGGCTAAACAAACTTTGACTAAAGGCAGAGCAGAGCCCGACGCTCTGCAGGAAGCAAAAGTGTGGACAGGGCCTCTTAGGGGTCACATGTGGTGGAGCATGAGGAGCAGCATCTGTGTCCTATCCAGCCGGCGCAGCAGATTAAGGGGAAAACGTAGGTCAATGAGATTCAAGCACGGATTCACTGCAGACGGCAGTAGGAGCAGAAAGCTAGTAGTTAACCTCCTGTGGCGCAAACCAGCAGAACACAGAAAATGAAAGAGGACGACTTATTAAGAGCTCCAGGGATGGAGCCATTTAACCAACTGACGCTAACTGAAAATATAGGAGAAACACACCATTTACCCCACAGCGCTGCTCGTATCCCTTTCTATTGGTTTTGAAAAGCTGGAGTGAATGTAAGGAAGCTAATTTTGCAACGACCCACAAAGACCCACATCTTGTGAGGTTGGACCAGCTTTACAGAATGCTGACTAAGCTAAAACTCACCTAATAAAATGGATTTAAAATGCTGAGTTGGATGGTGGTGTTGAAGCTTTTTGGAACTAGACGACAAATACAGCTGACTTTGCCACAATGCTGGTATGGCCAAAAACAGTGTAACATACAAAATGATCAACTCATTCTATATTGAGCATGACAGTTGCTCAGTAAGAGCGTAATTTTTGCCAGCACTCTGCAAAGCTTGTCCAACCTTGGATTGCAGGATGAGTTCATTTGTGGGTGGAGCATGGATAGCTGTGCTTAGACATGGCTGATGTGTCGATTTTTTTTCAGTAGAAATATTATTGTGGCATGCTTTTCTGAGTACTGTATAGTTTGGTACACATTTTATACATAAGACATATTAGGACAACTTAAAGAAAGCCTAAAAACACCAAATGTCACTGCATAGACAAAACGAGTAACAAGGAGCTGATTTGATGTCTGAATATTATGCCGTTGTCTTATTTTATTCATTGACTAACATTTTGTTTGTTTTTCTTTGCTTCTGATGTCCACCTTTTGTGTAGCTTCTTTTAAAGAATCATAGTACTTAACATTGTTTATCCTTTGATATTGAAACTTTAAGTGTGGTACAATTCCTTTTTCAAAACCAGTAATGTTAAACATGGTATTTTAAAAATTCAGTAGTTGAGTAACTAAAGGCATTCCGAGTGGGTAAAAATCCAAAATAAGGAGTTTTATTTACTATCCAAAACCCATATGTGACCCTACTATGTGTTGATGGTGGTAAAACAAAAATAGTAAATTTAAAATCAAAACCATCATAAAACAATGTCTATTTATAACTTTCTCTGAAGGAGCTTTTCAAGGTATTGAATGTTTCAGACATCCGGTTCTATTTCACACAATGAACAACTCCACTTTGTAAGTTTCTCTAGAATAGAGCATTTCACTTTAAACCACTATGAAACTTGTTTACATTTAATCTGAATTATGAAAAAAAAAAATCCTACAGAAAAAACACAACTAACAAAATGGCATCACAAAGTTCAGCTGCGTCACAAATCCTACACTTCTATACTTTTTATATTACATTACTGACTGCATTTCTAAGGGCTTTGTACTAATTTTACACATTATTTCATGTGATAGTATGCAGTTTGAGAGGCAGCATATGACTATGTGTTGTTTCTGGTGAGATTCCTTAGATCAGACAGTTTGAGGGAAAAACAAGAACAGTCTGACCCTCTAACAGTAGTGACATCATTTGCACTATTGTTTTCGTAGGCTTTTTTAAGATTTGGCACTTCACTGGTGATTTTGGTCCATTTCAAGTCTCAGAAAAACCAAATAATGCGATACTGCGTGTGCTGAAAATGTCTTTAAGTATAGAAGTGAGATCACCCAGCCACATACAGTACTAGACAGAATTCCATGGGCAGTTCCAGAGCTTCTTTTTTTCAGAAAACCACCTTCAGCCTGCCACTTCCTCTGGCTTCTATGACCCAGAAACCTCGTTCAGCTTTTGGGACAGGGTTTGGGACAGCCAGTGGTGGAACTAATCACATCAGCATGTGGCCTTCTTCTGAACCTCCCTGTCACTGTGGCTCCATGTCGCATGATCTCTCAAGGCCGTCACTTCAAACGGCGTGTTTAGCTTGCATGTCACCTGCTTAGCAGACAGAGAGTGCTTAGCGGAAAAGGCGTTTACTGTGTGTGTGTGTGTGTGTGTGTGTGTGTGTGTGTGTGTGTGTGTGTGTGTGCGCTTTTCTGTGCGCATCTGTGTTTATGTGTCCGATTGTATGTGGGTGTTGTTTGAAGCATCTGCCGGCGTGTTTGAGAGAAGCTACAGATGGTGCCCAGACATCTCGAATATTCCGTGCGAACCACATGAATGATGAGACCTACACTAGGGGACAAAAGGAATTTAGGTCAGAGGCACAGCAGCGTCTGCTGATGCTTGCGTTTGTTTCCTAGGGTTTGGCTCTGTTTGCTCGCGGAGCCAAAGGCACATCTCTGGGAGAATGAAAATATCTAATCGAGATCAGTAGACTTCAAGGAGTCCATGTTATGGGAAATAGAATTTTCCGTCACGTTAAAACAGAACTAATGTAGCATCCAAACACTGTTCGAGTCTAAACTTGTGTTTTCATTCTTCCATCTTTTTTTTTCTTTGAGCAAACAATACACATGTCCCAAGTTGACCCAATGAGTCCCCAGTCTACATTAAATAACTAAAGGATGTCACTAAAAATCCTCATTTTGGTGTAAACTTGACAGTCCAAATCAAGACTTGCCCTAACCAATCGAAGGCTTATTTGGGCTGTTCTACGCACATAGCTTTAATAACACTATGTGCACCCAAGCAGTCTCTTTCTATTCAAGAAGGAGAAACAAGGAAAAGATAGAAATCAGACAACAGATTTATAATACATATAATATCAAAATAATTGCATAAAATGTTATCATGGTTTATAATATGATGCTGGGTTAGGAAAGCGCAGTCTTCATTTCTGCAGTCTTTATGGACATCAAGTCTTTTTTTTTGTTTGTTTTGTTTTTTGCCTTTTTATGGTTGGGTTTGTTAATATTATGATATTATGCAAAACTCACTTTTTTCATCTTTTTGTATTTTCATTTGGGTCTCGACTGCTCCTATAAGCACTCCAAGCACGAAAAAAAACATCCATCCGTTTTCTGTTAGTCAATTGAAAGATTTTGATGTCAGGAATCATATGTTTCTACGAGCCATTTGGACCCCCCCATTGTGACGTCATAGCAAGACATCACAATGCATAGAATTTGCATGGAACCGCCCCTCACCTGTCGAGCCCCACCCACTAGATTTGTTGAAGATCCTCCATTTTTGTCTGCTGGTTTTACGACCACGCATAAAACCAAGCGCTGCGGCTACAGGCGAAGGCGAGTCACTCATGAAGTGTTGTGTTCATCTTGCTCTGGGTCCGACTCAGGTCCAACTTATAGGGCTGATAGCGCCTCTGTTTTCTGCCATTTTCACGTGTGGTAAACGCGCAGCGTTAGCATGGGATGGGTGGGGCGTGGCCAGCAACAGCTTATTTGCATAAAAGTGACAGAGCCCTTAAACGGCTCATTTTGAAAGAGACTGAAACTGTCAAGAATAAAGCTGGTGAGATTTCTTTATGTGAGAGTGATTTTGTGCAAAGAACTTCATGAACATGTTTTGTAGCCCATACACCTGTTATAACTAAAGTGAGTTTTGCATGATATGTCCCCTTTAATGCTTACTACTACAGATAGTAAAATCAAGTATCAAAGCATTGCTTAAGTCAGTGGTTGAATGTGCTTAGATCAATAACTATCAAAGTCTTCAGACCTTATTATTAAAACTTATAGCATGCATAACTGAACCTTCCTCATTAGTTTGTCTAATTGTTGTTTAATCATTAGCTTGAGTGCAAGTCCTTCAATTACATGAATGGGAACCTTTGCCTTCTTTAAAAGCACCACCTTGACACATGTAGCCTGTTTCACTCATTTTTTTTCTCGTTGTGCTCAGTTGTGCCTCAGTGATGTAGCAGGCTGGTATATCAGTTAGGCTCATAAGAACACAATATCTGGGCCTCGTCCCGACAGATTTTGAGTCTTATCGGTGGTTTAAACAGCAATTTATCTTTCATTCAAGCATTGCTGGATGTTTAATATAATGGCATAAAACCATATAATGCAGCTACCTAATAAAATGCAAATATGTTTAATACATGGTCCTGAGGCATCACACTTACAAAATGTAATTTTAAAGACCTAAGCATGGAGGATGTGTATATAGAAGCTCTGACATGGGTTTTGTTTTTTGTTTTTCTTTTCTGCAGGACACCAACTTTTGTGTGCTGCAGCGGTTGGGGACAGCAAGGAGATGAATGCTCAACACGTAAGAACCACCTGCGTTTAATCATCTTAATATAACACTTACAAAAGAACCATCCACTAAAATGTACTTTAGGGAAAGAACACCAGTTATTCCATGTCATCGCTCCAAAGAACCCCTTTTTGCAATTGATTTTTTTAAGAGTGCATGCTCAAAACCATCAACGTTTCAGAAAAAAACATGTAGGCCCAAAAAAATGACCATCTTCACGTTCAGAGAGTTCTAAATGCAGATACCACTTATCAGTGGCACATGGGGCCGCACTTGAACACGCTTAAGTGTGGCATAATGTGTAGTTTCTGTTTTTGTAGACGCTGGAATCAAATGTTCTGTCATTTTGGCTCATCTTGTGGCTTTATTTGGAATGCAAGACAAGCAAAACACAGTCTCTTGGAATTAAGGGGAAAGTACTGTAAATTTAAAGTGGAAAGTGAAAAGGCCTTGGAAAATCCCAAGTGTAGCTTTAAAGTGCTACTTCAGCAAGAAATCTCATTCACACAGTTTTACCCACCTCAAATGTACTCGATCAGCCAGGAAATGTCAGATGTGTGAGGTCTGTTTTGCACTGGAGGCTAAAGTAGCTATCAGGTAGTGGAAGCTGAAAAGCCAATCGTTCAAAAAGCAAGTCTTAATCATCACACACTTACCTCAAATCATGTCAAGCTGTTAAGCAATCTCAAGACTCACTTATGTGGTCTTGGACAGTGAATGACATGCTGCAATCTACAAAAATGGACAGAATGTATGGCTTCAGGCCACCAGTCAATCTATTTCATAATTATTCATTTGGATCCCCCACATTTAACATAAAATATCATTCCACCCAGGGCTGTTTCACGCAACAATCCTCGCACCCCACCCCCCAAAAGGGCGCATCAAACCCCAACCCCACACCCCCCCGGCGCGACTTAGACCGATGCATCCACCCCACATTACAAATGCTTCTGGCGCCCCTGGCTTCTGGATTGCTACTACTATTGGTTTTTCATTAGTTTGTGGTTGATTATTGCTCATTCGAGTGATTAGTGCTGAGCCAAAATAGTTGGTGGGAATTGCCTTAATTAGTTCAGCATTGATGCCTCAAATATATCAACCACTGAAAGTATAACAAGTATCCAACACACACTATATGGACAGAAGTTTTGGGACACACCTGTTTTCCAGGGTTTGGGCTAGGCTCCAATCTTAATGCCTCAGCAAACCAAGACATTCTGAACAACGCCATGCTTCCAACTTTGTGGACACAGTCTGGGGAAGAACCTTTTCTATTCCAGCATGACTGTGCCCCAGTTTACAAATCAAGCTCCATAAAGACATGGCTAGATGAGTTTGTTGTGGAAGAACTTGACTGGCTCACACAGAGCCCTGACCTCTGGGATGACCTGGCACGGAGATTACGAGCCAGGACTTCTCGTCCAACATCAGCGCCTGACCTCATAAAGGCTCGACAGAATGAATGGGCACATTCACAATTTCTTGTGGAAAGCCTTTCGAGAAGAGTGGAAGCTGTTATAACTTCCAACCAACTCAATATTAAAGTCTATGTGTTTGAATGCAATGTCATTAAAGTCCCTGTTGGTGTAATCCCAATACTTTAGTCCATATAGTATACTTTTGTTCATTTTGGAGACATCATTATGTCGTGTAGTGTCAGAAACCTCACGCCTGATTCACATAACACAACACTGACATGGTTTAAGGTACATGTATGCTAAGTATTTTATAGTAATAGAATATTCTGATCAGCCTGGTTGAATACATATAGTCATTCTGACAATCGCTTCTGGTGATGTTTTAATACTGTTGTGAATTTTTCATTTTTTTAAAAACCCATGCACTTAACTGTATTTAGTGATACCTCATTGTATGTTGAGTATGTTGAGTCTATTGAGTTTAATTTCCTTCGCATTTTTCTCTCCAGCTCTCTGTGAGGGCAATTTTACCTGCAAGGAGAACGAGGTGTGTGTCCGACCGAATGAATGCCGCTGCCGCCATGGATATTTCGGAGCCAGTTGCGACACCAGTAAGAGGCCTTTTTTAGTGTTATGTCTCCCTTCCTCATCGACATTCCCAAAACAGCCCATGCAAACTTCTCTTAAGGTCTTTTGTGGAAGAGCTTTTACTGTGGGAAGTGATACATGCAGACAGAAAGCTTGCAGGAACTCCTGGAACAGTTAGAGCGGTTATGTTTAAAGGACATTTTTTTAGAAGTGCTCAAAATAGATTCAAGTATACCCTTGCAAGTTCAAATTAGATGCACGCTCAAACTTTAATCGTTAACGTTTTAGTATACAAAAATACAGTATACTAAGCTGCTGATAAATTAGAACCATGTAGCTTGTGTCTATGCTCTTTGGCCATATTATCAGAAACACTAGATATACATGTGCTTTTGTAGGCTTATGGTTATTGCCTATCTGTTGTCACACAATTTGTCAGCCCCATACCTCTTACATCACTGGAAAGGAATCGCTGTTAATAAACTGTGGCAAAAGAGGCTAGAATCAGTAATTGTAAACCAATGAAGCACACCCATAGACGTTTCAGGTTATGGTTAATTTTGTGGTTAAGCCCATACAAGAAACTCAGAATTACATTTTTTGAAAGTTGCTGCTGACACAGTTTGTCTGGTTTACAAAATATTCCAAAGCTAATTTGTTTTGTCCTACATTTTCTTTGAATGTCACTAGAGCCTCTGCGTAATGAGCTTGCTAAGTGTCTATCTAAATATTGCTGCCTCCATGTTACAAGCAAACTAACACCCCTGGATGTTGAAATAATGCTGCATTAAAGTAATAAGTAATATTGTACAAATCCTCCACATAACACAAAGCTGGCAGGTCTGGATTGGGTGATTTGGTGAGATTGCCAGTCTCATGATGTCAGTTGAGTGTGTCGCAGTGTTACCTTGCATTATTCCTTTTTTAACTACTCAAAACATTCAACTTGAGACGTTTTTCCACTAACCCCAGACATGTCAAGCAGTCAAAACATTCCAAATTCTGCCTCTTTAGTTTAGTGGAACTACAAGACTAACATTGCTAACAAACACAAGATGTCAATGGTGACTCAAAACTAAAAAAAAAAAATACACCCCCCCAAACCTTCTCAAACTACATCTAGCTCTTCATTAAGGTGGAACAGACTTGTCACTGCATTGGACACAATATGACTTTTGTGACCTATTAAAATGCACAAACGTCACTGCTGGAAGATTTGTCTTCCAGCAGTGACGCCATGGATATTTCGGAGCCAGTTGCGACACCAGTAAGAGGCCTTTTCAGTGTTATGTCTTCCTTCCTCATCGACGTTCCCAAAACAGCCCATGCAAACTTCTCTTAAGGTCTTTTGTGAAAGAGCTTTTACTGTGGGAAGTGATACATGGAGAAAGAAAGCTTGCAGGAACTCCTGGAACATTTAGAGCGGTTATGTTTAAAGGACATTTTTCAAAAGTGCTCAAAATAGATTCAGGTATACCCCTGCAAGTTCAAATTGGATGCAAGCTCAAAGTGGTAGACTTGCCTCAGATTTTATTTATGACAATCGTTGCTGCAAAAAAACAATTCTAGATCAGCACTCGACTCCTGAGGACTGAATATAAACCTGTTGTCTATAAAGCTTTCTCAAAGCGTTGAGATATTTTGTTGATTTTTATAGCTCACAGTAAGTCATACTGTATCCTAAACAGAATTAAGAGATGCTTTGAAGATGAAAAAGATGAAAAAGATTTGATTTTGGTGATTATAGATGTCTAGTGTTTGTTAGCAGCGCTAGTCTCACGGCATCAGTTCTAAATTACAGAACTCCAAACATGTCTTGGCTAATCAATTGCATCTGGGCTAAATGGAAAATGTTGTCAATTTTATGTTTTGCTGAGCTGTTTCCTTATCAACCTCATAATTTCCGAGGCCAAGATGAACATTTCTGTCTGACACAGAGAAAATCAATGTATATCACTTTTTTGGGGGGTTAATTATTTATTTTTAATTTTTTTAACTTTTTCTTTATTTCTTTTCATATTTCTACAGAACCAAACACTCATCGACTTTGGATCACTTAAATGAAGGATACAAGTTATGAAGAAAAATAGATAGATAAATAAATAAATAAATAAATAAATAAAAAACCAAAACACACACACACAAAAAAACAAGGAATCCAAAAAAGGGAATTTGTACATTTTCAATCTTAGAGACAAATGGCATTTTTAATATTCTATTATGAAATGGGTTTTGTTACAATAACCCGGGGTTATTATTATTTTTTTATCCTGTGTCTCCCTCTCCTACCTTCTAGAGTGCCCTCCTCAGTTCTGGGGTCCCGACTGCAAGGGTAAATGCACGTGCCATCCCAATGGAAAGTGCGATGACGTGACAGGCAAGTGCACATGCCACGCCAACCGCTGGGGCGAAAACTGTGAGAAGTCGTGCCAGTGCCAGAAGGGCAAGTGCGACCAGGAGACGGGCAAGTGCACATGCCACGCGGGCTTCTGGGGACCACACTGCAGCAACAACTGCTACTGCAGTGTCACTTCGGTGTGTGACCAGAGCACAGGCCGCTGCATCTGCAACCCCGGCTGGTGGGGGCGCAACTGTGCCGCCCAGTGCATCTGCCACAACTCCCCCTGCGAGCAGTTCACAGGCCGCTGCCAGTGCCGGGACAGGCTGTGGGGGCCCAACTGTGAGCGCTACTGTCAATGCGTCCATGGGAAATGCAACCAGGCGGACGGATCCTGCACCTGCAAGCCGGGCTACAGGGGCAAGTTCTGCAGGGAGCCATGTCCAGCCGGGTTCTACGGGCAGAACTGCAGGAACAAGTGAGGAGGGGTCGAGAAGTGGTGCACCAGAAATTACTTTAATGTCCCAGTGCATTTGCACACACAAGGAATTTGTCTTAGCTAAACCGATCTTTATGTAAACTGCCCATGCAGAGGACATACAATTGGTGAATTAATATGAATACTACTATTAGCTTTCCTTTTCAGTAGGTTTTGTTAGTTTATTAGAGAATTATTTATTAGAGAATTTATCATTTATCATTTTAAAATGAACTCTTGTTCCTCCGTAGAGTCCCTGCAGTACCCTATGCTGCAAAACGACCTCTTTTGAATTGATAATAGGCTTGTGCCCAGGCTTGTGAAGGTTATCCAAGTTACCTGTCATTTATTAATTCATATATTTCATGCAAGCCACTAAGATTCCTCGGTGTGAACATAAGTGAGCTTTGAAACATGTTAGGTGGCATGATTAACCGTACCAAGACTAGATAAAGTAGTTATAGAAACACAGCTGTTGAGCCAAGCTGGTTGAATGTTCTCTGTGCTGCAGCCAGATATCATGGATACGAAAACCTATCTGTTTTGTCGCATAACCTCAGATTTCACACCGTGAACAAAATGGCTCCAGGTCTCAGGGAAAACACCAACATGCCACATCCCATGTACAGTCGGGCTAGGCTAAGTGGCTTCAGAGTCCACTGAAAAGACTGGACTGACATTTGGCAAAGATTAAGCTTCAGCTATCACTGTACTTGCTTCTGTGTCTGCAGAGGTAGGGCACATCCAAAAATTACCACAAGGCGGCATGTTGTGTAAGAATGTTATCATTATCAGTCCATCAGTGATGTTCCTGGAGGATCAACTTACGTAGATAACAGGAGTGATGATAGTGATGTTCTTTTCCCAGTAGTTTTAGAAGGTCCCTAACTCTGAAACAGACACAGGAACAGACAGCTGTAGCATGTGAGTTGGAGTATCATCAATATCAAACAAAAACTGAAGCTAAGCATCTTCTCCCCAGTGGTTTAGCCAAGCCTTTCACTTTGATGTGCTAAGAAATGTTGTTACTTAAGATGGTATTGAACTGCCTGGCGTATTTTGGCTCAATAAGGCAAATGGCACTAATGGCAACCAGTCAGCACAAAGTTCATTTACAGTCCCACCAACAGGACCACAATTGGATGGTCAAAATAGCCAAACTTAACTGTTTTTAATGCACATAACCACAATTTCACAAGTGGACTTTGGGGAAGAGAATAAACAACTTGCATTATGCACTGACATCTTCACTGAGTGGTTTTAGTCATATGGGTCCCTTCCATTTTATATATTGTGTTTTCACAAACTGACCTGACAACAACCAAACAAACCAAACCCTTTATGAGCTGAGATAGATAATGGCTCCCCTGAACTCTTTTGCCTCCAGGTGTGGTCACTGTAAAGGTCAGCAGCCATGCAAGGTCACGGAAGGACGTTGCATCACCTGTGAGAGAGGCTGGAATGGCACCAAGTGTGACCAGATGTGTCCTCCCGGCTTTTTCGGGGAGAACTGCAAAGATGAGTGTCCACCATGTAAAGACGGTCATTTCTGCGACCGCATCAATGGGAAGTGCTCTCACTGCAATCCTGGCTGGATCGGAGATCGGTGAGACTTCAGTGATGCTGTTGCTGATTTCACATCAGTTGTTTAATAGCATTTCTCATCAAAATCAAAACAATTCTATGAAAATATATATAGATATATATGTATATGTATTCCTTGACCTCTCTCCTTTTCTGTAGCTGTGAGGTTCGCTGCCCAAATGGCACCTATGGAGATAACTGTGCAAATGACTGCAGCCACTGCTTCAACGGAGACTGCCACTTCGCGACAGGAGAATGCTTGTGCGACCCTGGCTTTTACGGGACATAGTAAGTCAACTGCTAATTTTCAGAGGTCAGATGTTTGGCCGTGGTTCACAGTTGTAAACATTTTTCTAACATTATCAGAAATGGTTGAAAGTGACACCTGAGGAGAAAAGTTGCAAACATTCTCACTGATGTGAGGATAGAATATAGCTTTAGGTTGTAGGTGACCCTCTGTAATTGTGATTGAATGAGTCCAGGAATGACTGCCAATTCTCCAGGGCAAGTAAAAAGCATCGGGACATCGACTTTAAATCTTCTCCACCTAATTAATAAAATTCTGGATTGTTCTTCCCATTCTTCATTCATAATGTTCTAGAGCAGTGGTCACTAAACGTCCTCCTGGACATCTACATTCGTGCTGTACCAACCCTAGAGCCTTCCCCTCCCCCATTTAATGCTTCAGCCAGTTGACCAAAGCAAGCGCTGCAGACTGTGACTGGAACTTCTCAGAAAAGTAAATCTCCAGGACCAGGGTTGGTGAGAACTGTTTTGAATGTCCTCCGTCCAGTTCTCTCCCATTTCAGACTGTTCTACCACATTCTGCCCCAATCAGACTTCACTAGAATGTCCTCCCCATTCACACTGAGCTAGAATGTCTCCCACATAGTGTTCTCCTCCATTCAAACTGGAACATTTACATCTACCTCTTTTAGATGTTCTACCATGTTCAAACTATTCGAGAATGTCTTCCTCATTCACACTGCATGGTTCTCCATCCAGTGGAAAGTTCTCCTAGGTTGTTCTTGAATATCTCCCTCCATTGTTCTGCACTGTTCTGCACTGTTCTCACTATTCACAATGTTCTAGGCTGTTCATTGCCTGTTTGAACTTTTCTTAAATCTTCTCATCATTCTCAAAACCTAAGAATGTTCGCGCCCCTCATTGTAACTGACCTTAAGGATAACACCGTGCTACAGAAACCCCTAATGGATTTCTTTGAGTCGCTGAAATATTTTCCTTTTTTTATGCCATAAAATGTTTTGCTTTTCTAGGATCCCTG
>JBBIGA010000040.1:3612717-3623105 GCA_037576975.1 Alestes dentex
AGTGCTATCACAGGGCAAAAAGCATAGAAATACACTAGACAGGGCAGATGCACTGACAAACACACTCGCACCTAATTGAATGCCTCTAGTCCACCTGACATGCATGTCTTTGGACTGTGGGTGGATAAACTCTATACATAAACTCTATACAAGCTGTCTGTTTTGTTGAGCTGGACAATGTGGTGAATAAGATGTGCAACAGGTTGAACAACCCTAGTCAAATTACATCTTATGTTGATTTTCTACATGAAAACACATTAAACTCTTCTGGGTTCTTCATAGAACTGCAGTGGAACATTCTAGTACACCCGCATAGACTAATCACTCCCCACCTCTGAAAGTATGTGAGTGAGTTAAAGGTTTATTATATAGTTTATACGGATTCTAAGCAGTGCTCTATATACATGAAGGACCCATGTTATGTGCCATAATTTATAATTCTCCTCCACTGCCAGACTAAGCAAGTAACACCCAGAGTTTTACAGCTCTCAGCCCTCTGAACACGGATCCAGAGCTCATGCAGACCCCACTGGAGATTTGCTCTTTGATCTAATCTCCTCCTTCTGTTTGCAGTCCAGACCAGGACAGCTCCAACAGCAAGAAGGCCAAAAGGATCCTGTGCGGACGATTTAGCCGAATCAGCACGAAGCTACCCCGAATACCCCTCCGGAGACAGAAGCTGCCCAAAGTTGTTGGTATGTCATTTTTGAGCTTACAAACAAGACTCGCTATGTCGAACATGTACAATAAAATGCTAAGGTGCTGTTCTTCCAAGTGAACAATGTGTATATATATAATTTTAATGTAGTTCTGTAACAGGGAGAGAGAGAGAGAGAGAGAGAGAGAGAGAGAGAGAGAGAGAGAGAGAGAGAGAGAGAGAGCTTCTCCTATATGTATGTGTTTGTTTTAAACATGATGCTTCTCATTTGGTTTAGGTGCTCTGTCCTATGCCAATGGTTAATCCCAGTAGTCTTTTGGCCATTCTCATAATGTTTTATGTGCAGTGGTGCTTGAAAGTTTGTGAATCTATTAGTCTTTTCTATTTTTCTTTGTTGTCCAAAAAGTAGATAAAGAGAACTCAAGTGTCAAGTTTATTCATATCGCACATTATTATACACAAAAGGTTATCCAATGTTCTTTACAGAAATAGAGAATAAAATAAGTGCCTCTGTGCTATGAATAATTCTTTATCAAAGACTCTTCTGTCTGTGCCAGGATAGACCCTCTATGCAGCTTTTTTGCGGTCAATGGCACCATATTGTCTAATATTCACCGGCTAGACTAATAGACTAATTGTCTATTCACCAACTCAGCAACAAAACTGAGTTAATAATATAACTGAGTAAGAAGAGGTCTGTCACAGGCAGTGTAGCAGTGAATACAAAGGGCTCTGGCACAGTGTGAATATTAGGCCTCAATAGATGTCATGTATTTGGTTGTCGGTTGCCAAAGTGCATATTGATGACCTTTATTTTCCTTAGACAGTTCTTTTCATTCAAAAAGTGAGTGTGTGTTTCTGTTTGTGAGTTCAAATCACGAGTTCAAATCTTGGCCAACTGATAATCAGCTGAGATCTAGTCTGTGTTGTGTACAACTATGTGCAGTTGAGAGTGAACTAAACATTGAAAACAGCATTGAAACATGTTCTTCTCTGGAACTGGAGACTTGTGGATAATCATAAACCAATTACAGAACTATGGCTGTCTGTATGAATAAACTGTATATATATAAAATATATTATATTACATTCAAATACTATAGACTTTAATATGGAGTTGGTCCTATTGTGTTCTGTAGTGTTGGTTCTATTGTGTTCTATTTCTTTCTTCTGAGTGGGTTATTCCCTCGTCAAATCCAGTATCATAAACAATGTTTGTTCTCGACTAATAATGCTTAAACATAAGCTGTCTCATTTAATCGAAAAAGTATGTGGCCTGCAGATAATCACGAGTCGGAGAGCAGTTACAGAGGCTAGACTTGCCCCGAGCCATTCGATCCCTATGAGAGACATGTGCTTTCCTCACTAATTTGCCACATTATATAAGTCAAAGAGGCGTCTTCATGAGGCCTGCATTTAAACAGCCCTCGCTGAAACAATAATATCTTTGTCGGCTTGGGTGAGAATGAACTCCAGAACATCTCAATAACTCTCCCCCGAGCTCCCAAACAAATGTGGAAAAATCTAAAACAAATAAGGAGCCGAAAGCAATAAAAGATGGCATTTGATTCGAAGTGTGACCGTCGTTTTGGAGCGAGGAATCTTAACGTCAGGGTTTCAGCTGGCAAATCAAAGTAAATAATGTTCAGCCAAGATTCAAGACACGAAACCGAGTTTATTTTCTCGGCCAGAGCAGAACAAAACCATGTGGAAGCCGCAGTAGTGTATGAACCGAGCCTTGATGAAGCCCCCTCTTTCTTTCTTTCTTTCTTTCTTTCTTTCTCTCTTTCTTTCTTTCTTTCCTCCACCCCCTCTTCCCCCTTTGCTTGTCTTTGGCCGGTGGCTCTGTTATCCTCATTGGCCCGCTACAGTGAGGTCTGCCACTATTCCTCCCTCTTTTTTCCCTCCTTCCCTCCATTTTTTTTTTTTTTTTTGCTTTTTTTGTAACCCTACCCTCACAGGGGCTCCAGAGGCCTGAGCATTCCAGGAGAGTGGGGGTTGGGATGGCCTAAAAAACAGGAAGTGACCAAATTTACCTCAGCCTGTTTCGGAGCGTTGATTTATCCACAGCAGGCCTGGTTCTAACAGAGCTCTGAGGCAATCTGGCACTGAGTGCCGTGCAGGAAGCGCCGCTTTGACCCTGCCTGCCCATACGAGACAGGAAGGAGAGAGTCCCATTCAGAGCCTGTTTGCACCTCCTTTTGTGTATTTTTGTTTTTGGTTGTCATTTAGTGTCCTGAACCCCGAGCTCTGAAGAATGCAGAGGTTTGACTAATGGCAGAATACGGTCCAGCTGTGTCCAGAGTGTATTAAGTTCTTACACAAACACAGAAGATGAACCGTGAAGAGAAATCTAGGTTTCCTTTTCTTCATCAGTTTCTTTTGTATGCACCTTTTGACCCGCATTATTTGATTATAGAATTTGATTAGATAATGTGAGTAATTAGTTCACTGCTTATGTTCTAACACACATCACATGATATTTAGACAGGGCCCATCCTCTCTGAATCATCTCACCCAGGTTTTCCGCCACTATTCCTGCTTCTGTAGCACCTTTCCACTATACAGAGGGTGGGCAATACAATGATATGTTGTCAATAGTGCGATAAATTGCAGCGCAATACACATTTCTGATTATATATCAGTCAACACTGACGGAACTATTCAATTGGTTGATAACCCATGCTGTTATATATGATTAGATAAGATAAGATAACCCTTTATTAGTCCCACAGGTATTGCATTGTTACAAGAGCAAAGAAAAGAGCAAATTAGAAGCAGCATAACCTATAGAATAAAAACTTTACAATATACAGTATAATATATAAAAACTGTGTATTATAATATATATATTATATATATATGTCTGTTTGTGTGCGTATATGTGTGTGTAAACAGTGGGACTAAGTGTTGTTTTGTCAGAATTAACTACCATATAATCAGAAACATGTAACGAGTCTTTTCCCCCCCCAAAAAATGTATCATCAGATAATATTCAGTCTTATATTGGCCTCGAATTCTGAAGTTTCCTGTTCCAGCTAGCATCAGATTCCTGATATGTTGTTGCCCTTAAGCCAGTTTTATTGGTTGGCAGCTGAACCGCTGGAGCTTGCCAGAAATGAACAGAGTACAATTCTGTAAACAAGGCTGTGAAATTATTTACTGACTGTGTGAACAAAACCACATTCAGGTAAATCTGGTAAAAACTGAACAAGCTGAGCAGAGCTCTATCCTAATACATAGAGTGTGTGTTGTGTGTGTGTGTGTATATATACAAACACAGAAACACATACACATACACACACACACACACACACACACACACACACACACACCTAAAACATCACCAGAATGTCACACAAGTCCTAAAGGTAGATAAAGAAAACTCAATTTAACAAATGAGACAAACATATATATTACTTTACATTACATTAGATTCATTAATTCAAAGCAACTTACAATCATATTTGCTTGATCATTTCTATCATCTGGAGAACGGCATCATTGCTATCATCTGGAGAAGGAGAATCATTTCTGATACTGATACTTATCTAATATTTTTTCTTTGAAATCTATGAAGTTTTAGTGCTTCACTTAGGATGAGCATCTAAAAGTGAGCTCAAATCAGACAAACACTCCATACCCTGAAACACCTTGCTAACAATAAGACATCACACATTTACGGCATTTATCCAAAGCGACTTCCATTCCCTAACTACAGGGGACAGTCTCCCTGGAGCGACTTGGGGTTAAGGTTCTTGCTCAGGGACACAGTGGTGGGATGCTGAAGGTAGGATTCAAACTTATGACCTGTTAGTCCAGTGGCAAGTATCCTACCCACTAGGCCGCTGCCACCACCACCACCACCCCGTGTGTGTAGATTTCAGGATCGGTCTAGTGTGAACTGAAATAATACATTTTTCCTTCTGATATCCAGTTCAGCATTTTTGGTGATATCAGTCTCCAGTATCACATCGGTGCCACCTCTCATGCCATTAGTACTTTTAGCACTCTTAGCAGTTAAATTTTAAGAAATGAGCATTAGATTTATTTTTGTTCGATTGGATACTTGCCCATTAACTGATCATCATCTTATTTGTTTGCAATTTTGTCATCTTGTTACATATCAAGTTGATTTAAAAAATGAAAAATGATGGTTTATTTTATTCCCCATTGCTGGTGTTAAAGGTGCAAAACTAAAGATCAAGATGTATTGTGCGGAGATGTCTGTGTAGTAAAAATAGTACATTTTCAACATAGTAGACAAGGCCTGACCTGGTGAGCTGGGTCCACCTGCTGCCCCGTCCAGCCTCGGCTCCACACAGCTGTGAGTGTCGGTGCAGCTGGGATGTACCAGGAATGCACTTTTGTCCAGCACCCACAGCAGAATGTGAGTTTGTGGTGGCGTCAAGGCCTGTCTGGGCTGTGAGTGACCAGGGCCAAGCAGTTGTCAGCCTTCCGCTAATTCCACAGGAACAAAGCCCTCAGTCTGCTGGTCCTTAGTTCTCACATGCATGTCACGGCACTTCCCATGATTAGCATGCTGTCGGTGAGAATACATGATAAGGCAAGGCATGTGTGTGTGAAATGTGTTGTGTATGGATACGTATATGCACTTAAATATAACATTGTAAAGCAAGGTTACTGTGCATACAATGGACTCTGCAAAAATTCTGACACATTTAAAATGTGAGACTTTCTGTTTTAACTTTTCAATACATTAAAGATTGTAAGTTGCGGGACAAAGCCATATTTAAGTTTGTTCCCTGTAGAGGATTATAAATAGTATTCTTCTTGAAAATCGACATGTATAAATGTATATATGTGTGTGTGTGTGTCTGTTTTTTTTTTCAGTTTCATTGAGCTTAGCAAAGTTATTCATGTACTAAACTGATGCATTTCATCCTTGGTCCTAGAGGCCCCCTGTCCTGCACATTTTAGTGTTTTCCCCACTTAATTCATTTGTTAATTAGTTGTACTTTGTGTGCTTGGAATGTGGGAAAATTTTAAATGTGCAGAGCTAAAGGGCCTCCAGTGTTTGGAAGCAAAAATGATTGAACAAAATGATTGAAATTCAGCATATTAAGTATTTAGTATTCACCAAACGTCTTCGTTTTAATGTGATTGATATTTTTATGATGATGGCATTTTAAATTTAAGTACTTTGGTGTCACTTCTACTGGTCCATTCATAGTGGTTTCACCGACAAAATGACTGCAATAAAATCCCCTCTGAAAATGAAGGTCCTTCCTCCAGACCTCTCGTAAGTAATGTACCCCATGGGTTGTGGTGGAAGTGAGCTGACAGTCTGAAGCGCTAATGCTAATTGAAGAGCCTTCCAGAAAAGTTCTATCGCCCCTCAGATATGAAGAGCGCTTCCTTGGAAAGTTTAGATAAAAGGCCAAATAGCTTGCACCACGTGTCAGGGAGTTGTAAACAGGCCAGTTTTGCGTGGTTAGCGCCTACGCCAGCCGTTACTGGCCAAAAGCAGATGTGAAAGATAAACCACAGGCATCCCACAGCTGTCCCTCTTCTGTAGGTCAGCAGAAAACAATATCGGCCAGTCCTGGTCTTTAAAAAAACACTGTGGCCTACATTAGGTCTGGAAACACTCTCTCGGTGAAGAAGGCTGGCTGATCACATCTGTAGCAAACTGTGAGTTACCATATCTTAGCATAGTCCCACTTGTGTAGTTAGATAACATTTTATTAGCCAACAAGCTAGAGTTTCAAAGAGTTTGCTTGACCTCAAAAGCGTAGTGAGATTCAGGGAGACCGCAGATGCGATGCAATTTATCTGCAGCCAGATGTTTGAACTACTTCAATAAAGATAACCATTGTAGGTGTAACTTTAGCAAATAAGTCTTTACTAAACTGATTTTAAGGTTTTAGATAACTTCTTGGATCTAAGAACTGGAATGTTTTCAAGAGAGAAAACACATCGCTCTCCAAGTATATTTGTATGATCTTCTCATCTGCTTGTGAAACAGAATAGCACTTTCATTCTGACTGAGTTTTCCTACACACAGATATGGGGTATGTGTCCCTGTCGCTGTGTCTCCTGTTTGGGCAGGAGGTCCTTCTGGCTCTTTAAGAACTGTCAAAGAGCCTTTGTTTCAGGAAGACCCTTAGGAACTCGCCTGGGCCTGCTCGTCCTGACCCTTGTGTTTGTTTTTCTCTCGCCAAATGTCCAGTAGCCCACCATGACCCTGAGAACACATTCAACTGCAGCTTCATCGAGCCCCCCTCCGTCGCCGAACAACCAACCCCATCCTGGTCTTCCCAGGAGTCCTTCTCCTCCTTTGAGACGAGCGAAGACGGCCCTGTTTACTGCGTGCCCCACGAAGGTGAGTCACCATGGAAATCAGTGCAGATAAGCCATCTGTTTGGCCAATGAGGAGAAGCAATTGGGGAGCTGAGAGGTCTCTGAACAATTTTTGCGCTGACCCACTTTGATTGAGAATGATTGTTGATACAGACTCACTGGAATGGTAATGCCAGGCCTTTAGGCGTGTACACTATGTGTGTGTGTGTGTGTGTGCGTGTGTGTGTGTACGCCATGAAAATACAAACAGGAAATGGCACAAATGGCCAAGTCAGCAGTGGGAAAGCTACCAAGTCATGAATCATGTTCTTCTAAAACACTTGAGCAGGAGAAGAATAACGATCAGTGTTCTCTGAGAAATTTCGTTTTGTTGTCAAAACCTAGGAAGAAACAATCAGGGTTTCACCCCGGGCAACATTTTGTACAGTAAAATGTGTTTCTTAAATCAAGACAAGCATCTTCAAGTTTCTTCAGCTACTATAATAGAGTCTCTTTCACCCCTCTAGATGCTTATTTAAAGAACCATGAGCACTCAAATACAACCATTTGAATGCTTAAATGGGCCTTTGCTTGGTAAAACTGATCTCCTCTATGGTAAACTTTTCATAAATTATTCTATAAAGCACAGGTCTCCCATGCTGGTCCTGGAGAGTTTTTCCCCGCTCTAACACATACTAATCCATTATTAAACTGATTGAAGTTTAAAAAAACGTAATGCCTTCCCAACAAAGTTGGAAGAAAAATGCCAAACACAGCATGGAAAATACAGGTACAAGTGACAGCATGCAAAAATAAGGTTAATCCCAGGGTATTATTTGATAGTTTTGAGAGAGACACTCAGAATCTATCTCAGGTAGCATTAGGAGTCTTTGTCACTGACAGGGTTCAGCATGAGGTTCTTGCCTGGGTGGGGAATCAAAGCCCAGCTTTGGGGAATACAGCCCCGAAGGGAGGGGAGACTTGTTATCCACAATGCTATTCAAACAACAATCTAGCAGATTACACCAATTAGCCTTGAGCCTACTGCATGCCTGAATGACCACAGATACCACAAACCAGGCTGAGTTGTTTAAAACTTTACTTCTGACATTGTATGGCATTGCGTGTCTTATCTGAATAAGTAATTGAGGGGTAATAGGACATTAGGCAGCAGCAAAGTAGGTTTTTCACAGTACCTTTTGTCTTTGTTTTCTAATTTTTTCCCTTCATGTTTCATTCAGATACCATAAATGAAGGTAATGCAAAGCCAAGCCCCAACCCCACTCCAGACAATGCTGTGTCCGTTACTGAGGACGATGCTGGGGAATACACATCTCTAAAAGACACAAGAGCAGCGACGAAACAACCTGCCAATGACGGCAGCGAGCAACCGCTGCTAAAGTCTTCTGACAGTGAAGGCTCCACCAGTGGATCAGAGTCAGCCATGGGTGCTCTTTATGCTCGCATCGCCCGTCTTTCCAAGCATTCCAAAGAAGAGGAGGACAGCAGTGCAGCTGAGGCCAAAGCCAATCACAAGACTCCATCTCCGGAGAGGACCAAACCACGTCCACCGGATCCTTCCACCAAGCCCAAAGTATCTTGGATCCATGGAACATCCAACCAATCAGAGAAGGGCCAGGCGCCATCTCCACCCAAAGAAAAGAAGAAAAGCTCTGCTGAGGGCGCTGGAAAGAGCGAGGAGCAGCAGCGGTCTAAGGAGAAGTCAGGCAAGAAAGGCGAGCAGAAAAACCAAGATGCCAAGAAGGGCGATGGAAACGAATCCCCTAGCAAGACCAAAGCCCACAAAGCTTCAGACCCCATCGAGCACATCAATGGAGCTGTCCAGAACGCCTTAAAGAAGATCGGCAACTTCCACTCTGAGAGGAAAGGAGGAGATACGACCAAAGACCCACCCAAAAGCCCAAAGATCATGCACCCTCACATAAACTCTGAGGCGGCCACTCTTCTGGCTGCCCAGCTGAAGGAGAAGACCCAGAGCCTGAACCGTAACGAAGGTCTCTCCATTGGCGTCAAACCCAATGGAGTATCCACCCCACAGGCCAACCGGGAGAAGCCTACGCCACCTCAGAAAGCCAAGCGCTCAGTGACTGGAGCTAACAAACCCCTTCTACCCACCTCTGCCAACCTGCAGAAGATGGTTCCTGTAACAGACTCCACTACTCCTGAGCCCAAAAGCCCAGAAAAGCAGGCCTTAAATGGGACCAAATTAGGAGATGCAGGAGATCCAACACCTAAGAAAACGCCCATTAAAAAACCACCCAGGAAGAAAGGCAAAGAGGGAGCAGCCGAGACAGAAACTAAGGTCACCCCAAAGACGGCCATTATGCCACCTCAGTTTGTCAAATAGACATTGTGTTTGGAAATTACTGGGCTCAACACAGTAAATCTTTCACTTAATACTTTCCTTTTTTTTATCATGCTCATCGTAAACAAACAAACAAAATTGAGCTGCATACCAGATTTATTCTCCTGAAGGATGTTTTTTTTTCTTTTTTTGTTGATATGCAGGATGAGCTTGGAGAAGGAACAGTCACTGGGTAACACGTTGTGCCTTGAAGGTTTTACCATTTGTACAATTTTGAAAGGAATTCAGCAGTATTATAGTTTTAAATAGATTTAAAGTAATGTAATAAGCTTATTTTATATTCCAGCATTCTTACAGTTATCAAAACTGCATTCAGAATTGTTTCGGGTCATCCTGTGTTCTAACATTATGACCAAAAAAATGCCTTTTTTCTCCTTATCAACAATGAAATTCTGAAAAAAAACAGTATTTCTCTCAGTGTGAACAAAATGGTACTATGATCAATCATAGTGTAGCACAAACAATCCCACAACTATAGTGAGCGGCTAGAATGTCAGCGTCATTCCATAACAATGCTCTGTGTTTATATTCACATATTTCTCACAACCTATTGATCCCTATTAAATTAGCCTTGCAAAGGTTGAACCTTTAAACGTAAATGCTAATTAGTCGTGTTGACAGTTTGTGAGTCGGTTGTCTTCTCTCAGCTTCCAGTTTCTTTGATGTTGTTTTTTTTTTCTTCACAGCAGTACGTGTTCTATCAAGTTATAGAGAGCTCACAATGTTCTTTCCCAGCTCTTTCCCAAGTGAAGAAGGTCCAGAGATAACTGAATGCTGCTAAGACACAGTAATTGTATCTCAAGTTACTGTGTCCGAACTAGGAGTGTACAGATGTATTTGAAGGGGCTTTTCTGGAATATTAGACATTATTATAATATTCATTTAAGATGGTGCACGTTTTTTGGCCAAAAATTATTTTTTTTGTGTAATTACCAAACTTAAAAGCCCCAAAAATAATTGGTGTATTGATTCTTTTTGTCTGTATACATTTGAATCTATGATTCCTAGAATGTTTCCAGTCTATCTGATACATTAACAGAT
>JBBIGA010000040.1:3686533-3703996 GCA_037576975.1 Alestes dentex
ACTCGTTCACTATGTAGGGCACTATGTAGTGAACGAGTGAACAAGTGCACATTTTGGACACAGCTAAAGACTTGAGAGTTGACTTGGACTCAAGCACAAAGACCTTGAGCTTTTTGTCATGTTCCTCAAACCAGCCCTGCACAGTGTTTGCAGTGTGGCAGGACACATTATCCTACTGAAATAGGGCACTGCTATTAGAGAGTACTGTTCCCATGAAGGGGTGTACTTGGTGTAGGTAGGTGTTCAGGTAGGTGATGTCAAAGTAACATCCACAGAACTGCAGGGTACAAGGTTTGCTAGCAGATCACTGTCCAGAGTATCGCACTGCCTCTCCTGGCTTGAAGCTAAAAAGAATAAATACATCAAAATAGATACACTACACACACAAGATCATGTTGTTTACATAACTTGACATTATCCTGCTGCAAAAGGCCACTGCTTGGTCTACAACAGTGTTTAAGCAGGTGGTTCATGTGGAAATAACATCTACATAAATCCTCGGACCCAAAGTTACCCCAGGTAAGTGAGCCACACGTACCCAGCCACCCACGTGACATGAAAGAAAACATGATTCATCAGAACAGGTCACTTTCTTCCATTGCTCCATGGTCCACTTCTGATGTCCATTGTAGGTACTTTTGGATACGTCATGTTTTGACACCTTACCATCATAGCCAGCTTTAACTTTTTCAGCCATTTGTGCTACTTCTGTGGGACCAGACACCAGAGACTCGTCTCATGTATCCGTGAGTCTTAGATGTCCATGAACCATGTTGCCAGTTACCAAGCTGTCCTTCCTTGGACTTTTGGTTGGTACTGACCACTGTATACTGGGAACCCTCCACAAGAGCCGGGTGTTGGAGATGCACTGTCCTGATCACCCATTTTTCCTGCTTCTAACACATCAGCTTCAAGAACAGACTGCCTATTACCTCCCAACCCTTGACAGGTGCCACTGTAACAAGATAATCAATGTTGATCACTTCACCTGCCAGTGATTTAATGTTGTGGCTGATTTGTGTAGTTTTTGATGAGGGCAGCCAGTCAGAATACAGAGCCATCGCATAGATCAGCCTAAAGGGCACAGGCACAAAAACAGTTTGTTTAACTGTTTAATTCTGAAGCATAAAGAGAGGTTGGAAAATGATGGTGTAAAAAATAAATGATTTTTATTATTTTTTAATTAATCAAACCACATAAGCACAACAACAGATTCACGGAAAAAACAAAAAATACAATAAAAATGCAGAATATGGCTCTGTTATGTATAAGAGTGAAACCCAAGTGTGAGAATCTGCCGGGTTTTGTTATGAAGAGGGTTGTGTCGACTGATATCCTGAACCACTGAACTGAACAGGACAAAAAGGACAGTCACAAGTGTTTGTTTGTGGATAGACTGTAAACTGGGCACACAGTAGCCTGCATGGACCTCCAGACTCACTGATGCAGTGTTGCATGGTCAGTGATTTGAGAAGATTCAGGCTTCGAGCTGTCTTTTGTGCTCTGGATTATTTGTATGCTGTTACGGTAAAACTTCATGATCATGTGTATCATCAGTACTTCAAGAACACTGAACACTGTATCAGATCAGTTTAGACTGAAGGTGATTACAGAGAGTCTGTGTAACACGATTAAAATGTATGTTTTGTAGTTGCTGAAATGTGACCAAATTCTTTTTTTGTTTGTTTTTTGTTTTTCTGTTATATTAACCTGAACATCTTTGAAGCTCAGCACACAATCTGCAATTAACAACAATTAGTTTATTTTTGGTTTGATATGGGGTGTGATGGTCTACCCAAAGTTAGATTAAAGTTAAATAAATAATATAATGTAATGTAATTGATATTATAATTCAAATGAAATGAAAAGCTAGAAAAACTTTACTTCTCTGACTGTGTTGTTGATTCAGACCTGCAGAGTCTGACACAACCTATACTTCTATTTTTTGGCAGAGGTTTGACTTGGACTTTGCGTGAGATGCTGGATTACAGAGGTTAGATTACAAGTTATGCTAACCACAGTGATGTTTACATGGTGGTGCTTAAGAAAGAATTTGGCCAATCATCCAAACACCATTAGCATTTGCTGAGTGTAAACCTGGTGTTGCATGTGGACTTTCTGGGGCCTCAAACATTGTCATGTCAAGGGGCTCCATCTATCTTTTCATCCATTATCTGAACTGCTTATCTTTAACCAGGATCGCAGATGCTGCTGGAGCCTGTCATAGTGGTACCTGGGCAAAAGGCAGATAAATATCCTGAACATGTTGCTAGTCCTTCACCGGGCACCTGCACTTAGTGGCAATTTAGCATCTCCAGTTCACCTGACGTGCATGTCAGGTGAACTGGACTTTGTACCTGACAAAAATCCATTTGGACACACAAAGAATATGTAGACTCTACACAGAAAGGACTCTCAGCCTCCCCAGCCAGGAATCAAGCCCATTAAGACATTTGATTTTGATGCAAAACTAACAAACTACACAAAAAGTTGTGCCTAACAATTTATTTCATCACACCAAAGGGGTAAGGGATAAGGAACCACTGGTGAAAGATCTGCTTAAATTCTGATTGTATTCAAATAATAGTTTGTGTGTGTGTGTGTGTGTGTGTGTGTGTGTGTTCGCGCCCACACATGTGTGTGTGTGTGTGTGTGTGTGTAATAAACTCCCAGTGATCATATCCACTTCAAACTTACACACTTCTTTAGACATGCACAAAAGTATGCATTCATAAACATAAAAAGTAGGATTTTAAAATGTAATTGCCAACAAAGTAAAACACAACAAATGAATAAGTAGTTGTTCACAATTACAGCCTTTTCACATCTACAGTAAGAAATAATTAGTTTGACGCAGCATTGTGGTTCAGATTTGGCCCATTCCTCTTGGCAAACTGCCTTCACTTCCCAAAGGGTACACTGATATCTGAAGGACTCGCATTTTAAAATCCATGGGGCATGGCCCCAGTTCCACCTGCCTGATTCACTGTGGATTTGGTGTTTCCGGTATCATGCATGCCTTCTTTCTCCAAACACGACAAGCTGATTTATTGCCAAAACTGTATTACCAATTTTTGTTTTGCCTCTCCACAGTGCATTGTACCGAAAGAGTTATGATTTGTGCAAATGCTTGTAAAAAATTTTTTAAACATGCATTGCTGTGCTTTATTTTTGGCCGGAGAGTTTTGCATGGGGTGTTTGAATGGAGATGACTGTGTAACTGTTCTTCCTGCGTCTTTCAGATCATCCAGAATTCTTTTTGAGTGACTGCTGGCTTCTCTGAGTGACTGCTGTGAACTCACATATCATGGGACCAGCTGTACTGAAAAGAACAAATCCAAGCCATTAACTTTTTCCATTTAAGCATTCAAGAGCGTTCATAGGAAGCTCCTTCACTTTAACTAAACAATGGCATCTTTTATAGTGACACCAGGTACAATTGACATCTTTTTTATTGTTATTTTTGCTATTATGAAGTTTTTTAAAAAGGACACTTGTCCATATTAATACTGTTTTTTTTTCTGTTTTTTTACATATTTCTACATGCAATGTAGGGACATTTATGCCATATAAGTATAAATAACAAAAATAAAGGAATCTGAAAAATTGTTTTCCCCTCGCTGTAGTCTCACTCAGCTTTGATTGAACTCCAAATGACCAACACTGCACTTTCAGTCGCAATCAATATGACATCCAGCCTTTTGCAATTACATTCAGCCTCTCCCCAAGAGTGTAAACAGATCACCAAAACAATTTCCACTGAACAGTTTGAATTGTAAAAATAATTTCGAATTTCAAATGATTTCAAGGTCATCTTGTACCACTTATAACTCATAATCTGTTATACTTTAATCATCGTATTTTAAAATGCTGGATGTTTTTTTTTTTTTCAGTCTAATGGTAGCAGCTCTTTCTTTTCATTTTTTCAGGTAATCTCCAGGGATACTTCTTGCACTAAAAAAATTGCACTTGGCCACAGATCATTCCAGCATCTGTTTTGTTTGCAGCACAGTTCTCCGAGTGCCACCTCCGAAAGGACAGAAGGGTAAACGCAGTGACCCGTTTACCGAGAACTGAATTAAAGTGCGGCACCACTGAAATGTGAGCCGTGGGACTGAGAGTGAAGTTTATCGAGGAAGTGGAGGAAAAAAAACACAACAATGGATTTGTTCTCGGAACAATAAAAGAGAGCGAGTTCTACATTTTATTTGTCAAGAGATCAATGGAAGGTAGAGTGGGTCAGGTCCAGGAGAGCTACAGGACTGTCCTTGGGGGATTGTTCCCTTGCTTGTTTGTAAACAGCTGAGCCCAGTCAAGCAGACTGTAATCCTCTCTGCACTCTCCTTCCTCTGCCTTGAGCTGACAGGGCTGGACGCTGGGGGGATACGAGAGGAACAGACGTATCAAAAAGAAGTAACATGGAACTGCCAAGAGGAGCAGAACTGGAATCCTCCAGCTAGCCCCGGCCTCCTGTTTATCCACCCTTGCTTGTTTTATTCTACGGGCTTCTGTAAGAACTTACATAAACGTATTTGTGTGGAAGCACGGAAAAGCGGTTTGGTACTCCAGGTTCACCAATAAGCAGACTTGGACCATTAGTGGACTTTCTATCTCATGCCTTGCCAATTTGTGGTGCTGTTGGTCAAGCAAACATCGATTCATTGAGCAGGGAAGCTCATGTAGGAGCACTGGGGATGGGCCAAGACTCAAAACAAAACCTTTTCAATCACTTTCAGTCTTCTTTTGTTGATTTGCTATGTATTCTTTTACTTCTTTGTCTTCTTCTGCTTTTATATTTTATTTCATTCTGTTTTATTTTTTCATTCTGTTCCTGTAAAGCACATTGAATGACCCTGTATTTAATAACAGGCTAAATAAACTTGACTTGACTGATAAATATGGTACAAAGGGGCAGATGGTACCTAGTGGTTAGGGCGTTCACCCTGCGATCAGGAAGTCGTGGGTGCGATTCCCAAGACTGCTAGTGGCACCTCTGCTCCGCGGGCGCCGTGTTCCTGGCTGCCCCCTGCTTCACTTGGTGAATGGGTTAAATGCAGAGGAAGAATTTCATGCTGTTCACACTGTGTGCTGTGGTGTGTTCACGTATGACCGAATGATCACTTTCACTTCAAAGGTTTATGGAGCAATTCAAAGACAAGCCAGTAAGGTTTATTGTAAAAAAGCACTTGTATGTCCTGAAAACCTCATAAAAATAGTATATACAAAAACATCTGCATGATCTCTACACATGTTGATAAAAAATAATGATGTCAGAAAGGGTTTTGTGCCTGATGTCATGGAAAAACAAACATTTTAGACCACTTTTCAATTGTTTCTTACTAGAATATTTTTTGTAAATGAGATGCATGCATGTGCAGATGTTTTAAGAACTTCCATTTTTATCTAACTTTGGTAAAAAAAAAAAAAAAAAAAACAAAACAAAAAAAAAACAAAACCTTACATTAAGTGAATGTCATTTATGTTTTTAAAAGGTTCTTCACACTTATGTATCTCATTTATAAACAGAGCTGTACTAAAATGCTTCTTCTGTTGTATATTTTTAAATAGTCAAAAAATTGTTCAAGCAACAGAAATGAAACTGAAACCCTTTCACTGAAACAGAAAACGTTGAAATGTGAAATTGTAGCTGTGAGAGAATGGATAGTAAAATACCGGACACAATAAAAAGACGCAGTGAAGAAAACCTTAACTAAGAAAATGGTGGACTAAGAAAAGGACTCCAAAAGCAGTGAGGCAAAATTGATTTCTTCAGATACCATGACTTTTACTAAAGCATACTAGTGGCAATGATACGAACCTCTCTTCTTCTGATTGACATGTTTGAGTCACTGTCTGGGGCAGCAACTGAATCAGAGCTAAACTATACTAAAACAACAAATGTTTTCATTATCATTAATGTATTTTCTGGCCCTGCAGGATTCAATAGGTTTCACTCAGATGGTTAACTCTGCTAGATGACATCTCTGAAGAATATCACAGCAGTGGATCACGAAAAATCAGAGGAGAACCAATATGCCTTTGTGGGTGTTTTGTACAGTTATGGAAAGTTTGAATTTATTTATTTATTAACAAGCATCTTAAGCTTAGTTAAAATCACTGAACCAGCTAACGTCCACTACTGGCAGTGAATAAACCAAACAACAACATTCTCAAATGCAGAGCTCTTTCATTTTGGCTCTTGTGCAACATCAGCACTTCCGCATCATGACTTTTTTTTTTTAGAAAGGATTTTTGCTAAGCACTCTTCAAACAGATTTTAGAGCACGTTTGTCCTCTGTGAGCTACTATTGCCCATAAACCCCCCTCCACACAAACATTTTAATGCTCTTCTTTATGGAAATATAAGTCAGCCTCACCACTCCTGCAGGGAGGAGGTCACTGCAGAATCTCCGACTCTGTTTGAAATGCTGCACGGCTGTTCGGAGACCTCCGGAGGGACTCTGAGGAAAAGTCCTGGATCTTGGACAAGGAAGTGAAGGAAACCTTTTCAGATGTAGAGAGAAGGAAATAAAAAAAAACCAAAATAAAAGAATAACACACTGCCAACAAACGAGTGAGTGAAAGCGAGGAAAGCGAGTGGCCTCCCCTGTGTGATGGAGGCCAGATCCGCTGATTTAAAATAACAAGCCATCTGTGTTCAAGTTTAGCCTTTGAAGCTATTCAGGGCAAATGCTTAGGAAACAGCAGAGCTGATTCGTTCAGACGGAGCAGGCGAAGGTACACACCAGCAGCTTACTCACTGAGAGAGAGAGACGGAAATAGACGCGCTTCAAAACGCCACCTATAAAAAGCAACCGCGCGACTTTCATTTCCCAGCGCATGACTAACAGGGTTGTTGTGGCTTTTTGCTTCACCAGGCCTATTATCTAAGATCGGGCGGAAGAACATATTCCTGGTGAGAAAAAAAAAAAAGGAACTGAGTGCTAATGCAGTTTCACAATGTAACAGCTGTCAGATTTGATGGCGGGCTTTGCTTTGATCATTCCGATGACGTGATTTGGAAAAAATAAATAAAAATCGTAAATTGTCAGCGGATTAATCAAAAGGGTAAACAATCCGTCCACCTCTTGTGCAACTAACAACCACCACCACCTCCAGCCATCAATCATTGATTTTATCCCTTATGAATTTATTCACAGCTCATCGGGCCGCAAAACCCGTCGGCAAGTTAATGATCAATAAACCTGCGGCGACTCCAGCTTTGTGATAATGTGAATATGATGGTGGAGATCGCTCTCGTTTTTTCCGCCGCTCGTAGTTCATTAGCAATCATCTCCCCTCATTGCGCATTCAGGCCCAGCTCCGTCTCATCTCGGCATTCACCTGCAGGCGATGCTCCACTCTGCCTCGACATCCATCAGCCTGGGAGTTGATGTGTGGGAGCATTAGTGTTTATGCTGGCGGGCTCTCTCTCTCTCTCTCTCTCTTTCGCTCTCTCTCTCTCTCTCTTTCACTCTCTCTCTCTCTCTCTCTCTCTCTCTCTCCCTGTAATGACAGAGACAGCCTGTAAGCTTTTAAATAGCTATTATACATCTGCCCTGGGACCTGCCCCCGAAGTTTGCTACACCAGGCCACCACCACTACTTAGCCTTCAGCTCAGGGTGGGGGGTTAGTGTCTATATCATTATCCAAAGAAAGGGCGGATGTAAAGAGGTACATAACAAATAAACATATATTTATATTATCATAGGCCACTTTTATGGCCCCACCCTGTAGAGCAGTTAGAGACTGTAGCTCATGTGTTGGCCAGTGTTGAGTGTTATGCAATACAGTGCTGTGTAAAAGGCACTGATACAAGTAGTTTAAAGCCAGTGTGATAAGGTGTCTTTCTGCGAGCAAAGTGAATGTTAGAATAAATGCAAACAAACAAGAAAGTAGCAAAAAAGAATCCAGGTGTTTTTTTTTTTTGTTGTTGTGGATATTGGTTGAGCAGGTGAGGAGAACACAGGTTCGGTTCCAGATTTCTCTTCGGTTCCTCCAGTCGTTGTTTGGATTTGTGAAAATGTAATGAAGGAAACAGGTTTCGCTTGGCGAATGTGTTAAATGCAGAGAAAAAATGTCACACTGTGTTGTGCTGTGGTGTGTTCACACATGACTATAAGGACCACTTTACTTACTTCTCCGTTTTATTTTGTATATTTAGTAATAGTAGTGTAAAAACACTCACTGCTCATCTAAAAAGTTTTTTAAATATTAATTTTGCAGGCGCCTAAGACCTTTGCACAGTACTGTAACATGTTCTCTGGGCACCTGTGTGGCACCAGAACACATTGGTCCAATTATCGGGAGAACTTGAGGTCAACCCCCAGTGTTGCCACAGCCATCCATGGCTGAGAGTCCAAATGAGCACATTGCTTTCTCCGGGTGGTTATAATGGCCCTCTCCTGGGGGCCAGCATGGACATATGTTATATGACCCAGCAGAAGTGACTATTAATGCTCTCCTCCAAGCATGCTGAGCTCTCTAATGATGCTGGCTTAGCATTCAAAATGATATGGTGGCGCTTCACATGACATAGTGGCGGCACTGTGTAAATGGGAGAGCCAGTGGGTGGACAGGGATTGGCTAAATATGAAAGAAAATTGCAAATAAACAAACAGACAAACAAACACACAGATACATAAATAAATAAAAAGCACATAGGGGTGTAATTGTGTGATTGGGAGAGCCAGTGGGTGGACCTGGAATTGGCTAAATATGAAAGAAAATTGCAAATAAACTAAAACACGAATAAACAAACAAACAGATACATAAATAAATAAAACATTTTCCTATAACTAAACAGTGTAACAGCTCACAGTTTCAATTCTTATTCTTATTACATTACAGTTAACAACTTTTAATGACCTTTCACAAGTACAGTCCCACAAGAGGAATTTGCCATGGCTTTTTCTTGACAGAATGATCCCATCGGTCAAACTGGAGTTATGAAATCAGTTAAGCTTTCTCCAGTCTAACTGGCCTACAAATTCCCAGTTCTACCTTGCCTTTCATGTGACAAAGTTTTCACACCCCTCCACCACCCTATCTCTTCCTTGTTCTCAGTCCTCTCTGTGCTCTGTCTCTGTTTATATTAAAAGGAGGTCTGGCCTTCTAGCTCTTGCAGAAGCCACCCGGAACTCCAGCCCAAGTTCTCTTTCCATAGTTCTCAAGAGTCTGCTCTTAAATATCAATGAAATAATGAAGACATGGTCCAGACACTGCATCAGTTTCGAACGCTGACACTAATCGGCTTTAGTTCTACTCATTCTTCAAAATCTGTCTGCTAATTTGAGCAGCAAAAATATGCAAAAGAGATTTGCAATAATATATGTATGTTAAACCCGCATTTAGTCTTCACAAGCCACACGCAGTGAACAGCACAGCTATATGCATGAAATATGCCCTCAGGTTCCAAATACATTATAGATGGGTATACAAAACAGGCTCACTTGCTTGTGGAAAAACATCACGAAAATGTTCCGCATTTACAGTTGCGCCTACTGTTTCTGGCTTGAAATGTATGGCTTTTTGGCTTAATTTTTCCTGTTCATACATACAGTGTATTCATTAACGGAGCCAGGCACTATCTAAGCTAATCGAATTCTGCTAACATAAATTATTATATTTTAAAAAAAAAACATATATAGGACCTTGCAGTGGTTCATGACAATATAAACAAACAGAGCTATGCCCATGTTTGTTTATATCTTAAAAAAGTTATTTTACAATCTATTATATCAGCCAGTTGCAGTGAATTAAAGAACTGGAAGTCATGAAATGTAAGCATTATCTAATAACTATATTAGCATGTGCAATAAACTAACTTTACAGTGAGAAAGTCCTGGGTTATGACTGCTGGCCAGGGTTGGCGAAGGTCTCTTTTGTGCGTATGTTAATGTACTTATTAGATAGCGTTTACACTAAATAACTTCCAGTTATTTTATTTGATAGAAATAGCTTATATAATAGGTTGTAAAATAAACAGGTTATAAGATGTAAACATGAAAAGCCTACTGTGGGCACAGCCATGTTTGTTTAAGTTCATTCATAAAGTCATTAAGTGAAATCCCTATATAAAAACTATATTAACATGAAAGTGAACCATTTATCATTTGTGAACAAACCACAGCACACCATACAGTGAGAACAGCAAAAAAGTTCACCCAAGTGAAGCAGCAAGCAGCCAGTGATGCAGCACACTGGGGAGCAGTGTTTGGGGATGGTACCTTGCTAAAGGTTACCTCAGTTGTGCTACTGGCAGTCCTGGGATTCAAACCCATGCCCTTCTGATTACAGGGGCAGTTCCCTAACCACCAGGCCACCAGCTACCAATATGTGCAATAATCAAGTCTTCTGTGCACACATTCTCTGTGTGTCTGCATGGGCTCTTCACCTGGATCGCCAGTTTCCTCCCACAGTCCAAAAACACGCACATCAGGTGAACAGGAGATGCTAATTTCCCCTGTATGTGATTGTGAATCTGCCCTGTGTTGAACTGATGACCTTCCCACGGTATTCCTCTGCCTTTCGCCGTATGAATGCGATAAGTGGCTTAGATAATGGATGAATGCACTGAACTTGTCTGCTCGTCCCCCAGCGTGTTCTGCTGATGACATGTAGCCTGTGCTGCATAAAAATAACGTTCTAGAGCTTCATCTACACGCGTGCTAAAAGAACTCACTCTGGGAGGACCGCTACGACAGCTGAACGAGTGACTTTGGAAGTGAATGCAAGCAGCACAGCGTGAGCACAGGGAGCCCTGTCAACTCCACAAGCAATCTGTTGAAGCATCAACTCACGCTAATATCAAACTGATGAATAGAGAAACCCCCGCACTGAAGAAGAGAGAGATCCGAGCTCAGGCCAGACTTCTGGAAGCTTTGCTTTTTACTGACAAATTATTTATTTTTCATTTTTCAACTCTAACAAATAACATTTGCCATCCAGAATTTTGATGAAGTAAAACTGGGCACATCTTGTTGCATAGTGACATGCCTTTTAAGTGGTGTTCACCACGATGGGCTGTTTCTTTCCAAATAAATGTTGGACATTTTCTTGTACTTTCCATTTGGTACAGACTTGGGTTTTAGAAAGTAACTTAGAAGTAAAGTAATGAGTAGTGAGATGAGTAAAGTAATAGCATTTGTTGTAATGGATTACTGTTGCAGGACTGCAGCTGACATATGATCGGTGTTATCTATTATTTAGCCCTTCGTCGGTGGTTAGTTTCTGAGCCCAGAGCCAGTCTAGGGTGAAAATGTATAAGTTTTTGGCGCTGGTCCCTCACAGCATGGAGGTCCCGGTTTGATTTCCAGCTGGACAGTAATTTTCCATTCCGTGTGAGAGTTGTGGGAGTTCTCCTCGTATCTGCATCTGTTTTTGTCAGGAGCCCCAGTTTCCTCCCACAAATCAAAGAGACACATCAGCCGAGCTGACCACATCAGTACTTTCTGACTTTCTGATGAAATACAAGCGCTGCTGTCTGTTTGGGCGGAAGATAAGTTTCAGTGGGAGTTTTCTATGCAAATCTATCTTGAAAGCTGTGAGGTGAACAAGGTTTTCATCACACAGATAAAGAATGTAAGAGAAAAAAATAAAAACTCAAATAAGACGATAAGTAACAAAAGCAGGTCTGACAGAAAAACTTTCCGTCAGTTCGACTCCATGGACGCAGTTTTGGGACGACCGGCCATGAACTGTGTGGAGAGAATTAAGTCAGAAACTCTGTTACTGGACTGAGATACAAAGGAAATTCTAAGCGTGCCGCAAGCTCGGTACCATCACAGTATGGTTTCGACACAGCATGTGTCCTGTATACCTGTGGAAAATAGCCCAAGATGCATTTATGACCGGTCCAGGGTGTTTCTCTTCCCTTCACTCTGTGAGCTCTGGAACACGCTCCAGTATCCCCTGTGACCCTGGATAGGATAAGTGGCTCAGATAATGGAACAACAGATGGGTCAGAGAGGAAGAAAAGCACAAAAGTATGTTGCACAGCTAAAATGCCGTAGTAGCAATGAATTTTGTCCATACATTTGTCCATTTTGATTGTTAACGGTCATACAGTGTCAGACACCACATAGTCAAGTCTGTTTTTGATGATTATGAGCTATAACATAAAAATGAGCAAAACTTCACCATGTAGCTGAATGTGGGCAGCCTCTTTGGACAGCCTCTTTTGTCTTCACAAACCACCTCAGGAGTAGGAGTTCTGATCAAGAATCAGTTTTTGAGACAATCATTAACACAGAAGAATCCGATCCAAAGTCAGTTCTCTTTATAACTGCTTTGCAGTTCAGGATCTTTCGAGGATGTGTTTATGTAAAAGATTCAGGTGACTATAGACTTCTAGTGTTTGTTTGTGACGTTAGCATTGTAGCTCCAGTGCTAAACTAAAGAAGCCAAATGTTGGCTCCAAACATGTCTTCGTTGATCGACTACATTAGGGTTTACAGGATTTATTCAAGGGTCAGATTGCTTTTGAAGGTTCATTGTTTAAAATGTGTATGCTGGGCTTTTTGTGAGAAAGAGATGAGCGAGAGAGGGAGAGAGAGAGAGAGAGAGAATAAAAAAAGTTGAAACTGCTGAAATGTATCTGCACTCCTGGGTTTTAGAAGCGCATGAGATCTATACCTGCTCTCCCCAGAATATTAATCAAGGCAGCGGAGGAGAAAAAAAATCCCTCTCTTTTCACATCAAAGTCAGAGAAATGAAGAGAAGAAAGGATGGTGGTGTCATGCACTCATCCTCCCCCCCTTCTTTCTTTCCTTCTCCAGCTCTCCTTTCATCTGTCCGCCGCCTTCCCCCACCAAACATCGCTGATGGCCTGCGATCTATTTGTGGGTTTTGTTTTTTTGTTTTTTGTTTTTGTTTTTTTTATGGCCTGTTAGAATTCTTAGACAATAGTGGGAGTTGTTTTTACACTGCTAACCTGAACATCTCTGACAGGCCTGGGAAAGGAGATACCCCCATACAGCGCTTCATCATAACAAAGAAAAAAGAAATACTCAAAGCATATAATGAAAAAAATCAAACATGTCAGTCAGTCCCCTTTCCATACAGTCCATTTATGGAAACAAAGCTGCAAAAATGTCCCCCATTTGTGATTTTTTTGTGATGTCACAAAAAATGTCACATTTGCTTTTATCTGTGCATTAGACCCACATCGGTGTTGCCCCCTTTTGATTCTAAAGTCGAGGAGTATTTCAACGCATTGTTTTTTGAGAGAAGCATAATGCAAGGCAGCCAATCAGAAGAGATATATCAGTCTTAAAGCCACGGTAACAAGAGCCTGTTTAGAACTAACACAGTAGTTTAAACAGTAGTTTAAAAAACTGTAAAAACATATAAACGGCAAAACTGTATACATGTAGATTGACCACTGAGTAAAAACAAATCCATGAAAAATGCAACATACGGGCCCAGTAAAACTGTATTCTGCACACTGGTTTTTGGTTTGATAACAAGAATAGCATAGAAATTGTTAAAGCACACAGCAAAGCACTCATGCTTCCTCCATGCAATAAATAATGTATAATAATTGCATATAACTCCAAGACTTTTCTATTAATTTGCTTTTTTAAAAGATTATGGCTTACACGTTGCAAATGGTTTTCAAAGCGAAGGTTCTTTATTTGTTTTCCTTTGAGGACTAGATGTGGTAGAAATTATTCTGATACACATCCTGAGCTGACCCTGTTTGAAGCTCATCTTTAGGTAAATAGAAATACAGCTTGCCCATTACGTTCTGGAGATTCAATTGTGTGAACATCCTGAAGGCTCCTTCTCTGTGGACCAGGGCAATTTGTAACTAAGTGGAGGGAGCTAAATTGCCTCTAATGCATTCCTGCTATGTGCAATGTCTTTCATTGTATTGGGGGCAGCCAAAAATTTCCCTAAAATAATTGTTATCCACCAAAAGATATTGTTTTTGTTTCCATCTAGTTTATGAGATTAGTATTTTTGTGTATTTCTATGGTATTAAACTTTTTAAATAAGCATTGCACTCATCTCTAAGTAGACAATTCTTCATCCTATGCAAGACCTGGACATTATAGATGTTGGTCATTTGCCGAACTTCCAGTAGAACCACTTAAAGGCCATCTTAGTTAATGGAGATGGAACGTGAAGCATGTCTGCTCTTAACCTCAACTTCACCTAAAACTGCATTCTAAATGGTGAGGAGTAAAAAGCCTCAGAACTTGTAATTGGTCTGAAGTTCTACTTTGGGTGACTTTCGATGAATCAACTTTTTCATGTCATTTATAGACATGACGTGATAAATTAATATTTCACTTTTTGGTTGGTTCAACATGAAAAACAAGTTCAGAGAAGAAATAGATTAAAGATGATATAGGTCAAAGATTACATTTCATCAATACATTAATATAAAATCAGTACAGCTCAATACAAATATGTTACTCAATTCAAAAATGTTACTATTAATCTTAAAAAGCTTATTTTTCAAGCGTTTATGGTTCCATAAATGGTGCAGTGTTCAGGTAATGCATAAGACCTGGTCTCTTTCAAGTGTTTTTTAAAATAAATAATTCATAAAAAACGTAGACAAACATAGACATTTTTATGTTTTTGTGCATTCTAAAATGTGTGAAGCCCTGCTGAAACCCCTCACAAGGTGAAATAACTTTGAATGATTCAGTCTTTTTATATTTCACAGAAATTTCTCAGTCAGAAACCAAGTTATGATTTAAAGACAAGAATCTCTGAAAAGCCAAATCTGATAAAATCATGTTTAAAGATTTTGTTGCATTCCATTAGTTTTATCAGAAGCAAAGCACGATTTAAGAGCTGTAAAACAATGTTATTGTATTTATTGGACTTTTCAATACCTATAAGCCCTACCCCATATAAATTCTACTATCATTCATACAAATGTCATTTTAAATGAATTATTTGAATGATAATCTGAGGGTTTTTTGGGGTTTGCTGTGAAAGTCAGAGTTTTGCCATGTCTTCAAAAAATAAAATCCATATATAAAAGATGACAAATAGTAATGCTTCAGAAACTACAGAGAATACAAAATTAAAATGCATTTGTGTTTTGAATATATCTGCAAAATAGACATAAGCAACATCCACTGGGTTTCAGCAGACCACCAAATAAAAGTGTTTGGGTTTATGGTTCTTGGAAAACCTAATTGACAGAGGAACTTTATGATACTCAGATGTTCTTAAAGCTTTTAAAAGGTTCCTCAGACACTCCTGAGGGGTGCAACTGCAGCCAAATTGCTTACGTTACGACTGCACACAGAGACACAAAGATAAGAACAATGTACAATGTAGTGTAAAGTCAAATAAAAACCAAAATAAAACTCTCCAGAGATACTCTGAATAAAATAAAACTCTCCAGAGATACTCCAAACCACAAATAGTGGTTTGGAGTTGCACTCCACACCAAGTCTGTTATTACACGTTATAGTGGTGTTAGTAGTAATACTGCACATGAAGTGACTCTTTCTTTGTTGGTATGATGACGTTCCCTCTCCTCCAATCACTCATCAAAATGCTAAAGGTGTAAAGTGACAAAACTAATCACTTAACTCCTTTAACCACCATTATAAAGGGTTTAGAAATGATTTATAATCAGGTTGTTAATTAGGCTGCAGACAGTTTATAAATCATTAATAAGTAGTTATAAACACGTTAAAACAGTTGTCATACTTTGACGCAGGCTCATTATTTAGCAAGATCTGGTGTTTTAAAGGTAGTAGCATGTTGAAGTTGACAGTTTAACATACTGCCCGAGAAAGGGACAAGAGAAGTTCTGCAACTTCCAGGATCTGAGATCTTGCTAAATAGTGAGCATACAACAATATAAGATAACTGTTAGAATATATTAATAATTTATGTATCTACAACATATTTAACAACACATTTCTAAATCATTTATAAATGTTTAATGAGGGTAGTCTTATTGTAAAGTGTGTGTCTGTGTGTTTTTCTAAGAGGAAGCATGTGCTAGCCTTCACCTGCCCAGCTTAGATGCATCATGGGAGAGACCTAATGACTGGAACCGGAAATTACTGAAATGGAGGGGAAACAAAAAGTTCTTCACACTTGCAGGCTCTCTCAATACACATATACATCATTTAAACACTTATACATTGAAAGATTATGTAGGAAACTGCTTTGTCATTCTAAAGAAGACTTGGGGGTCCTGTTTGTCAGTTTTGTTTCTAAGAATGTATGACAGCAACAGTATCTCCTGATGGAGCTTCAGCTTGGTCGAATGGAACCACCTACCGACTCTTTCAGCAGCCCCACTCGCCCACCCCTTCAATCTATTTTCCCAGCCCCTGATAGCTCCTTTGTCAACAGGCAGAGAGTTCCTGAGCTCCCTCTGTGTTGAGTAGCCAGTGGCTTTGTTGGGCCGGGCTATGAAGCAGGGGCTTTAGCGTGGAGCTTTTCTGTGGTCATGGTCAGATCAGCCTATCAGCATCCTCCGTTCAACCCAACATCCCATCACTCAGCGGACGACGCGGCCCATCTGGAGCCTCAGATAGGAGGATTGTACATGGTCTGGTTTTTCAGGGCAACAGTGCGGGATGCAGCCGAGCCCTCTGAATAATTTCCGCTGAGTTATGGTGGGAAGAGCTGTGGCGAGAAAACCAGCAGGGAAACACACAACAGCATCTGGTAGGCGGGATCCATCTGGCTCTCACTCCGCAGGTCGCTTTAACAGAGGCCTACATCATGAAAAATATCGACAATCTGAGACGTTTACACGAGCAGGCCCATAAACATCCATCTAATGGGCTGGAAAAGGCTGCTTAGAGAGCATGTTGGAGGCTGTCAGAGGGTATGAAGACTGGAGCCTACACTAGCGCTAATATAAATCTTATATTAGTTCTTCCAAAGTCAATTCAGCTTACAAGCCTTGCCCACTTAAAATCTACAACTGGGCATTCGGGAGGTCTTTCATTCGGGGCAGCTGGTGGCCTAGTGGTTAAGGTTTTCATGCTGCGATCAGAAAGTCAAGGGTTAAATTCTCAAGACTTCTAAGCACCACTGAGGTACCCCTGAGCGAAGTACCATCCCCACACGATGCTCCCTGGGCACTGTGTTCCTGGCTGCCTGCTATGTCTCTTGGTGAATGGGTTACATACAGAGGAAGAATTTCATGCTGTGCATATTGTGTGCTGTAGAGTGTTCAGAATGTTCACTTTCCATTTATTTTGGGGTAGCGTTGTGGGCTCCTATCCAAGGACTGCTAGTGGCACCACTGAGGTTCTCTTGAGCAAGGTACCGTCCCTACACACTGCTCCTCGGGCGCTGTGTTCCTGGCTGCCCGCAGCTTCACTTGGTGAATGGGTTAAATCTTCTTCTTTCTCCTTCGGCTTTACCCTTCAGGGGTCGCCACAGTGAATCATCTGTCTCCACTTAGTCCTATCTGCTGCATCCTCAACTCTCCCACCAACTAACTTCATGTCCTCTTTCACC
>JBBIGA010000040.1:3753386-3769888 GCA_037576975.1 Alestes dentex
AGCGAGAAAGAGACAGACAGAGAGACGAAATTAGTGGAGAGAGACAAACAGAGGGAGGGAGATGAAATGAAAAGAGATCAGTAGTGAGAGAGAGAGACAGACAGATATGATATGAAAAGAGATCAATAGAGAGAGAGGCAGACAGACAGACGGGAAGACAGAGAGAGAGAGAGAGAGACAGAAAGACAGACAGGAAGACAGAGAGAGAGAGATGAGACCAGTGGAGAGAGAGATGATATGAGAAGAGATCAGTAGAGAAAGAGAGAGATCAGAAGCCCCGCCCCCTGCGCCAGAAGGAGGCGTGTCTTCTGGTCGTCAAAGGGGGCGTGGCCTCTGCGATGATGTCATTGGAGTAAACAGAAAAGATGGCGACGCCTTGCAGTGGAGAGGGGCTCTGGGGGAGCAGCTCGGAGACCCGGGGCAAGGAGCTGACCGACCTGCCCACCGAGCTGCTGGAGCACATCCTCTGCCTGCCCGTCCTCAACCACGTCGACATCTCCAACGTGTCGCGCTGCTGCAGGCGCCTGCACGACGTCTGCCATGGCAGCGGGAAGGTCTGGAGCCACCAGTACAAACTCAGGTCAAACACCTTCCCTTCAGCTCCTCACCACCTTCTCTCATCCTTCTCACCACCTCCTCTCCAGCTTCTTTCCACCTTCTCACCACATTCTCATCTCTTTCTCACCACCTCTCTCACTGATATCCTCATTCACCTTCTCACCGCCTTCTCATCACCTTCTCTCCACCTTCTTGCATCCTTCTCATCACCTGCTCTAGACCTTCTCACCACCTCCTCACCACCTTCTCTCACTGAGCTCCTCACTCACCTCCTCTCCATCTTCTCACCACCTGTCCACCTTCTCACCTCCTTCCCTCACCGATCTCCTCACTCACCTCCTCCGCCTCCTACTGCTGCTCTGGAACCACATCCTCTCTCAGAACCCTCAGCTCTCCAGGAACACCTTAAGCATCACAGCACATCTGCTCCTCACCCTGACAACTTCTCCCCAAAGTACTCTGTATACAAGCCTGGTTACTTATGATCGTATACTGACTACTTGTATACTAATTGTAGACTAATATGAGAATTACCGATCATATACTGATTACTGATCATTATTACTGATCACAAACTGTTTACTGAACATTAATACTGATTACATACTCATTACTGATTGTTGTTACTGATTGCTGATCATTATTACTGATCTTACATGGTTTACTGATTATTACTACTGATCATATACTCATTACTGATTATTACTGGTTATATACTGATTATTGATCATTGTTACTGATCATACAGTTTACTGATGATTACTTACTGCTTATTACTAATCATAAAGTAGTGTATGATCAACTTGTTACTGATTATATACACATGACTGATGATTAATGTGGATCATATACTGATTACAGATTGCTTATTACTGATTATATACCGATTACTGATGATTACGTACTGTTTATTACTGATTGCCTATCTACAATCATATACTGTATATTACTGTAGTAATGAAATCATAAATTCTGATGATTATCATTACTCAGTTTACTTATTTCATATTATGTCTGATCTCAAATGTGCATATGTATATACACACACACACACACACACACACACACACACACACACACACACACTCACACACAGAGTGAGAGACTTTTTCCCTACTTAAAATAGATCTGAAAAGGTTCTGAAACATGCCACTTTCTCATGGGACGTTTGTACCATTCAAGGGGACATTTACAATGTTCGGACCTGACCTAGAAAGTACATTTAGTTTCTGAAAGTCTGGGACAAATTTCTTGGCCTGGTCTTTAGGTCTAATCCGGGAAACTGGCGTGTGGTGACCCCGGTACAGCAGTGCACCAGCCCTGCGACTCTGAGAAACCTCCTGTTCTCCTTCAGTCTGTGTGAAACCAGGTCGGCCTTGAATGACCTCCTGAAATTCTCCAATAATCTGGTGCAGATTAACAGCGGCCAGGTTACATAAATAACAGTCTTCACTGCTGCCATAAACTGTTCCCTAATCCTGTTCTCGAACATTAAGACATGGCAAAAAAAATTCATAATTATTGGACTACATATAATATCCCTCTGGACAGAATGGAATGAATATCTGTTACATCTTAAAAATCTTATTGTTTGGCTATTAGTATTAAGATGCATTGTATTGTATGAATTATTCATTAATTTATAATGTGTAAGTAATGTTCCTGAGGAGCAGGATCTCTTTTATTAATACCTATTTAGTCTACACGGTGTTATTTTCAGATGAAGGTAAATAACAGGAATGCTTTGTACTGTGTTTATTTCAGGTGGCCTCGGCTGCAGAAACTCTATCGGCAGAACGAATCCTACGACTGGCAGAAGGAGTACAGGACCAGGCACGTGGTGTGCCAGCAGATCCAAAGAACAGTCGTGTCCATCTCCAAGAGATTCTTCACAGAAGTTGTAAGTGGGCTTTAAAGAAAGAGTCCCTCCAGCTCAGCAGTGTGGATTTCACTACTGTGTTAAACTGGTCGCAAAAAAAATAATTCCTCTTACACTAAATATCATCCATCAGTCTACAAAAGTATCGGAAGCTTATACTCCTCCGATATGATGTTTTTAAATTAGGGGTGTCGAATTAACATGTTAATTTCGATCAATTAATTACAGAAAAAAATAACGTGTTTAAAAAATTTACGCTGATTAATCGCAACCTGTGACTTTAACCTGGTCCGGTGTTCTGTCGAAACATGCTACCCATCGAGATGTGCTCCCGTGCCCTTCTGCGCATGTGCAGTTCCACAGTCTTGTGATTCAGTGCTGCCTAGCGTTCGGGTCACTGGTTTATATGTGATTTCTTGCGTTTGGGGTCACTAATTTATCTGTGCTGTCTTGTGTTGGACACTGGTTTATCTGTGCTATCTTGCATTGGACACTGGTTTATCTGTGCTATCTTGCGTTGGATGCTGGTTTGTCTGTGCTATCTTATGTTGGACACTAGTTTGTCTGTGCTATCTTATGCTGGACACTGGTTTATCTGTGCTATCTTGCGCTGGACACTGGTTTATCTGTGCTATCTTGCATTGGACGCTGGTTTATCTGTGCTATCTTGTGTTCAGGTCACTGGTTTGCGGTGATTAATATCTTTAAAGCTCTTCTAATTGTCACTTTCGACGTGTACATGTACTTGTTTGCTCCTAGACACTGTCCGCAGTTCAATGGCATATGAGTGTATGTCGCTGCTCTGGGATCTGTGTCTTTGAAGTCATTACGTAAGCAATTTACTCTAGCGTTAATAAAATTTTCTGATTCTGATTGCAAAACGCCTTTTTTTCTGCAGTATGCTGAAGCTAGGAAATATCAGCACTGGCCAGAATCACCACAAGCTGTAAGCATGGCACGAGCTGAAGCAGCCTGTGTCCTGCTTCACGGTAGCAATTCTCAGTATTAGAACCTGACTCTATAGTTCCGGTGTTCTGATTATGCTGCCTTGTCGAAAAATGCTCCCTGGAGTTTATACAGTTCATACAGATTATGGTCAGTTTATAACACTGATAATGGTGAGAAATAGGCAAAGAATAAGCGTAATCAGAGAAAAATACAATTGATTTAAATGAGAAGAGCCTAGATAGATAGATAGATAGATCTTTAGAGGTGCAGTTTATATTATGTTAGGGAGTGACGTTTGAGTGCAGCGCGCCCTCACATTAAAATGCTTCTGATGCCCGTGCTTGTATGTACATTTTCTTAAACTGCACCTTATAGATAGGCCTAGTTCCATCATTGTTCTTGATGAAGCATTTTTTCTCTCAGTATATTAGGTCGTATTTTTGATTGCCGTGACCATTACTGCATGTGAACAGTCATTAAACAAAAGAGAAAACAGTCATTAAATGCAGAAACGGTTATTAAATAAAAAGAGACGTTGAAAGTTTGATGTTTATTATTCATTCACTCATATGCCAAAATTCATTAAAATTTTTCAATACTTTTATAGCAAGACTGTGTGTGATTAATTTAGATGAATTAATCACACAGCTTGTAATGAATTAGATTGTTTTTTTTTTTTTTTAATCGCATGACACCCCTAATTTAAATCATTACACACTTGCCCCAAAACATATTGCGTTGTTAAAGGGAAGCCCACCATTTTTTCAACATTTTTACATTTCTCTTAAATGATTTAATCATGTAGAAATGCTGAAAACTGGTGTACGTCCTTTTTAACAACTCAGCATGTTTTGGGGCAAGTGACACTGTGTTGAAATCATTCTTCACTTTCCTTAAACCATATTGAGTTGTTTTAAGGGAAAATCAACCAAATTTTTAACATCTCCACCAATTTTTCAAAATTTCCACATTTCACTTCATTGATTTCATCATGTAGAAACATTTGTGTATGTCCTTTTTAACAACTCAGAATGGTTCGGGGTAAGTGACATTATGTGTTTAAGTCATTCTACGCTTGCCCCAAACCATATTGAATTGTGAAACGGAAAGTCCACCAAATTTTCAACATTTCTGGCAACTTTTCAACATTTTAATATTTCTCTTCAATGTCTTTATCACGTAGAAACATTGAGAAATTGGTGGACGTCCCCTTTAACAACCCAGCATGGTTTGGGGCAAGTGATGATGTGTTTTAATCATTCTGCACTTTCCCTAGACCAAATGGAGTTGTTTAAGGGAAAGTCCACCAAATTTTCAACATTTCAACACAACATGTCCAATTGTTCAGCATTGCCACCAATTGTTTAACGTTTCTACATTTCTCTTCAATTATCTAAACATGTAGAAACATTGAAAAAAATCTCTTCAATGATTTAATCGTGTAGAAACCTGTTGGTTTGGGGCAAGTGATACTATTTTGTATAAGCTTATATTACTTATCGGCATCCAAAACTTAAGAGTCAGCTCCAGATGTCTCAGCTGTGTTTGGTGTGAGGCGAAAACTGTGGTAGTTGCAGCTTTAATGTACAGTTGAGAAGTTGAGTTGTGAGGTAAGTGGGTCGTGGCTGTTTTGAGCACTAACCCAGAGGTCTGTCACTCAGCCTTGTGTTGGCCAGGTTTTGGGGGACAGCTTCACGGAGATCGAGTCCCTGGGTGCCCCTGAACATTTCTGTGAAGACGAACTCCTCTCCATTCTCAACTCTGACAGAAGGTTCGTTTTTGGGACCAAGTTTTGGGCACCTTTTGTTATTCCTCCCATATTTATGTGCCCTCAGAACTTCTAAAGGCCTCTATTTTTGTCTTTTTCTAGAAAAAGCTTGACTCTGAAGTACTATGCAAAGAAAATCCTCTACTTCCTTCGCCAGCAGAACATCTTAAGGAACCTGAAGGCCTTTCTGGAGCGTCCTCCAGAAGAGCAGTCTGCACTGGAAGGTGAAACTATTGCATACTTCAGAGTTCTTTACATTTTTACCTTGATTTCAAGAATTGTGGGTGAGATCGGTATGAACATTTCAAAACAGTAATGACTAAAATAATAATAATAACAAATATAATTTACATTAAGTATAATTTTCGTAATTCAGTTGTATTTTATGTAATTTATTGGGGGGGGGGGGGTTTGCACGTAAATCATCTTTCAGTCCCCTGAAAAGTGTTCTATAAACAAAATGTATTATTGTTATTATTATTATTATTATTATTATTATTATTATTATTACTATTGTTGTTATTATTATTAAAGTCAAAGAAACCCACCATTTAACATTTTACAAACTGCATGCTATAAACACATTCTTGTTCAATCTGCTTCTAGTTGTTATGTAATCTTAAACAGACTTACTTATGCGGTTTCTGATACTGTACACACACAGCTATAAACCAGTGGCTACTGCTTCCTTTGATCCTGCATGACTCTTTCTTTTGTAGGTGCTGTGTTAGTGGATCAGTACTGTAACCCTCTGGCCGATGTCACCCTTGAAAGTATATCCGGCCAACTGAATGACATCATCGAGAAGGTGAAAAAGTACTTAAGAGTGAAAAACGCCTCTCATCCAAGCCTGAGAACAAGTCAAGGTAGGTCAGACCCAAATTCAGTATGCATTTTTTTCACAATGTATCGTGGCTTCATAAATGTTTTTATGGTAATTCGGTTAAAGAGTCATAATTAATTGCTTTATTTTCCTCACAGCTATTGGTATAAATCTGTCTCTTTTAATTCATTTAAATTCAATTTTACACTTATATGTCCAAACATTATCCTAAACAAAGCATATGCATTATTTCATCTGTATGAATAGACAAATATAAAATACATTTGACAGACTGTATTTATTACTTTCAGTTATTACTTCCACTTAAAAGGTGTATTTATCATATATTCAGTTGCTTTTCGCAAGTGCTCGCACAGCTCGTAGATCCTCGGCTAGTCTTCAACCAACCCAAAAGTTCGCATGTCACCCCACTGATAACTGACCTACACTGGCTACCCATGGCTGCCTGAATTAAGTTCAAGTCACTAACTGGCCTACAGAGTGACATCTGGGTCTTCACCCAGCTACCTTAATCCCATCACTCAGTCTTATATTCCTACTCGCTCCCACCACTTCTCCAAGGAACATCGTCTGGCTCTGCCCTCCCTACACACAAGGTAAACCCAGTCCAGACTGGTCTCATTCTGGTTCTCCGCTGGTGGAATGAGCTGCCTAAGCTAACCAGAGCAGCAGAATCCCTTTAGCTTCAAAAACCTCCTGAAGACTCGTCTGTTCAGAGACCGTCTCCTCTCCTGCTGCACTATTTTCTAACTACTCCTACATAAAGATTTCACCACGTAGAACTCTCCACTGATTCTCACACTGTCCTGAAACGGGAATGTTTGTGGGTACTGTGAGTCGCTTTGGATAAAAGCGTCTGCCAAATGAACGTAATGTAATGTAGACAGTTCATAGTAGGAAAATATATTTTAAAAATTGTCCACTTTGACAGTAATTTTTAATACTAATATTAAAGTGGTTCCTGTGTTTGGCAGGTGACTGCTTAGTCGTGGAAGACTTCGAGCTTCAGAGGCAAGTCGTCTGTGCCCTCAATGCAGTTTTGTATGACCAGCTTCAGTATAAGGGCAATGAATGTGACTACTACAACCCCCTCAATTCATACATACACCAGGTACGTACATCATTTATGCAACTCATGCACAACGATATAATTAATATTTTGTGCTGAATTGAGCTCTTTCTGTGCCTGCTGAATACGGTGTGACCTTCCGAGGTCCATTTATGCTTGCTGTTTTCTGACGTGGTGTTTAAATCTTATCCTCTGTGGCGCCATCCTCTGGTTAGGTGCTACTGCGGCGGACAGGCATTCCCATCAGCCTCTCTGTGTTGTACATGACGCTGGCCAGAAAGTTAGGGGTCCGTCTGGAGCCAGTCAATTTCCCCAACCATTTCCTGTTACGCTGGTGCCAGCGCCAGAGAAGGTGGGCATTTTGACCCCGTGACCATTATTTGTTGACCCTGTTACTGTAGGCTGGGCTGTTAGAGGGGCGGCCAGTGGCGATGTCACTGATACAGCTGGTAGTCGAGTCAAATCAAGTCAAAAAGATGTTTAGTGTCATTTCAACCATTAAAACACTACATGTTACAATGAAATGTTCTTCTTGGATCACAGTGCAACACAAAGAACAAAAAGAGAAATGCCACAAGACTACACAAGTGTGGGCAGGACAGGACTAAAATAAAGAGAGAGGCTTTTTTTCTGCACTATCAACAGTTCAATAATTTACAGGACACGATAGCATACATTGCAGTCGACATGAGCAGTAACACCTGAATGAATGAATACCATATTATGACACTGTATTCTAGCAGTAGAGTCTTTAAAGTGTGCAAATAATGCACAGGTTTAGGTAGACAGTACTAAATAATTATGCAAAAATGGCAAGTACAGTATAAAAATGAAAATAGGGTATTTACAGTGATTAGTGGGTGGGTACTTTCCAGTGGTAGATAAGGGTATTTACAGTGATAGTGTAAAACTAAAGTTGTGTGTGTGTGTGTGTGTGTGTGTGTGTGTGTGAGACAGAGAGAGAGAGAGAAAGACATTTATACACATTATCTATTATCGTGAATGTATTTAATGTTAATTGCTTTTCACATTAAAATAGAATAACAACTGTCAGAGCAAAAATGGGTAAGTTAAAAAAAAAAAGTTGCTCTCGTATGTCTCAAGCAGTAGCGATGATATCTACGACTACGTTTACATCGACGCGTTTGGGAAGGGGAAGCAGCTTACGGCCAAAGAGTGTGAGTACCTGATCCGTCAGCAGGTGACAGCAGACTATTACAGCTCCATCAGCACCACCGAGCTGCTGCTGCGCATGGTGGGCAACCTGCTCAACATCGGCAAGAGAGGGTGAGTCTCTCTGTCTCTCTCTCGCTCTCTTTCTCACACTGTCTCTTTCTCTCTCTGTCTCTGTCTCTCTGTGTCTCTCTCGCTCTCTGTCTCTCTCTCGCTCTCTTTCTCACACTGTCTCTTTCTCTCTCTCTCTCTGTCTCTGTCTCTCTGTCTCTCTGTGTCTCTCTCGCTCTCTGTCTCTCTCTCGCTCTCTTTCTCACACTGTCGCTTTCTCTCTCTGTCTCTCTCTCTTTCTCTCTGTCTCTGTCTCTCCTTCTCTCTCTCTACTGATCTCATCTCTCTCACACTCGGTTTTACTCATTCTTTCTCTCTCTCTCGCTCTCTCGCTCTCTTTCTCTCTCTGTCTCTCTCTCTCTCTCTCTACTGATCTCATCTCTCTCTCTGATTAATGATTGCAAATGCCATAAATGCACATTAATTCCAGCTTCAGGACAGCTGCTGTTACTGTTTTAGACCAGTATTACGATTCTGTTTGAATGTTCCATGCAGTGAAGGCAACGAGAAGTCGTATCAGCTGCTGAGGGACTCCCTGGATCTCTACCTCACCATCGATCCTGATAACGTCCAGTATCTGCTGCTTCAGGCCCGACTCTACTTCCACTTGGGCATCTGGCCTGAGAAGGTTAGTACTCTCTTTACTGAGAAGGTTGAAGTGGCTGGTACCTCCAGTCCAGCGGAAATACCACAGTTCTTACTCAGTTACAGTGTTGAAGATGGCATTTGGAGATCATTTATTTCTTTAGATCAGTGTAGAGAGATCGCATACTTACCTGGTAGGGGAGATACCGTGATCAGGTTCACCCAGGGTGAGGCGCAGCCATGGTGCTCCGGTGTTGTTGACCTCTGCAAATTCCCTGAATGTAACCTGAATTGTTACCTGAATGTAAGAGGTACATATACTGTAAGAACTATATTTGTGGTGGAGTATTAATGTGAAAAATGAATATAACATGAATAAGAGTCACAGTTTCAGATGTTGCAGATGTTAAAGATTGAAGTAGTGACACCACTGAGGTTCCCTTGAGCAAGGTACCGTCCCCACAGCGCTCCCCAGGCGCCCCTCGTTGGTGGCAGCCCACTGCTTCACTTAGTGAATGGGTTAAATGAGAAAGAATTTTACACTGTGTGCTGTGGTGCGTTCATGCGTGACCGCAAGGGACCGCTTTACTTTATTTCTACATCGGCCTGTGTCATATTATACTTAAACACAAATGAAACTGCCCTGCTTTGCACTATATAAAGTGCCAAGGATGAGTCTTGTATTTGTGATATTTGAGTGAAAAAAATAATGTATGAAAAATAAGAACTTCTAGGGACAGGGAAATGGCCCCAGTTCTTGATTCCTCATGCCCATATTTACATGACTTACATTTTAGTATCATTGTAGTTTCTTAAGAATTCATAGTTACTAGGGATGATCCAGTCCATTTTGGTTTTTTTTTTGCATCTTGATCTGATCAGAGCACTTTACTGTCGGTTGAAATGGAGTCGATACAATCTTTTTTAGCAACTAAACGCCTGAGCAATGCATAGATCGTAGAGTCAGCACATCCGCAACTAACTGAGCATCTGGCACACAACTATCACAGCCACAAAAAACAGGCCTGGATGTAATTTATAGAAAAAGAATTTAAATACAATATAATCACCTAGATGTTTGAATTGCCCCTTTGCCTTCAGCGTGCTGTTCCTGATAAATGCTTTTTACATGATTTACCTGATTTTCTCCCCAAGGTGGCAGCTGTGCTCCCTTGGACTCCTGGCCATGTATGACTGAGGTTCAGATTGAACTTGTATTCTCCCAGATATAGGGTCAGCACTTGAGAGTAACACTAACAGAGATGTGACTGGCGAAGCAGAACATCACTGTTTTAGTTCAGTTCTCGACTCAGCTGTGCTGCTCCTAGTAAGATATTAAATCCATTTGTTCACATTTTATGTACCAGTCTTTATACAAAAAAAAAACTCAAACAGTCCAAATGGTGGAGTAGACGTTTTCGTATTCCATTGTTAAATGTACTGCCGCTTAGATTCTGATTATTTTTGCAAGTTTGTTTTTTCACTAAAATGCCTCTTCAGCATAACCAACGAGATCAGATTAAATTAAATGACCACCTATGCTGTTTACTTCCATTTACTTTCTTCACCCATTAATATAAGAAGAGGTTCCCTTGAGCAAGGTATCGTCCCCACACACTGCTCCCCAGGCGCCCCGCGTTGGAGGCAGCCACTGCTTCACAGAATTTTACACTGTTCACACAGTGTGCTGTGGTGTGTTTGCGCGTGACTATAAGGGGCCGCTTCACTTTACTTTACTTTAATAAAGCATCCTGGGTGTGTTTACACCTGCCTATCCATGCCTGCAAGAGAAAGCCAAAAGTGATGTCATCATCTTCTGAGAAATGCTGTAAATGTAAATGTAAATCATCTTGTTATCCCCTCTGCCCACCCCCAATCACCCTCTCTCAGGTGCTGGACATTCTGCAGCATATCCAGGCGCTGGACCCCTCTCAGCACGGAGCGGTGGGCTATCTGGTGCAGCACACTCTGGAGCACATCCAGCATAAAAGACACCCCATAGAGCCCGAGGTGAAGAGACGTAGCGCCCCTGACCACAGCCAAGTGCAGTACTCTGTGGGCCTCGTCATGAAACACAAGAGGTGTGTGTGTGTGTGTGTGTGTATGTGTGTGTTTGAGTGATAATGAATGGAAATCACCTGAGTAACTGTCATATACTTACTTAATATTCCAGAACTGTGAGAAAAGTGCTTTCAGTTAGTTTCCATTTGAATATCCCTCCAGAGAGAGAGTTCCCAGCCAAAGCACTGTTCAGAATTGCAAATATGCACTTACAGCCAGAACTCTGCTTTGAATCCATTTACTTTTTCCCAAAGGATTCACTTGGCCACATTCTTCATCACAGAGAAGGTCAACAGGATCCCTTTTTCCACCAAAATTCAATTCAAGTTCACTTCAACTTTATTGCCATTTATTTATATATATATATATATATTTATATATATAATACACACACTTTATGGACAAAAGTATTGGGACACACCTGTTTTTCAGGGTTTGGGCTAGGCCCCTTACTTCCAGTGAAGGGCAGTCTTAATGTTTCAGGAGACCAAGACATTCTGTACAACGCCATGCTTCCAACTGTGGACACAGTTTAAGGAAGAACCTTTTTTATTCCAGCATGACTGTGTCCCAGTACACAAAGCAAGCTCCATAAAGACATGGTTGGATGAGTTCAGTGTGGAAGAACTTGACTGGCCCTCACAGAGTCCTGACCTCAACCCCATCCAGCACCTTTGGGATGAACTGGAACGGAGATTGTGATCCAGACCTTCTCGTCCAACATCAGTGTTTGACCTCATAAATGGTCACAAATTCCCACAGAAATTCCAATATTTTGTGAAAAGTCTTCCCAGTAGAGAGGAAGCTGTTATTGTTGCAAAGGGGGACCAACTCCACATTCAAGTCTATATATATATAATGCAATTTCATTAAAGTCCCTGTTTGTGTCACAGCCAGGGGTCCCATTACTTTTGTCCGTATAGTGTACCAATCAGCCACAACTTTAAAACAACTGACGGGTGAAGTGAATAACACTGATTATCTTGTTACAGCGGCATCTGTCAAGTAGTGGGAGATAATAGGCAGCAAGCGAACAGTCAGTGTTTGAAGTTGATGAGTGAAAATGGATGAGCATAAGGATCTGAATGACTGAGTGACGAGGGCCAAAACATGATGTGCAGATGAGTCAGAGCATCTGTGAAACAGCAGGTCTTGTGGGGTGTTCCCAGTATGCAGTGGTCAGTACCTACCAAAAGTGGTCCAAGGAAGGATGACTGGGTGTCTGAGGCTCATCGATGCGTGTAGAGTGGGAACGTGAGTCGAGGCACTAACCACAGCACTCTCATCCCTGTAGAAAAACGGACTGACCTGAATTTCTTTACAGTGGTGGAAAGAGGGTCACAGTTTTGCCTACTAATACCTTGTATGTATTTCTCTGCCATGCGTGTATTCGAAAGAAACTACAAAAACTTGCAAAATTGATGTAAAACAGTGTCTCAGGCATCCGGCAGTGCATTCATTACCATTCCAAGGAGTCATTTTCTGTGATTCAACTTTTATGCACATGAATTGGCACTGAATTCTTCATAAGTCTGGCTCCGATCACCACCATTGTAAGCAAGTCTGAAGTCTAGAATCTCATTGAATTACTCTGAATCATTTTGTTCATCTTAGCCATATATATATATATATATATATATATATACACGCAGAATAAAAAAAACTGAAGTTCTTCTATTCTGATGAATATTTTTACTTCTGGTTCTTCTCCGCAGGTCTGGATATAACTGTGTGATTTATGGATGGGATCCCAAGTGCACGATGAGTCAGGAGTGGATCACAACCATGAGAGTCCATCAACTGTCCAACGGTGCCAATCAGCCATTCTACAACGTCTTGGTGCAGGACGGCACCTGCCGATACGCCGCACAGGGTAGATATGATTGGGCAAAATGCTAACCGTTAAAAACACTATCCACTATTGGCCGGTTAGAGCTCCGTTGATTAGAGCATGGTACTAATGACGCCAAGGTCGCGAGTTTGATCCACGTACTGCAGTTGAGTTCACTTTTGTGGAGCAGCTGGTGGCCTAGAGGTTCACTTTATTTACTGCTGAATCAGATCCATGCGTGTGTTTTAATATGTACCGAAACTAGTACAGCAGTCAGATTTGTTAGTTTTCATAGCAAAAAAGAAAATCTTTAATAGAGATTGATCCCCTCTATCAGCTCAAGCAGCAGTCAGGTAAGGGAACCTAACATCAGTTTCTTAATGTTACTTGTTTAAAAGGTCATTTATATGTCAATTCCACTTCGTTTTAATAAATAATAAAAGACAAATGACAAAATAGGAGCATTCAATTTCATTTATTCGTAGTTTTATGATTATAGTAAATGCATAATAAAATGTGCATTAATTAACTGCATTATGTTTATTAGTAGCAATACTAGTAGTAGTGGTAGTATGGTATAATAATAATTTAAACAAATCAGTAGTATTCAACTAGTACGTTAGCACCAGTACTAGGTAGCCAGTCCAGAGCCGTCAGCAACTTTGTGAATTTCTGATGGAAATCTAATGATCTTTTGTTCCATATCTGATGGCCCTATTTTATCTTTGTCTTTCACTTCACTAGCAGAAAACATTTAAAATCAAATGCCCTGCTATCTTTATAGACCTTTCCTCCTTAATATTTTTTGTTGATTTGGTGACAAATACAGCTGATCCTACAACCACTATGCTGATTTAAGACTTTATTTCTTACATTGTGTGTTTAAATTATGGGGCAGTGTACATTTGTTTTAAGTGTATGGTGGCGTAGTGGTTAGGGCGTTGCCCCTGCAATTAGAAGGTTGTGGGTTTGAATCCCAGGACTGCTAGTGGCACCACTGAGGTACCGTCCCCACACACTGCTCCCCGAGCGCTGTGTTCCTGGCTGCCCGCTGCTTCACTTGGTGAATGAGTTAAATACAGAGAAAGAATTCACACTGTGTGCTGTGTTCATGTATGACAAATAGTCACTTCACTTCTTTCTGCTCTGCCTGTAGAGAACCTGGAGCCTCATTCCGCTCCGTTAGAAATCGCCCACCCCGAGGTCGGCCGATACTTCACAGAGTTCACCGATACTCACTATATTGCCAACGAGGAGCTCCAGACCCGTTACCCAGAAGACATGGTGGAGACCCAGCGCGCCGTCCAGGAGCTTTATCACACAAACCCCTCCAACTCAGGGCCCCCTGCAGAGCCATGCACTGACCACCACAGCCACCACACCTCCGTGGCTCCATAGACCACTAACTGCCCCTCTTTCTCACCCCTTCATGACCAGTGCTAACACCACCCACCCCCTCAAACACACACTTTTCCACAGGTCCAGCCACCCACTCATGCCCCTCTGACTGAAGTTGTCCAGATTTCATACAAGGAAGGTCCAACACACCTGAATTCAGTGTAATCTTGGTCATATGTGATGTTTTGATGGAGCTGCTTCATAGTATTTCAGCATATTCCAACCTAATCTGTGTCTTCACAGTCGATTTAAGGAGATTTCCACAAACTTTTCAACATTTCTGCTTCATGAAATTTGTTGAGATTTTATTCAAAGTCATTCAGGGTGATTTTGGTAAGAAATGCATCATTTTAGGAAAGCCTACAATGGTGGTGAATGGAACCAGACATCTGAAGAGTCGAAATGTGCTGCCTGATGCCTCAGATGTTGTTTTATGACAATTTTAAGATCAGGTTTTGGCCCTGAACACTTTTTTTATTGCCTTTAGGTCATTGTAAGACAAAAAAAAAATTTGTCTCACATTTAACACCATCACCATTGTGGCATATAAAAACTCAGAAGATACTTGTGAGTTCACTGGTCATATCGAATAATAAAAAAAAAAATGGCTATATTTGTGATTGCGACCTCTTGTTCCATTCACCGCCACAATAAAGAAAGTCTCTGCAATGAACCATTTCACATCAAATCACTCTTAATGACTTACATCTCAGTGATGGGATCATAGTGGAAATTTGGAAAAATCGAATTCCTTTTTAACGCAGACAGTGTTTGACATGTTACCGTTTACTTAGAAAAGAGCAGAAAACCCAGTGACATTGAAACTCACACACAGTATAATTGCAAAGTGATGGGCAGCGAGATTTTCTGGGTTTAATGAACGATTTATCCTTCCTCTCTGGAAAACTAGTTCCATCCGTAAGAATGGAAAAAATTAATTATACAGATGATGTGCAGCTTCAGTTACGAATAATTTAGTTTGATGAATTTATAAAAAGGTGTTTTGCATGAACGTTTACTGTCGGGACTTCAGAAACTGCCCACTGGCTTCTATTATAACTGAGTTTTTTCTTCTAAGTAAAGGAAAACATGTCAAATTTATTGTCTGTGCTCATAATTAGCTTGTGGAGTGTCTTTTTATTTTTTAATTAGACTGAAAAATTTTGGAGTGTTCCTTTAACGCATTACAGACCAAGACTTGACTCTTCACGTCATATGATGGTGTTTAAAGGATGAATTTTCATCAGGAAGAGAATAACTGGGCATATGATGAAGCTGATGTGAATTTTGCTTCATTTGTAGCTTTAAAATGATGGAACAGTCTTAAAGAAAAAAGAGTGGAACAGTTTTAAAGAAATCGCCTTCGGGACAGCGGCCTCTACATCACATTTTTAAAACTACTAGTGGAATACTTGTTAGAAACTACGCTCTCCTACTCTGTGTCTTTTTTCATTATAGGCCCTGGTCCTCGATCAGCACTATGGGACAGTTGTAACTGCAAATCTTGAGACTTCAGTCCCTCATTCTAATTTCTGAACGAAGTATGAGCGAGCTCTGTTCCCCTCTAACCCGAACCACAATGTTTATGCACTTACTGATATTAAAAATGTCAAATTGTCACCTTAATTTTTTTCTAATATATTTACAAGGAAAAACACTAGTAAACAAGGGCTTGCGGAAGTAGCCGTGTGACGGGATCACGGACGATTGCTTGATAAATGGTTGTAGATACCAGAGAATGGGTCTCAGTAATAAAAAAGAGAAGCTCAAAGTCTTGTCTGGAGTCATTGAACTTATGAAACTTCTTCCACAACCTTTTTTAGTGGCTTCCGATCTTCACAGCAAGCATCCATCCATCCATCTAGCTATTTTCTTAACCGCTTATCCTTAACCATGGTCTTGGAGGCGCTGGAGACTATATCAGAAGCTTTGTCTTATTATTCCCACCCCTGTAGTTTATTCCCAGCCATATCAGGCCAAGCCACGCCCCTGTGCTTGCATTGGTTAATTAAAATATTGTCTGTGTGTCACATTTCAAATAGAGTCAGTACAACTCAAAGTACCTCATAAGAGATCTGCATTAAAGAAAGAATAAAGAAAAAGGTGGGGGAAAAACAAGTGATACTGAGAAAGTGCAAAAAGACAGTGAGAGGAGAAACCATGTAGGTGTACGTACTGAAGTGGTTTGTCAGTATATTTTGAAACCACAATCCACTACGCATTGGAAAGAGCTCGCTGGTATGGTGACGCAGGCCACCTCGTTCGCAAGACGAGCCA
>JBBIGA010000040.1:3798088-3809744 GCA_037576975.1 Alestes dentex
GGTGCTGAATGCTGAGTGGTTGGAACTCCTTTATCTAGGCTCCTTGTATCTTTAGGCACTTTGCAGCCTGTCGCAGTGAAACATTTGTTCACATTTCTTTCATTTAACCTACTCAGCATGACAAAGTTAAGACAGTTCAAAATGTCACTAGTAGTATGGAAGATTTCCATTGATTTTTTTTAATGTGTGAATGATTCAATTGCTGAGATATAAATAATGTCAGTCAGAGTGGTTTGATGTGAAATGATCTACAGCAACCAGACTTTCAAAGCATTTCAAATGCCACCTCATAGAAAGCCATTATATGAATTGTTACAGATAGGCTACCTGATGTTTTATTTTACAATAGTTTTATTTTTTGTATCCATTCATTGCAGAGAGGAAAATAAAGGGTGTTGTAAGGCAAAACAGTCTCCAAGAGAACTTTTTAAGATGAATTATTTTACAGCATTACAGGTGTTCCCGTGTAGGTTGTATATGAGTTTTTTGGCTGTAAAAAGGATGGAATTCATTTTTAAAGTAAGCCTGTCAGTTTGCCTCCTACCTAAAATGGGAAAGAAATTAATGCCTCTGTTTTACGGTTTAATGGTGCGTATAGTGCTGAACCGTTATTGTGAAATCTGAATGCTTACCCAGCCATGACAAGCCCATCGCAGGAGCTCACATCACACAGCACTTTTCCTAACTCATACTGAAGGTGGCTTACAGACCCGACTCGATTCTGTGGGACAGGGAATAGACAGAAAATTGGAAGCATTTACTTCAGGTGAGTTCAGCCAGTTACATTACATAACATTCATCAGACACATTTATTCAAAGCTACATACAATACGAGGAAACACTCACGTTTCAGGACAGTGTGAGAACCAGAGGAGGGTTCTAAGTTCTAAAATGTAGGAGTGGAGCAAGAAGATAGATTGGAGAGGATGATCAAAAAGGCCGGTTCTGTCCTGGATGTCAAACTGTGGACCCTTGTGGAGGGGTCTGAGAGAAGAATGCTGAAGAAGCTTTCCGCATCGTGAACAACCCCTCCCACCCCATGCACGCCTTCTTAATAGGCCATCACAGCACACAGCAAAAAAATAATTGCCGCGAAATGTAGGACTGAAAGCCAAGGGAAATCCATTCTACCTGTGACCATAAGACTCTATAACATTTTGTAGGCGATTCTTTGTCCGTTTTTATGTCATTCTGTTCCGATTAGGATTTGTGCAATACACCCCAACTGTTTAAGCTGTGAACTGACTGAATGTTCTAATACACCAGTGCATCATCTGTTACCAGCTGTGGGTGAACTATACTAAAACAATCCTAAATATAACACTCAATCCTAAATATAAAACTCAATCATAAGTGGTGTTTTAAAGACAGTGCTTTCTATTTACCTTCCAGTTGTACGTTACTATCTTCTCGGTGTTGTAGCAGTCTCTGAGAGTGCTCTTCCAGCAGGGGGAGTCAGAGACACTTGCCCCACAGTGATACCCCTCCTCCAGGCAAAGCCTGTACCACAGGACCTCATCCTCAGCCAACACCCTCCAAGACTTACTCACCTAGAACAACAGACACAGAAACAATATCCACTGGACTACGGCAGTTCATACAACATTCAGATATTCCAGTTCCAGTACATTTTGCTCACTGTACAGATCGTGCTTCTGTTTGTAATATTTCTTTAGTTGGAATGTTCTCCAACAAAATCTCTCTATTGATTCTTAACTGTACCGACTCTGATAGCCATAGAGGGCCAATCTGTCAATAAGTAGTACGTGAGTGCCTTCTCTTGTTAGCGATCCCCAAAGAGACTCTGTTTCTCTTTCTCTCCGGGTCGACCAGAGGAGGATGGGCTCCTCTTTTGAGTCTTGATTCCTCCCGAGGTTTCTTCCGCCAGCTCAGAGAGTTTTTCCTCGCCTCTGTCACCCCTTTTTCATTAGGAGCTCAGACCTGGACTGCTTGGTGACAACATTGGTTGTAAAAAGCGCTACATACATAAAATTGAATTAAGTTGAATTTTTTCCCTGTAATTTTTCAGATTTTTTTTTCTTTTTTCCCACATTTCTCTTTAATTTAACTGAAATTATTTGATAACTTCATTGCACAGTCTTAAGGGTCGAGTCACGGACTCATTTCACTACACACTGTGCTTGTTTAAAGATGTAAGAACCTTGAATCTACAGGCTCTATTAAAGAAGAGCAGAATAATGCAGGTGAACTTTAGTAACCAGTAGTGCACTCTGTCTGAACGCAAACTTATCTTTGAATAACACAACTGGATCTTACTCACCTGAGCACATCGTCCCAGATCAACTTTGCTCAGGAACTGGAAAATCTTCAGAGCCAGTTCATACGGCAACTCCACGTCAAAGAAAGGGATGTCATTGGTCTCATTCTACAGAGGTCAGGGAAAATCACATGATTGCTTTCAATCAGGAAAAGTGCATGGAAACTAAAATAAAAGCCTAACGTGTTTAAAATTTTCATGAACTGAAATAAAAATGGACAGCATTAAACCATCATTCCCATCAATAATAAATGAATTAGTACATGATTTTAGACTTTTTGTGATTTAATCACTAGTCCCACCAATGAGGACTAGTCCCACACCGGTAACGGACTGTTTCAATTTCTGCAATCAGGCAGAAGGTTCTGCCAAAACAGAAAGACTTGAGAGAAGCTTCTATCCCCAGGCCATTCATCTACTAAACCAGAACATGAACACCTCCCTCATAGCTTTACCTTAAGGGAATGATACAGCACGTCAGGGTGTCATCATATTCACCTTTTATATTCCACATTCATTGTCATATTTCGTATCTGTCATACTTCAAAACGGTACGTTTTTATTATTACATAATTACATGCTGCTACACTGTATACGCTGCTATGCTGCTAAACAGGTCCTTACTTCTGTTTACACTGCCATGCTAACATGGCACAATTCACTTTAGCATCCCACTTGTATTGGGACGCCTGACCATTACACCATCAAGGACTTTAATGACATTGTATTCAAATATATAGATTTAATATGGAGTTGGTCTGCCTTTGCAGCTATAACAACTTCCACTCTTCTTGGAAGGCTTTAGAGGTAGCATCGTCAGGGCTCTGTGTGGGACACTCAAGTTCTTCCACACCAAACTCATCCAACCTTTATGGAGCTCGCTTTGTGCACTGGGGCACAGTCATGCTGGAATAGAAAAGGTTCTTCCCCAAACTGTGTCCACAAAGTTGGAAGCATGGCGATGTCCAAAATATCTGCTGAAGCATTAAGATTGACCTTCACTGGAAGTTAAATGAATGGGACCAACTCCCACAGAAACTCCACAATCTTGTGGAAAGCCCTCCAAGAAGAGTGGAAGCTCTTATAGCTGTAAAGGGGCACCAACTACATATTAAACTCTATGTATTTGAATGCTATGTCATTATGGTGTAATGATAGGGCGTCCCAATACTTTAGTCCATATAGTATATATCATGCAGCTCTAATGAGCAGGTATATACAACCTCTGAGGCATCATGTATATCCTAAACCTACCAGATCTTCAATAAGCTGGTCTAGGAGAGAGCTCCTTCTCCTCTGGCGATAAGAACTCTTCTCCTCATCTCCTCTTCCTCTATCTCTTCTCCTCTTCCGCCTGGTCCTCTCCTCCTCTATCCTGTCCAGGAGAGGACTGCTCCTGCCGTCCAGCAATCCTTCAGCGATGGACACATACTGGGGCTGTCCCTCCAGATCCTTCTCAGACTGTTTCAGGTCTTCATCACTGCTCCTCGCCTTCACTTGACTGGAACAGCCCAGAAGCCCCTCACTTCTCTCCTTTTTCACCTCTTTCCTTCTAACCAGCTCTTTCTTCCACTGCTCTCGGAATGTCACCAGGTCGTCCTTCTCCATCTCACTTCAAATAAGCGTTTAAATCATATTTTTCCTTTCTCTTTGTGACACAATCCTTTGTTTTCCTTCTCTCTACTGAACATCTCTCTCCAAGAACCAAAACAAACCACGGTGCTACCTCTAAAGCAGCTCGGCTGGACACAACGGCCCCCTGCTTACTTTGGTTCCGCATGACGCACATGCCACAAACGTGCAAAAACATTCGTGTTTACTTCTCTTTTTCGTCTCTTTATCTTCTCTTCTTCGCGTCCCCGATCATTTCTTCCATTTAACACCACCAGAAAGACCTCCCGAGGCTTTGATCACGTCGTCTACCCTTCGACTTACTGGCCCTGCAGAAGAGAGAGGGAGGGAGTAAGAGAGAGAGACAGATAAATGATTATTAGAGAGTGTGGAAAGAAAGAGCTGGACGGAAAGAGGGAAACAGAGAAGGAGCGAAAGAGATAGAGGGATGGAGACAGAGAGAGAGAGAGAGTGGGGGAGGGGTGGGGGCACGTTAAGAGTTAACGATCTGGGCTCTCTTTTGGGAGTAGATGATGTAAACCCCCTCTAAACCATGTGACGCTTTAATAAATAATAATAGAGGCAGACGGTGAGGAAAACACGCCGTTTGGTTTGGAGAGCTCGAGGAGTCTCGTTCGTTCGAGTCTCCCGTGCCAGGGCGAAGCAAGAAAGGGGGGTCTCAGAGGACAGCAGAGGAGAGGAGAGGAGAGCCGAGACCCTCTCAGCCAGGCGCGATGTGCTGCTGTGTGCGGGCGGAGCGCGCCGTGCCCGCGCCTGGAGACGCGCAGTGCGCGCCGCGCTCCCTGGCGCACCGTCTGCGCCGGATTGGAGACGAGCTGGAGAAGAGGTGGGCCACCGGTGGCGACAATCCCGACCCTAACGCCATAGCAAACAACAACAACGACGACAAACACGACGAGGAGACCTGCAGGGTGTCCGTGAAGGGCATGCACCTGCTGTGCACGGCGCTCCAAGTGTCCGTGTTCGTGCTCTTCGTGGGATGGCGACATCTGTAGGGCGCAGCCAGGCTCTCCTGCACGGTCCCGAAGCAGGGCTGCAACAGGTAAGCACGTCAGGTGAGACGAGTAGGGTTTGAATTCTGCAGGGGGCTCTGATTGTGCACAGGCAGGAAAAGGACATCTTTATTTATGCCAGGAAAAGGACATCTGCTCAGAAAAATATGCAAAGATCCTTGTGCAAAATAGCGATCCCATAGCACGCATCTGTAAATAATACAAAAAAGTAGATTTGCTGCATCCTGATTGTACACAGGCTTGGCTCAGGGAAAAGTGCAAAGGCGATCCCATAGCACTCAGCTGTAAACAAAACAAAAACAAGTAGATTTGGTGCTTACTGATGCTGCACAGGCAACAGGTAAGCACGTCAGGTAAGAATAATAGGGTTGAATCCTGCAGAGGCTCTGATCGTGCACCATCAGGAAAAGGACATCGGCTCAGAAAAACGTGCAGATGTCCTTGTGCAAAATAGTGATTCCTGTAAACAATACAAAAAAGGCTCAGGAAAAAATTCTGAGCCTTTTTTTGTATTGAGCCCATAGAACTACAGTACAATAGAAAGAGATTTGGTGCAGCCTGATTATGTGCTCAGGAAAAAAGTGCAAATGTGAGATAAATTGTTTGATTTCTGTAATTCTGCAAGGGCTCGGATTGTGCTCAGGAAAAGTTCAAATGTCCTCATGCAAAATAGTGACCCTATAGCACTCAGCTGTAAACAGTAGAATAAAAAAGTACATTTGGTGCACCCTGATTATGAACAGGCTTGGCTCAGGAAAAAGTGCAAATGTCCTAGTAATCACACAGAACTCCACTATAAACAATACATAAAAAGTAAATATGATGCACCCTGGTGTCTCATTTGTTTCCATTATAGCTGGTCAGTGAGAGACCCTCAGAACAGACTGTTTTTAAATGCAATACACTGTTTCATTCCTTTCTTTCAACGTGTGTGATGCTGTATTACAATTCTCCCATCGTAAGTATACATGGATGAGGTCATTATGCAAGAAAATGTGACCTCAAAGTGACCCTTAAATTCCCTCCGAAGATCTCCTCCAATTGGGCTTGAGATATCAGGCTACAATATGCACCGAAGAAAGTGATCATTCCCACATTAATAAACAGAACAAGGAACGAAATTAATGCCAAAACTAAATAAAGTGAAAGACAAAATTGTGTCAGTTTAATATATTTTATTCATGTGTGGTCAAAGCTCTTATTATAATAAGGCCGACCTTTCCGTGTGCTTGTTTTCCTGCTGGGTCCACTTGAGCGTTTTGGATTCATGGTTGATTAATGGTTGTAGTAGTTGATGCAGAAAATGTCTATATGAACTGTTTCAGTCTGTTTTATACAATGAAGTACACACAGCTTGCATTAGTATGGGACGTAAGTAGTTTGATGTCATTTTTCTGCACTTTAAGGCTTTTAAATGCATTGAAAGAAAGAGTTTGAAAATGCAATGCAATCATATGACTATGTAAATCACCCCCCCACACACACACATCACAATGATACTGGCCCTGTTTTGACTTCAGGGCTCCCAGTTACGTCCGAGGTGGGGCCTGTGCTGACGGGCTTGAAGATGGGAGTGAAGAAAGCAAGGATGCGAGCACGTCCCTCAGCCTGTGGAGGCCTGCCCCACGCACACACTCGCCGTCTTCTCATCTGTGTATGTGCTTAATGATGTTTGGTAGGGTGTTTGGATGGAATACGCGAACACTCTGTGGTACCGTGGTTGCTTTCATCGACTCGGATGAGCGCCGGCCCCAGTCGAGCCAGAGCCAGAGCCAGCTGTGACTCGACGTCATTCGGTGCGTGTTTGTTTTGGTGAGCTGTGTCGAGGTCAAATGTAGTCAAACCCACCGGCAGCTCACTGGGGACACTAATAATACTCCACTGATGTCATTGTCCCAAGGCGTTTAAGGGGAAAATTTTACCTTTATGGCAATAGGAGTCTTGGCTCAAACCTGGTGACCTTAGAACTGATTATTTATTGCTAAATGTTATGCAATAGAGTTAAAAAGGAAAAAAAAAAATATTAAAAAAAAAAATCTAAATTGCCTAAATTGTACATTGTCGAGTTTCCAGAGGAGGACTGCCTAAAGGACTTTTACCAAAATCTTCTCCTCTGCTTATTGCACTGTAACTTTTTGTAATAAGCTATTATACATGAAGTCTACACTGTATGGTTTTGTTGTTTTTTTTTAGAGGGTTTCTTATCTTCAGTCTCCACTTTTCTCTTTATTAGAATGCATATCTGTATGGTAGAACTGTCTGAGGTGTGTTTTGGCCTCTAGTAGGTGTTTACAAATTAAGAACAATCTTTTTCTAGAGCTTTTTATAAAAGGGCTTCGACTTGATTGTTGGTTGCAGTGTTAATGTAGAAGAACTTCCCTCATGCATAATGAAATTTTCATGCATAATGTGAATCCAAGGGCATGCTACTGATGTTTACATAAGCTACAATCTTTGAATCTTTTTATATAAACCGAATTATGGACGGCTAGCGTTACTGTGTGTTTTTATGAAATGTGTTTTACCTCTGCTATTTTGATATTGTGATTGTCATTTATGAAAATAAAAGGCTTTTAAATTTATCAAAAAAAGGAAGTGCTTTACTGAAACGGTTTTAATGTCACAGGTGAAAGTGTCATACAATCATACATTACCATGCACGGCTGCCTAGACTACAATGACGGGTCACATTTGACAAAATGATGTTGCTGTTCAGGATTAGATAGCAACAGTAGAGGGCAATGCTAAATAAAGAGTAGTCCTCTCTCCTTTTTTTTCCCAATAAAGACAGTGTCTTATGTAACTGGTAAAGTGTAACTGGGCAAAATTACTTGGACGTGGACGGCCATGTTAATAGCCTACACTGCTTAAAAGTGTATGAATAAATAAAACAATGCAACATTGTGTGGACACACACTGAAATAAGTGATGCACTGAAATGTGCCCGATTTAAATGGGTGCATTTTTCCCATGTGACTGAAACCTGAACATAATTATGGCCAAGAATATATAATATGATGCTCATGTTGATACGTGCACGCCTGGTTCACATGACATGTTGATTTCGAAGTGAAATAAGTGCACGTGCTCTACAGAGAGCAACCTAATCATAGAAATATTTAACATATTAGGGGGCATAACTGTTGCACAAGCAACATGTCCTGCACAGCATTTGTGCATTTAAATGGGTAGAAGTGTGTTCTCTATAGAGGATGGACTTACTTTCACTTTAAAAAACAAAAACATGCCATTTGTCCAGGCGCCCAAACTTTTGCATACAACTGTTATTCATGTTAAACTGACTTCAGATTCACCACATTTTTGAGTGTTTCTGACGTGGTAAAAACACTACAAATGAGCAGAGGAAAGCCTGGTGTACGTCCCTCCCAGCTCCCAGTGCCGATACTCGCTGCGGTCAGTAGATCTGAAAGTGAGCAGAAGTGGTGCCGTCCTTCCAGCTGCGAGGCGTCTCCACAACGACAGAGCGGCACAGCGGACACGTCCGATCACGGTCGAACCACAGACACAGGCAGTCCTCGCAGAACACATGCTGCAACACAAAAAAAAATGACATTTGTTGATGTCAAAATAGCAAATAAGAGAACACGACCTCTATGGGCAACACTTTTAATAATGGAATCTTTCTGCAAACGTTAATGAACAATCTATTTGCGTAGTAAAAAAAATTAAACAAAAAAGACAAAGAAGAAACAAAAGTTTGCCCATTGGCCACATTTTATATTTAATCACCCCCCAGCATCTTCAACCAAGCAAATACAGAGTAACTGGGCACTGAATGTACAAAAGTGTGTACCTTATTGTTTTCACTCACTAAAATCTAGGGATGCTTAAACGTTTGGATAGAAATGTGTACCATAATGCACCCAGTGCAATCACGTCTAATTGTTTAAACATAAAAAAACATTATAAATAAAGCAATTATATATATGTATGTACGTAGCTCTTGTTTGACTTGGTGAAACACATGACTGTAAGGGACTGCTTTACTGTCGCATTGATCACACATTAAAGAAAGGCCTTAAAGAAACGCTTATTGTGACTGTTTGAATATCCGTGACAACAGAAGGTGAGGTTCACCGTTGTATTTTGTACGTGAAATTTTATTTAACGTGAAATTTTATAACACTTCTGACGTAATAAGTATTTTTAAAATAATTTTCCAGCAAAGTCTTAAACTGATTTGTTCAGAGTTGAATGCAGCAGTGTTTAGTTGTTGGTAACTTTCTTGAACCACATTCCAGAAAGATGACAGTTCATTTGAATGAAATGGATTTTACTACACGTCTGCTGAGCACAGCATGGGAAGAACTTGTACAAAAATTGCTTAAAAAAACTTATTAAATATTTATTACTACTATTATTTTATTTTTATTTTTTTTATTTTATATTGCTGATTTGTGTCCGGTGGTTTATTGTAATAGTGCGCGACGTATATTAAGTATATATGCTGTATAGTACCTGCTTACTTATTATACTTTCTGACTTATTGTTTTTACTTGTACAGCACTTTGGTCAACGGAAGTTGTTTTAAATGTGCTTTATAAATAAATTTGATTGATTGATTGATTGATTGTGTCATCAATGTAAAGCACGAAACGCTATGAGTATTAACAGCACCCCCTTGTGGACAATCTTCAGCCTGCTAAACATGGCAAGGTCCAAGAGGCGGCTCTAAAAAAAATTCAGGTATACAAAATAATTTTCTTAATGTACAATTATTGCAACTGAATATAGTTTAATCAAAACACAAAGTAAAAATAAGAAAAGGTAAGGCACAATGTGTACTACACTGTGCCATTAGGATAGCCCCAGGCATGTTTCTCACAGCACGGCTTTGCAGGTCTTACCTGGCACAGCAGAGCGATTGGCTCTCTGAAATCAGCCTGGCAGATCGCGCACACGTCTCCTGCTTCACTACACTGCTGACTGCTGGCTCTCATGCCATAGGTCTGAGAAAAACACACACAAAAACAGACAAAATATGATCCCTAAGACACTAAGGCTTTTAAAGAACAGATTGTACCTCATACTCACCGTGTGGGTGAGTACAACAGTGGGTGATATAAGCTCAAATATTTTTCCAGACATTTATTTGGGTTTGTAAACAAACAAACAAACAAAAAAAAAATCTAAAAACAGTGATGCCCAAGAATAAATAAAAGAACTACAGAGAGCAAAGCTCTGTGAAATTAATTGGAATCTTTAAAAAAAAAAAGGAATATTAAATATAAAAAAATACACAATTTTCCACATACCCATCATATAGTTAATGAGCCAAGACATGTAAGGAGTCCAAATTTTGCCTCTTTAGTTGGGAACTGGAGATCCAAGGCTAAATGTTTCTAACCAACACTAGAAATCAATCATCACCCAAATCTTTTCTGTAAATACATCCTCAAGACTCCTTTGAGCTATAAAAATGAACAAAACCTCACCCCTCCACCCATTCAGACAACAGTAGGGCCTATATTCACAAGAAGTCGTAAGGAAGGCTGATCTTGGATCAGATTTATTAATCAGTAATCCTAATCCTGAAGTGGTTTGTGAAGATGGACCCTGTTTTCTAAAAAGGTGACCAGCAACATTTGCAGTTTTATTCACTTTAATTTCCCGTTGTCGTACAATAAACTAAAACCACAATGACAAGACAATGAAAAGGAAGCATTTGATGAGGTTTCTGTTTTCAGCTTTGATCTACAGATCTTTTTATGCTTCCCTCTGAAATATGGCGTGTAGTGTTTCAGTAACGAAGACTTTCAGAGTAAACTGTCTATTTTCGCCATTTGAAATTCCATGGCTGGCACGTGGGGCTCAAAAGACTGTCAAACGTTGCAACATTAGTCAAGGGGGTGTTTTTTTTTTTTTATTACCTTTTTTAATCTACATGATTTGCGCTTTCCACTGACATTTCAGATATATGTTTAAAAAAAGCCATAATTCATATTTTCCATAAATGACAAACGTCAATTCAAGATTTGTCACTGTGGTTTAACCTCTAAATGCCCCCTCCTCCTATTCCTGGCATATCAGACAGAAATAAAGGAACTTTGCTTTCCGAAGAGGCAGAGAAGACCAACCTGAGAGCTGCACAGAATGACGAACGCTTTCCGAATGCCTGATATTCTCCCACAAATATCAAACGACTGTGAAAGGGGAAAGAACAGAAAAGACATGACAAAAGCTCAGGCACATCTGACAGCAGTGAAGTGTTATTTTTCTGCCTTGATCTGCTCTACGGGTTCCTGTAATAAGCTTTTGTCCTTGAATAAAAAACTCTTCAACCAATCATTGCAATCTCATTTGGAGGCGCAGGGCGCAGCTGCCTCCAAGTCTTTGTTTTGTTTTAATATCTCTCTGTTGTTTCTCCCATGTGCGAATGTGCACACCCTTGCCCTTACAAGAATAGGTTTACCCACGGAAATACCTACCAATTCCTGTCATACTAATAACCCACCAACACACACACACACACACACACACACACACACACACACACAAAAAGTGTTCACACCTTACCTTGCAAAGGCTGTAGATAATAATCAGTGATGCACCTAGGAAGTAGCTGCTGGATGGATCTTCCCCCATGATGTACTTGTACCACATCTGGATGGGAACTAAAGCTCGGAAAAGCTGACTCAGCTCCTCGATCAGCAAATACAGCTTCCCCTGTTGGCACACACAATAGAAGTGTGCTTTGGGTGATTGAAAAAAA
>JBBIGA010000040.1:3867588-3880419 GCA_037576975.1 Alestes dentex
ACACTCTCCTCTCACAGTGAGACCAGTTGGATGGTAAAACACTACTAGAAGTTCCTCAAAGGTAATTATTGCCATTTAGTTTAAGAGTGAAGAGAGATTTATTTTCTCTGAATTATTCAAGTTCTGTAAACACTGCATCGTTTCTCTTATTTTGATGTTTTGTCATTTTCTTTAAAATTATGCTTTAAAGAACAATATTTTAAATAGGAAATTAGAAGAAATATTGTCAGCAGTTCTTAAAAACTGAGGCAAAGCTTTTATAGTACTTGCACCTATAAAAGATAAAGCCTGAGGAACTGAACCTTAGCTGTATTAACTGTAGGGCTTGTTTCAATAACAAATGTAATATTACAGTAATCACCAAACCTCTTATTATTCAGGCTTACATTATCACAATGGTGCGCTAAGGAAAAAATACATACTCGTAGTGTCCTAAATGTCTTTTTAATAGCAGCAATCATCTGACAAATCAGCGGCAAAGTGGGGAGCCTCAGTTCCCTTACAAGAGCCTCCACTTTAACAAAAATCTATGAGTTCAGTGAGCGAGAGTGAGAGGCTTCACTCGCTGCAATGTTATTCATTTTTAAACCTTTTTGTAAAGTTACATAGCTAGAACATACAGCCTGTGGAAATGAAATTCTTCATTTATATGTGATATATATATGTAAGTGGTTGGGGCATGGCACAACTACTGATCTCAATGGATGCTGATGATTAAAACAGTTAATTCAATAGAAAGTAAGAAATACATTTCGATGAAGCATATTTTGTCCACTCATATAGGTGTAACAAATTTGTGAATGGGTAATAAATATTCATTCATTCATTTATTTTATGCAGCTTTGTTCATTTTTTTTTTCCTTTTTACCTTATTTTTATCTTAATACCTTGTGCAGGGTTTCCCCTTTACTGTTTTGTGCACCTTAAAAATCTGTGAAATCTGACTAAAAAGCAGAACTGGTATTTCATACAGTCCACAATAATATTACGAGTATGAATATTGTGGCCTACCTAAATATCAGCTTATTATGTCTAGCTAGAACATTCAGTTTTATAAAAGTGCGACATCCTCTTAAGCCGTACTGGGACAGCCCTATTCTGTTCTAATAAATACATTCTACAATGTCAGGATAAAAAAAAAAAGAAGAAGAACTTTACCCTCTGACGAAGCACGGCACCATGTCACCCGCTTCTAAACTGTTGAGCCAAGAGGAACACACACCGTGGTGTATGGGACCTGCACCGTCTGCACAGAATTGAACACACACTTGCTTGATTCTGTGTCTTTCTGATGTTTAGAGACTAAGCTGTCTGAGATCAGAAGGAGGAGACACGCTATAAAGCTATTATGCGCATCATTAAATGTTTACAATGCATTAAACAAGAAGAACGAGGGCAGATCGTTCCAGAGGTCACCTCATAAGAGGCAGAGACGATTACCATCTCTCTTTTCAGCATTTATGAACTGAAGAGATGATTATCATCTTCCTTTTTAACATCTGTTAACTGAACGCATTTAGCGGCAAATCAGTAAATCGAGCGTGACAAAATCAACTAATCAACGGCCAAATTAATTTCGACGAGTTATTAAAACACGAGTTATTAAAAGAGCCACGGTCCTCACGAAACTGAAGCAAGTGTTGCAGGCGGTCCTTTCACTTTTTTTTCATGCAACGGAGCAGATTCTGAGCTCATTAAGGGTTCCGGCACAAAGGCAGAGGTTCTCATAAAGGTCACCGTCTCCCGTTATAAGCAGCTAATCTTTTTAATAATCATTTGCCGAGAAAAGCGATCCTGTTTCTGTCAAAAGAGCTGCTGGAAATGAAAAGGATTTCACTGGATTGCATGAATTAATGACACCTCGAAAGTGCTGATAATTACTAGGCTGCTGAAATGCTGGCAGCCTGAAATCAGTGATAGGTGAAGTAAGTTCATGAGTGTTTTTTTTGTTTTGTTTTTCTTAAGTGGTATCAGAAAATCTGAATTTGAAGTAGTAGTTAAACTGGAGATGAGCAATTACACTGTTTTTTTTTTTCTTCCAAGCTGACATCAAGTAATATTAGGCAAACACACTGATACCAGTACTGATACCGGTACTTATTCAAGAGTTCTTATGCACATAAAAGGGTACACCTCTGTCATTTCTAGAGTAAAAAACACTAAATGGAGATGCTTGAAAGACTCTGACCATTTTCCAACCTCTCTATATCCATCCACTGTTCATTCATCCACCCAGACACCTAAATAGGCACTTTTGGTTAGTGTGCCTTTAAGGCTCATATATGTAAATGTCTTGGCTCGTATTGGCTGTTTTTTATTGTGGCATCATTCAATAAACAGCCTGGACTAAAACACTCCATATAGCTTCACTGTAAATGCCAAGGCTTCTCAAGGCTAATGTATCTTGTGCAAATAAAAAACAGAAACTTGAAAACCTTTATATTAGCATTAACCCCCAGGACCCTTAGTGTTTTAGTAAAATCTGATTTCAGTAAACATAGTCAGTGTAAATCAGTATAAAACCGGTGTTTGTTCTCCTACATGCTTGGCCGCTCTCCGGAGCCCCTCCCTCTGCAGGTTTTCCCCACCCACTTGTAGGCGGAGACTATCCTGAGAGTTCTCCTGAGTTCAAAGATCTTGTGTTTTTTCTGTTCGTTTCGAACAGGCCTAAAATAATAAAACCTTAGGTACTTTTGTTCTTTCTGGGCATTTGCATGTGATGCTTTTTATGAAACCCCAGTAGTGGTTATTATTATTATTAGTTTTTTAAATTACAATACGTTTACGTATACGGCATTTAGCAGACGCTCTTATCCAGAGCGACGTACATCAGTGCTTAAGTCGTCTACGTCTGTTCTTCATGCCTGTACAGCTAAACTTAAATCAACACCTGCTTTTAACCAAGTTACTGCCAGCTAAGTTAACAATAACTTTGGTTCTACATAGGAACACCAAACAAAACTCAACATGACGTCTGACACCTCGAGCATCACATACTGGGGGAACTTCCATATAAGAAGTTGTTTTGCCATATGGTGACAATTTACTGTTGGCTGAGCTTCCCAGTGTTCTAAGGGTTAAAGTCACTGGCTGACATTGAAAAAGTTTTCTCATGCGGCCTTTTACGACACGTACCTCTGGTGCGGTAGGAGACCACAGCCACGGTCAGGTGGATCTCGCCGGGGTGGAGGTCCGGTGAGGAGCTGATGGAGTAGTAGCGAGGCTGGAGCAGGGGCAGCTGGGTGAGCAGCAGTGTGCAGGGCACCTGCAGTGATGGGAACTCCTCCAAGACCTCCACCATGGTGGGGTTATTGTACCACTTCCATTCCTCATACTCCTGTAGACCCTGCACACAGACAACAAAACCACATGGAGTGTTATAAAATGCCACAAGGATCAGTGGAATGATGTGCTTGGAGTTTGAGAACGCCACAATGGTCTACAGCATGACATGGATCAGTGGAAGGCACTCCACAGGTGTACAGGAACCGTGTTGTATCTAAACTGTACTGTGATGGTACAGAACTTGCAGCACGTTTTTCGTTCCCAGTGTATCTCAGTCCGGTAACAGAGTTTCTGACTCAATTCTCTCCACACAGTTTATGGCCAGTCGTCCCAAAACCGCGTCCATGGAGTCAAACCGGCAGAAAGCTTTTTTTATTTTTTATTGATCAGAATATACTTTTTTTCTGTATATTTTTACTACCTTAGTTTAGTCTTTCTAAATTTCTCTTCTGAGGGTCAACTCAGGGGCACTTTTTCTCTACATGTTGCACTTATATAACTATGTAAAGAATCTTGAATCCTGTAGAACCTTATAGAAGACAAAGTCATTTCCTTGGTCACTGCATTCAGAGCAGTGAGATCCTGAGGGAAGACTAAACCACGGTCAATCATATCATTCTAGAAGAGGTGACAGAATCTTGAACTTTAAAGAGCCGTGAGGTGACGATAGCATTAACACCTGTCACGGCCTCCGAGCTTCATGGGAAATGCCAATGAACTCGACTGAAAGAGCCTGAAATTCTCTATTCTATCCCATCTCTCCCTGTCCTCATGCCTCCCTCTTTCTTTCTCTCTCTCTCTCTCTCTCTTTCTCTGTCTTTCTCTCATTCTCTCCATCCTTCCTTCAGACTCAGCTGAACCAGGAAGAGGGTGACTCACTAGCATTGGCAGCCGTTTTTAGCAACACTGCGAAGGACTGCAAAGCGTGTTACAGTGGGAGGCAGTGAGAGGGAAATATTTCTGAGGCAGGAGAAAATGGCATTGACACTGAGCGACTGGCGAGGGGAAGCGAGAGAGTTGGAGGGCTAATGAATGATCTGACTGAGAAAATTGCTGCTAATTTGAAAAGCGAAGCGGGAGTCACGCGCGGCGGCATCTTTCGTTGCGCTCGGAGGAAGTGTTGGACAATGGATCTGAATGCATTACTGAGTTGAGTAAAGAGGGCAAAAAAGAAAACAAAACAAAAAACACAGAACTCTCGCAGCAGATTTAATCAGACTGAACTGTGTGTATGTTTGTGTGCGTGTGTGTGTGTGTGTGTTATCATGAATAACTGTGGGGATGCCACAACTGAACATGTACTTTCACCTGCACTACCTGTGAAAAGTTTAAGGACACCTTCTGAAATCTGCTTTGGATTTGTTAGCATAAACGAGCTATTTGCTAATTATCTTCATCACTTAATGTGTGATGAAGATAATTAGCAAATTTTGCCAGTTTTCTTTCCCAACCTATTGTCGAAAGTACTTATGGGAGCTCTTACGGCCCAAAGGTGGCTTAGACACACGAAAGGTTTGAGAGATGAGTTATTCCCAATCAGTCTTCAACACCATGCAAATGGTGGTCCTGAGAGGTTAGGGGAACCCCCTGCTAGTTACATGGTCAAGTCAAGTCAAGTAGGTTTATTGTCATTACAGTCATACACACAGTACACAGTGAAACAAAACAGCGTTCCTCTAGAACCATGGAGCAACACAAGAACAAAAACAGAAATACTACAAGACTACATGAGCGCGGACAGGACAAAAATACACAGAGTGCAAAGAGAGAGTGCAAGCAAAAACACAAGAGCAACAAAACTACAGGACAAGACAACATTTAGAGCAGCTGATGAGTGAATTAATACAATATTAAGACATGCACTGTATTCTAGCAGTGTCTAGTTGTTAGCTGAGCAAAAAGGCATGATGGAGGTAGACAGCAATAAATGATAATTGTACAAATACTAGCAGCAGCAAGACAGAGAATGTGCAGTATATAATAAAGGGTATTTACAGTGGCAGGTGCAAGTTCAATATGGTTCGTTGAATGAACAAATAAACAGTTTAGGCATGTTTTTATTTTGCTATCTACCTATTTAGCACTCTTGAAAGAAACCCTGTAATGATCAAATGGTGCCCAAAAAACAAGCAAAACCAGGATGGTTCAAATTTGACTTCTGTTTGGCGCCTCCTGAAATAACGTTACTTGTGCTCCCAAGAAACATTAAATCCAATTCCAGTGGTGTTCGTTTTTTGTCAGTTGTTCTTTTGTTTTTGCAGTTCATTTCCTAAAACATGTCAGGATCTACACTGATTTCTATTCACCATGTTATTGCAAGCAAAAACATTCATGCAATATTGTGTGTGCATGTCTGTGTGCATATACAGTTCCATGCCAAAGAAACCTGTTTAGCTGAGTAGTATATGTTAAAGTAAATGTATACAAATAGTAATACAGTGAATAGTGATTTTCTGTATGTCTATATGTAATCATCCCCAGATCTCTAAACATAGAAGCGCAGTATCACACTGTAGTTCTCATCAAATACCTCAAATACCTGGTTCAGCTCAATCGATACTTCATTAGATTAAATCAGGAGCTGCTGATGGAGTTTCACAAATCCAAGCAAAGGCTGGAGGTGAAATCTGGAACTAAACCTGTGTTGTTCTAACCAGCTCACAAAACTTCAAATTCTTCTTAAAAGTAAAATAAACCTTGATGTTATTCAACGCTTTCTTGTTTGTTTGCATTTATTCTAATGTTTGCTGGCAGAAAGTTCCTCACTGCTCAGATAAATGACTTTAAACAGTTTAGACAGGAGTCTAAGACTTTTGCACAGTACTGTATGTGTCTTTGTTTGGATCCTACCTTGCTGAGAATCTCCAGTCTCTTCCTCTGTTTCTCATTGGTGGCTAGAGGAGCGAACTGTTGCAGCAGCAGAGGACTGGGCGGGGTTGTGATGTCCAGAAAGTATTTAAAGGCCTGATAGATGGTACAGGGAGGAATACGACTCTCATCTGTCCAGTTACTGATCACACCTGCAAAGTGGAGGAAGAAGGAGGTGTAATTAAAGATGAGTTGCACTGAATTGACTTGATTCAAATGTGTCCTTGTCTTCCACACGAATAACATTTTTTTAAACACAGCGACAGCCAGCCATACTGATATCATATATTTTACTCATGTAAAAATGTATTCAGTCAATTCAGTTCAGTGCGGCGTGTTACTACAGGGAAATTTCCATTGGCGTACATCAATCGTGCTGCATCTAAACTGTACTGCGATGGCACAGAACTTGCAGTTCGCTTCTCTCCCAACAGTTTATGTCCAGTCATCCCAAAACCGCGTCCATGGAGACGAACCAGCGGAAAGTTTTTCTGTCAGAGCTGCTTTTGTTATTCATAGTCTTGTTTGAGTGCTTATTTCAAGTCAAGTTAAGTCAAGTAGGTTTTTATTGTCATTTCTACCATATACACAGTACATAGTAAAAACGAAACAACGTTCCTCCAGGACCATGGTGCAACACAAGAGCAGAACAGAGCAGAACAGAACAGAAACAGGACAGTTTAAAACCTACTTGACTTGACTTATTTTTTCTCAGCGTTCTTTATCTGCGTGATGAAAACCTAACCCAGATAACTTTTTAGTGATGTCCTGTATCACCTTCATGTTTCTCACAGTGTTAAAGATAAACAGAGAAAACAATAAAAAAAATGTATTTGATTTTATTTGATTAAGCCTTTCCCGTTCTGGCGGCAATAAAAAATTCAGGCTTTGAGCAACGGGACAATAAATAAGTCTTAGTAGAGCCGACTGTGCAGAGAAAGCTCGGAGTCAAAATGTTAAGTGCTAGCCGTAGTCAGTCAGTTCTCCTTATCTGCACTTCTGTAAAATAGAACACAGTTCAGGACTGTAGCAGACTGTAGCCTGGGGTGCTTTACTGACATGAATCACTTCATCTCATGTTTACCCTACTTGCACTTTTATCCACACATCTAAACTGAGGCATTCATTACATGGACTCAAACATTTCTTTGAACTTCTGTCTCCAGGGCCCTATTCTTAATGAAAGGCTGAATAAAAGAATAATATACATTCTCTGGACACTAATCTAAGCTAATTAAAGATGGATTTTCCTTATTTTCACTATTTTCCACCATGATGGCATCGAAACTCTGAAACGACAGATATTGAATTATGAAATAACCAAAAACAAGTTGAACAAATCAAAACTTCTACATTTAAAATCAGGTTGGAAGCATTTTCATATCCAAACATCAGCTTCTCTATTTAGAATTATTGCATATATGCGTTAAAAGAATTACTATTTTTTCCCACAGGCTTGAGGAATATACACACCTTGTTGGATGTGGAAACCGCTTGCTGGAGGGGAACATTTTGTTTTTAGGGGCACAAACTGAAATCTGATATGCAGATTTACCCTCATCAAATTATGTTTTGTTAATTTTCACTTGTCCCTTAATCTCTTAAACTTTTGCATAGGCTATTGAACATTAAGGTAGCCAAAGCTGTGACTTTGTCAGTTATACTCTGGCTATTCACCTTTCAGTTACGACACAGATCCGTTCCTACGACAGTGATGTAACCCGAATTTTGGTGTAAGTCGAAACATACCTAAGTCTAAGTCACTTACCGATCCTACAGAAAAAGAAAAAGGACATAACTATACTGTACTTGTACACTGTACTGTAGTAAAAGAAAAAAATGACAAAAAAATGAGTGTATAATAACACTTGCGCTTTTAATGATCCAAAATCACAGAGGAACGCGTACTGGGGGACGCCAGCTTCCTCACTCATACAGCGCGTTACTGTGTATTCTGTCTATACTGCGTATTCTGCACATTCTTCAGTCGCACGCAACCAAACTAGCTCGCCTACGTAGTCCGTAAGTACGGCGCTAAGAGTGTACGCCGAAACACTCATGTCTCAATTTTTTAAATGGGATTGAGCGTTGGAAACGTCGTAAGTCGAGACTGTCGTAACCCGAGGACTCCCTGTATGCAATTGCCTGCATCGCTTTATCAGCTTTTTCAACAGTTGTGTACTCTGCACATCAAGGCAGCGAAACACCTTTCTGAACAAGATCTAGCTGCTAACTTGAAAGCTTGTGAAGATCATGGCTTTGCATCATTAAAAGTTAATGAACAGTTTATCTGTAAGTTAGATATTCTTGCATGTTTGCCGGCACATGCCACTTTGTTTAAAGTGGGTCTGTTTTTGTTGCAGAATCAAAAATATGCTACACAAAAACAGCAAATTGTGTTTGATCATTTTACATGAAGGTCGAATGAACCTGTCAAAGAAGGCGTTTGTTGGTAACGGTAAGGGACAAAACACACCAGAGTCCAGCTTGAGAGACTAAGAGCATCTATACTTTTGACAGATACTGACTGAATGTGACATTTAAAGATCTGCCATATCTTCTGCCATTACCCAGCGCCGTGTTTCTCTCCTCCAGAAACTCCACCCTCACGATTTGATTGACAGGAGGCGCATCCTCTAGCTTGTCTATCAGAGCTGTAACCAGGTCCTCGTGGTTGCCAGGGAAGATGCCTAAGTGGTCTCCGGGCAAATATTTCAGACTCTCGTGGTTGTTGGCGTGGAGCTGGATGTATATGGTGGATCGGCTGAAGGTTGGAGGGAGAGAACACAAAACAAAAGCACTAAATGAATGTGGTTCAACTCAAGCATAAGTACAAGCATTAAAGCCACTTTCTCTTTTATCCAAACTTGTGCACTGTGTGTGTCATTGGCTGGTGGAGTGTACTTTGGGCATGCAAATACAGGGCCTGAAAAACAATGCTATTGTAATGCCGCCACACCTCCATTCAGGGTCAAGGGGACACATATTAAAAAACAAGTGAAGCCAGTGGCTACCGCTGCCAAGAGAATTCATTTCCTGATGAAGCAGAACTGCCTGCACTCTGATTTCGAGAAGAGAATGAATCACGCATTGAGAGGCTTTGGTTCCACCCCTTTTTAATGTATGTTCCCTTGACTCTGAATAAATATGTAGAGGCATTAGAACAGCATACAAATACAAGGACAGAGAAACACTGCCATTCTAATGTGGCCTCAGCCCTTTCATGGTCAAGTAAACATTAAATAAAAATGACTGAAACTGAAATTTGATCGATTCTGTGCTAAAACAGTAAGGCTTAGTCTGAAAATGAGTTCTTCACTTGCCATTGTGTGCTTCACAATTTTGGAAAAGTTGTGTCATTCCATCTGGCTTATTACATTAACAGCTTGAACATAATAACCATATCTGGAAACAAATCAGTGATTTATTGGCATACAAGGAGTCACAACAACTGGATATCATCACTGCATGAGATTAAAATATGGTTTGCGACCAACAAGCATAGCTATCTCTTTCAAATGGATTATTCCTGTTGTCGATATGATGCTAATTAAGTAATCCTGCACAGCTCCCTCCAAGCAGAGTGTCTGATTGGTTTGAGACAAGGCTCTTGGCCAAGTCTACAGAGTTTGGACCCAACTTTAACACAACAAACTCTGCTGTAACACACAATCTTGATTAGCTGGATTAGATAAGATAAAGGCTCAAGCATGGCTTGGCAGAAGCAAGGTTGGGTAGCCCCGCTTTAAGGTATTAAGGTAACGCGCCGCTGATTTCAGATTAGCTCCGAACTCCTGTGGAGTTCTGACATGAGGTATTGCAGGGATCACAGTCAACAGGAGCTGAGCACTGAAGCTGAGAACAATCATGAGGAGTTTTGTGGAGAGTTTTGTCTCTTAGACTTGAGTTTAGCTCACAGGGTGAATCTTTAACGCAACTTCAGTTGCTTAAAACTAGCATTGCATCATTAGAAACTTCTCAATGTTTAAAAACCTAGTCTCACGGTAAGCAGTTAGCTGAGTGAACATTTCTTTATGTTCTCTAATGTCTGATTTTACACAGTACGTAGAGTCACTTGACTCTGCTATAAGCAAAACACAATATTTAAAAAGCACGAGCTACTAATTATGCTAACTAGTGGTCCAATGATGGGTTTCATGCAAGTCTGAGTTGAGTTTCAAATCTTTAGTAGACAAATTTGTGTTCAGTCCTGTTCTTAGCTGCAGGCAGGCTGTTATACAAAAGTAAACCTTCAACATGGCTTTGGAAAACATCCCCAAATGGCAAGTAGTCTCGATAGTCTGTTGTTTTTATAGCAAGCGTGTCACCTCGCTAGCATAGTACTTAAGAAGTTGAGGTTTTGCTATAAACCCCAGCAATATTAGCTGTCAATTTTAGCCAATTTAGCTACTGCACTTTGTTCTGTCCACCACAATGGAGGTGTTTCTGCACTGAAAGGTTGGAAATCTGAAGGTGTATACAAGTATTAGTCTTTGAATCTGTATTCACTCTTGGAATGTGTAATAACTGCACACAGGAACCTTAAGAACTGACAATAAATGGACTGGCATGTCAGGAATATGATGATATAGTCATTTTGAACTAGTTTGACTGAATTACAGCTTGGCAAAGTGTCCCAAGGCTACCGATACATCACACAACACCAAGTGGCTTCTAATTTGTTTTGATTTTTGTTTTTGTAAGAAACTATATGACAAAATGTGCTTTATTTTGTTATCAGATGCATTGTGATTTATTTTTGAACTGCTGTGTGCAATTGGCAACCACCATCTAATCTGACTTTGCATGGATTAACCATGAAAAGCCACCTTTATGCTTTTACGACCCTAGACCTTTTGCTCTTAAGTGTACATGCTCTTAAGTGTACATGTTAAAGAGGTTCAGCCTCACTTACTTTGACTTGACACTCTGAAGGTTCTGCCTCATCAGGACCTTGGCGCCGTACACCTTCTTCTTGTGAATGTTGTAGAGAGCTGAAAAAGGACTACAAGCGTCAGTCAGATACACACATGCAGCCATGCGGCCGCTTCACGTTCGAATTGAAAGTGGCAGCACTGCTTCTTCTTGTCACACAAAGTTAAAAGAAAGAGTTAGAAATGCGCCATCCTCCGCAAATTCTCCGGCGCCAGCTTTAGCACCAGCCAAACCACATTTATCAGATTCGTCTAAACATGGCATTTTCATGTATGGTGCACCATTTCTGACCCGTGCTCGGGATGCAGTGAGAGATGTTATTGTACCCTTAGCTATAAGAGACTATGGATGATATGGAGCAGGTTTAAGATGACTGTAATACAGAAGTAGAGAGGGTTTGTAGGGTGGTGAATCATCGTGTAAAGTGGCCTTGATTCCAGGGCCGTGCTGTACCTTGTGTTAGTGTCGGGGCTTCAGCTGTGTACGTCATGCGGAACTTGCTCTTTTTCCAGCTGCGGTCGTTGCTGATCAGTGAATCATTTGCCTTTTCTATGTTCACATCGTCCCCGACACAGAACACATCACAGGCCGCCTGCAAAACCCGCCATAAAACATTCAGGTTTCATGTCTAAAGCATTGCATGATACACTTGGATCGGTAATCTGCATTATGGCAAAGCTTGTGGAGCAAAGACTTGTCACAAACACTGGCGTTTACATTGCGTAAAAAATTTCAGGGCCAATGGACCAACAGAAATGGTCGGAAATGAACTGTTACTTTAACTTACACTGAAGGTTTAGACCAGTGTGAAATGGGAAAAGCTACCGTTTTGGAGATACAAGGATTTGGTCCACAAGTAATGATATACATATAGTGCCTGTCAAACATTTGAACACACTTGTTGATGAGCTTTATTGATTTTTTTGTGGTTAGTAAGCATTTGTTAGCTTATCCATTTCCAAACCTATTACATATAAAAATAGTCGCTGCCCAGCATTAATCACTGCCCTGCGCACTGTGCATATAGGTCCTCTCCCTGTGTGTGATAAAAATACTCCCTAAAAAAAGTACTGTGTATTTTAGAGTACATTACTAGTACTCTACTACTGTAAATGGACAGTAGGTAAACAGGTTGTTATTATTATGCTGTTATTTTTTCACTGACAGTGCATTACTGTAATTTTAAAGACTTGGTGTTGTAATTTTGTACTTGAACATTTATATTATTAAAAAGCAGTAATACACTGGAAAGTTCATTTGAACATAAAGTAGGGTAAAACCGAATTATTGTATTTAAGACCAAGAAGACTTTATGTGATGCCCTAAATAAAAAAGCTACTTAACAACAGCTAACAAAACTGCATAGGAAGCCGCGAAAGAGGCTGTTTGAGACGGCAGAAAGCTTCGTGACTGCAGAATGCTTCGCAAGTAACTGTTAATCCCTATAAAAAAGTTCTTTGGAGAGAAGCTGAACCCGTGTACAGTATATGGACAAAAGTATTGAGACACCTGACTATTCCACCAACAAGGACTTTTAATCACATTGCATTCAAACACAGAGACTTTAATATGGACTTGGACCCCCTTTGCAGCTATAACAGCTTCCACTCTTCTTGGAAGACTTTCCACAAGATTTTGAAGTTTCTGTGGGATATATAAGGTCAGTCACTGATGTTGGACGAGAAGGTCTGGCTCACAATCTCCGTTCCAGTTCATCCCAAAGGTGCTGGATGGGGTTGAGGT
>JBBIGA010000040.1:3941322-3957999 GCA_037576975.1 Alestes dentex
ACTGTGAGACTGTCTCTGTAACTAATGACTGTAAGACTGTCCCTGTAACTAATGACTGTAAGACTGTCTCTGTAACTGTACACCCACCAGCCACTCTCCTATGCACATTTCAATAGTATCATTGTGATTTCACGACACATTTCAAACCCTGCAAACACAAGGTTCTTGGGCAATTAGTGTCATAATCTGTCTTAGTAAAACTAATGTTATTTTCAGGCTCATAGTGAGCTCGTATGCCAATCACACCGCAGCACATTTTACACCAGCGCTCATGTGTAGTACATCTGGCTCTAAAATATGTGACTGCTTTGGAACAAAACCTTACACAGTGGTATTTTACACATTCAAACAATAGACATAGAGGTATTTTTATATCCTCCGCACTGCGTTGTCCCATGGCCACAGCTGTATCTCCACTAAATGCCCTACCTATCACACACTCCAGTGTAACGTCCCCCTCACCCCCCCACTGAAGCGGTGAGCGTAACGAGGGCCAGACAAGGTGCCAATTAGTGAGTTTAGCTCTGCTTGCCATGACCTTTGACTCTAGGGGTTACCAGGCCCCCAGCCCCTCCACTCGAGAGCGTAATTAATCGGGAATGAGTGATGAGAGGAAGAAAGAGCACCCAGCCTCTCTAAGCCGTGAGTCAGCATTTGGCCCAAATATCTGACTAGCTTGCTTTGTTGGTGTTGCTGCCGCAGCTGTAGCTTAATGAGGGAATTTTCACTGCAGAGCACTACTATTGTTTTAAAATATCCCTTCAAATTCAGTTGCTGCAATGACAAAAGAGTCCTGCAATTCCAAATTAATTACTCATCGCTGGTATCTCGTCAAAAAATGCCACAAAATTCTGACGAGAGCACAATCCATCCCACAATTGTGTTTCTAAGGAATTTACAAAACAACAGAAATGTCATTGTGATTATATTTGATTAAAAGTTAGTACTGTGCTCGCAACCTTGTTTGGCGTGAAGAAGTTTTTGCCACATTTCTATCATTTTTTCACGCTGAAACGAATGTCAGGACCTGAAGCTATAGAGTGTCGACTGCATGTAAGTCTAACTCCAGCCTAAACGCTGTTTATGTACCACTTTTAACTGGAGATCCTCATAGAGGAAACATGGGTTGGGATTATTCAGATTGTGTCTTCGTGGATGAAGAGCCTTATAGAATAAGTTAAACCACAGGTTTAGGCAAACATTGAAGACACAGTGTGGTGGTTGACCAGACATAGATGTAAAACTTTCCTATCCTCTGCCCACAAGTGAGTTCATTTTCACAGTGACCGCACAGCTCATTTTTTGTCAAACAGAATTTTAGAGTGTGTTTTAATTCATTTCATATGAGATGTCTTTGTATGCATTCTTGTGTATCTGAACTAACGTTATTGTGGAGGCAAATTCAATGCATTTATGAAATAACTAAGGAATGAGAAGCTCCTCCTCCATATAATCTAATGGCCTAAAACTTTCCTCTCTGTTGAAGCCCTGATCTACAGCCCAAGATCTCCAAGAGGTTTCTCCCCTCCCCTTCTTTCATCGGAACTAGGAACTCATTTCTTTAAACCTCGCTAAAGTTGAGTAATGACTGAATACAACAATGTAGCAAATGATCTCAACTCTGGTCTAAATTCATTACGCTGAATTGAATTTTTGCCAATATTCTGTAAAGCTCAACTTGTCCAAACTTCTATGGAGAAACGTGGGTAGAGCATAGAGAGGTCAGTTAAGGTATAATGCTGCGTTTGCATGTTGATGTAGAAAAAAAAAATTGTTGCGAGATTGAAAAAAAGGGTTGGTAAAAACTGCCTCCCATTATATGCCATGCCAAAACAGTCAGCCGGGGTTAGTCACTTTACTTGTTAATCAAATTTCCTTTACCTACAATAGCAGACAGTTTTTGGCCATGATAAATGGCGAAACACACAAAAACAGACTCTGAAAGAGTCTTTAATGTGTATTATTTCATCATCGGTAGAATAACACATCTACAGAAAGATCATTATTAGTACCAGTATCTCTTTGTCGTTGAATTTTCATTTTCTGTTGCATCTTGAGCATGTTGATGACGATTTCACTACACATTTTAAACCCTGCGAGGTCTCGGAGGAACTGGCGAGGCTACGTGGCCGATAGTGGCCAGTGATGATTGCATTACTGATATAGTAGTGTTGTCCCAGTACAGAGTAATGGTGCGAAACTCTTTATAATTCATGTGTTTTGGACATGCTACTGTTTCTAATGTGTGTTTTTGTTGGAGATCAGGGTTAGACCTGCTTGAACAGGTTGGCCAGGAATTGTGTTTCTGTATAAAATATCAACGTTCAGTTTATTCTACCAAACATATGGCAAAAGCTGTAAACCCAAACTCTCAACAGATTGTTCCAATTGGTGGCAGAATAGCCAGTTAGACACTGTCCATCTACCGCCAACATGAAAACGCAGCTTGAGTTAACTTAGAATCCACAAAACCACAGCGATTGGACTAGACTAACTGTGAAACTGCGTGACAAGTGGACTGGACCAATTGAGAGGCGAAGAAATAGATCATGTGATACATCCTTATCTTTCAACATAAAATGAGAAACATGGAAAAGGAGAAACGGGAAGGATAAAAGAAATGACAAAAAAACATAATAAAATTCCAAAATGAACATTTTTTATTGTCGTATTTCATAAAGGATGAGTGCAAAGAAAGAGCCTGTGATGAGTCTAGCAGTCATTAAGCTGTGCACCATAAGGCATCTGTAAATACAAGCATTTATACACCTACAACCTACAGTACAGAAACTCAGTCATGGAGAAAGTAGAACAAAAACTGGCACACAATTCAAAAAAAAAAAAAAACTCAATGGAACAAAAGCATGGGTTCATAATTAAAGTCCAAATGACAATGTAAAAGAGAAAGAGAAAAAGAGAGAAAGAAAGAGAGAGAGAGAGAGAGAAAGGACACACTCGGCACGATTCATACATTCATCATGGGACAGATTTGGCGTGCACCCAAACGGCTCGATGAGGGAAAATTAATTTACAGCTACGGATCAAAACCCGGGCCCACGGCAGCCGTGCCGCCGGCGGAGATGATTGTTAACAAGCTCCTCCTGCTATTCCTCATGTTTTCCACAGCGGAACGGAATCCGTTTGGACACTTTTCTCGTCGAAAAAGAATCAGATATGGAGGATATATCACAATCGTTGTCTACGTCATCTAGAATCGTACACACATGAATTTGAACGCGCCTTATGACTTTTACAGTGATCTGTATATGATAAAATTCTATTTCAACACTAGAAATTACAACGGCTCTGAGGTTTCTTCTTCTTTTCGTCAACATGTACAGGGCCCTTAGGGGTCCTCTCATGCATTTTAAAGGTGTGAGCTATACAAATAGAAATGATCCACAAAACAATATCGGAATTTTTCAAAAAACGACCAAAATTAAAAAAAAAAAATTCAAAAAATAAAAACAGCAGCAATAGATCTAGAAGCGGTTTTTGGACACTGGAGCTGGTTATGAGCTATAAAGAGTGGCTGTGAGAGGGAATAGATTGTCTACAGCCGGCGGGTATGGCACTGCGATGGCTGAAGCGGCACAGTAGCTCTTTATTAAGCCATACGTAGCTAACGGCACCTTCTTGACCGCATCGAACGCTGAACGACGCAATGCGAAATAGTTGTCCATTGCAGTTTCCGCTATCAAACACTTGCATGCAACAGTCATAGGTGTTTTGCAATTTACAAATGGCGAGGTGATGATAAAAGGTGTACTACCACTCGCTAGTGCAGGTATGTGCAGCCTATGATAATGTACAAACAGCAGGTTTTCAATTACGCTCGAAACATTCGTACGTATACGACGTCGAAAAATACTCCCGTCTGATTGGATGTAACTCTCTTTTCTCCTCGCAGGCTCAGAAACAGCATTTTAAACTCTCAGCTTCGTCACAGTTAAGTACGATACAATTCAAGTGTCAGTAATTACATTTACAAGCGCAAGAGCAAGACGGAGGGGGGGGTCCGGAGCGGGCAAGTGGGCCGTCGCCGATATTCGAACGCGTCATTCTTTCATTCTAATCAGGCAATTAAAAGTATTAGCACTGGCTTCACAGTCTGCAATGAGGAGGGCGACGAGTGGCGCACATTATCATCTGGCTTCTCTTAAATAATGAGGCACCCCCCCACACACAGCCCACCCCCCCTCCAGAGAAGTAAAGCTTCGCGGCCGGAAGCGCCGCAACAAACGCTCATGGGGACCCACGACAGACAGAATGACAGTGACTGGACGAAAAGGAAAGAAACAAACAACTCCAAGCAGTACATTTCTCAGACCCGAAAATAAATACATTCACTCGGCGACTACATGTTCTTCAAAAAAGAAAGAAAAAAAAAAATATATATATATATATATACAGACACGGAACTCACGCAGAATCAAAATAATTTGCATTTGTTCATAAAAATGCATCGTAAAATGCTCTCGATACAGAATGACATGGCATGGCAAAGAAACAAAGAAAGGAAAAAAAAAAGAAATGTTTTCATCAAAGGATAACATTGAGAAATCAATCACAAAGAAAGTCAGAAGCCGGCACAACAGAAACAGATCCAACGGATTAAAGAGGGGGAAAAAAAACAAACAAAAAAACGGAAAGGAAAGAGAGGAACAGAAAGGAATCTGTCTTCCATACATGGTCAAACGATAAACAGCATGGGTGCGCTAGCTAACCGACGTGGGAGACTTGGCTATGTTTACAGCGGTGCACACACACACAATCCGGCAGCCGACGGCAAGGCAGCGGCTGGCCGGAGCACTTCAGTGCACCGCACGGCCTCCTACTAACGCCCACCGCACTCCCAGGACTTCATAGCATTTCTGTTTCATTCGGAATTTCTTTTTGAGAGCCTAGCTCATTTGACATACTCAGCTGATTTCCAGAAGTGTCCGGGATGAGAGAGGCGGCGGTTGCGCTTGGGGAGTTTCTCCAGCAGCTCCACCAGTTTGGAGAAGCTGGGTCTCTCCTCCTGCTCGTGCGCCCAGCAGAACAGAAGGATGTCCTGAAAGAGAGCAGAGAGCACGACGCTGAGGCAGTGAGATACAAGACGCTGAAACAGTGGTGGAAAGAAGGACAGGCGCTTCCACACACTTGCAAGGAAATGCCCCAAAAGTGTATTATTAATGTCAATAATAATTGTTCATTCACAATGAAGTTTATATTTGGGTATGGTTGCAGAGAAACAATTTCATAAACAACGTGTTTTCAATAACTTAGAAATGAACAAAGAATATATATATATATATACATATATATATATATATGATGAGTTCAGGCCAATGTATTTATTTTAATACACCTGTAAGTATTTTTTTTTTTTTTTACTTGAAATTATTTTAAATATTCTTTTTACTTCTATTTAGATTTTAATTATTAAATATTAATTTCATAATAGAAAATAATTTCATGAACAGTGGAAAAATTTTATACATCACAACTGATGATCCCAAACACATTAAGAAGGCAAGAAATTCCACTAATGAACTCTTGACCTGTTAATTAAATACCATTCCAGGTCGATTCCTCATGAATCTGAGTGAAAAAAAATGCCAAGAGTGTGCAAAGCTGTCATGAGAGCAATAGGTGATGTTTTCAGTATGAAAACTTTTGACTGGTAGTGTATATACCTACACATACATATTTAGAAATATTAATTTTACAATGTAATGTGCACATACACATATATATATATATATATATAGTTACTGACTGGGACATGCAGCCACTGCTCTTACTGGACGCTGGTGCTGAAATGTTTCTGGGCGGTGAAAGTTTATGGGCTGTGTGGGTACTCACAGAAATCTCTTTGCCCATGCCGATCTGAGTGAGGTTGGGTTTCATGCCGCTGCCCACCTGCCATATGATCACCTCCGGCGGCTGGTTCTTAAAGGGCCATTCCCGCGCATGCAGCTCGTACCAGATAGTGCTGGAACACACAGAGGGGACAGGTATCACAGCATGTGTGTCTGTGTGTGAGCGCAGGCTCCTCTCAGGCTGACTGAAGGGCGTTGGGTCGCATGTGTCCAACCGTCATGGTTCCGCGGTCAAAAATGTGTGTTTGTGGGTGACATCAAGAATGCTCTCGGGTGGACCGTAGGTGTAGCTGTCATGGTTAAGGGCTGTCCAAAATAACTGATTAAAAATTCAGAAGGGGCACTTGACTTTAGTGAAATATGCTGGATTTCTAAAGAGCAGGCACATGCTGAAATTCCCTTCATCATATCCACGGACTAATTAGGTCTAATTAAATATGAGAAAGTCAAGTGTTGTCACTGAACTAGCAAATCCTCTCTTTGTCTGCGCTCTGGGGTTTCTGAGAGAGGCTGCTGCCGGGATAGAGGGGAAAGAGAAACTTGGACGAGATTTTAGATACTTCAGCCATGAACAACCACCCAGAAAACCTCCTGATCCTCAGACCTGAGGAAAACTGACCCGCGAAAACTGATGTAACTGTATTTCTCTTTAAAACTTGGTAGGTTTTGTAACTGCAAGAAAAAAGTACCTGCAGAGGTCTGTTCAAAGTTAAAATGACATCGAAATTGATATTTTTGACCATTTTCGTTTATGTTCTTGGACATATTAAGTACAATCCATTAATAATAATAATACCATCATAACAACATAATAATCATAATAAAAGTAATCCACTTTGCAATCACACTTTTTCACACATATTAAAACAAAATCATGTTTAAAATCTCTTTTTAAACACGATTAACTCATTCTGTTTGGGTCAGACTGTATTTTCTATTCAGAACTCCCACCTTTCCCAATCCAATCAAATCCTAACGATCACATAAAAATGTCATATTAAATATGTCATGTTGAGGAGGAAAAATGCATTATGATCTACAAATCAGTTTGACATTGACGTGTTCGCCAGTTTGTTGGGTGCAGCACTCGGCTTTATGTTCTTTAAAGTCTTTCCACTGGTAGAAGGTTTTATCTAAATGATGATTTGACAGTCGTATTTTCCAAACTTCTGTTATAACCACATCCTTAAACCAGGTACACAAAGAACACACAAAGAAACACAGCTGGTGATAATCGAAGAAAATCTAAGACAAATATAAATGCTATAAACAGCTTTACAGGCCTTCCACAAACCGTGCTGTTTATCACACACAGCTCACGGCGAATAAACAGTGCCGGGATTTAGAATTGATGTTCCACACTGAACTGCAGTAATTTAACAGTAAATTTACACATGTATTATATCATTTCTATAATAAAATACATTTTGAATGTATTCTAAAATATATGGCAGACCCATCTCTACCAATTTACAACAGTAACGGTAACAAATCTTGGTTTTTTTTTTTTACATTTCCTAGCCCTTGGTGAGGTAGCTAGAAAAAAATGGAATGGTAACTCTGACTGACATCTACAGAGAAAGCGGACAGACTCAGCACGGTTATAAAATAGACGGAAAAAGGAGAGGTGGAAAAAAACCAAAGGAGCGCTGTCGGGTCACCTCTAGGTAACGTCACTTTGCTCTGACCAGCTGGGGAGCCTCCGTCCGGCTGCCACAGAGTGACAGAGCCGCAGATCCTCCATATGGAGGCAACAGCTGAGAACGCAATTGTGTTAGGAGGCAGCAGAGCAGCATCCCAGCGCCTCTCCGGCCATCCCTCCATCCCTCCATCCTTTATTCATCCGCCAGTGCACCCACACAGTGCAGCGAGCCGGGCAGGCCACACACACACACACACACACACACACAGATGCCACCTCTGGACAGACCAGTAGTCCGCAGATTAAGGTTAAAGGGTCCCTATCATGGGTTAAAGGGTCCCTATCATGGGTTAAAGGGTCCCTATCATGAAAAGATGAATTTTCCTTGCTTCAAGGACGGAACGGTTCAATATACTGCACAGCCATTGTTCCAGTTGCTCAAGCTTTAAAATGTATTCCCTTCCACCCTATGAAAAACTCATTTTCAATTCATGATGGTTGTGATGTCACAGTCATGAACCTACCTCCTCACTAGGCTTTACTCAAATTAGCCATAAATGAACATTTGAAAAACACAAGCGACTGCATTACAAACTGCTGTGTGATGATATGTTTGACCGCCACATGCTCTTGACTCAATTATTCTTGGGCTCCTCACTTTACTGAGACAGCCAATGAGAGCAGCGGCCATTAGCAAACGCCATTAAAGACTAGAAATTGAGTTTTTCTTCACAGATGAGAAAATGAGAGATTACAACACTACAAAGACTGAATGGATGCGTTATTTCTTTAATACGCTTTACAATTATTTTGATGAAATTGAAAAAAAAGAAAAGCAAATACAGTCCAAAAGTCTGAGACTGTGATGAAAATCTGGGATTGGGAAAGACAACAGATTTTAAGAATCTGAATAAAATTTAAAACAAAATTTAAACAATGAAAACATGAAAATAAAGTGGTATGAAAAATCTGAAAATATGCAATATGAAGTAATATGAAAGTAATAAGAAGTAATGTGGAAGTAATAAGAAGTAATATGGAAAAAATGTTCTGCACTAGTGATATTTAGATCACTACTGATGTGGACCAAGTTAAAGCCTTCATACAAAATGGTCCGTTTTATTCCTATGTTTTATTACCAAGGCTCAGCCACGTGTTTAGGATCTGATCTACTCATCAGAGGCCTCTGCATAACCAAGCCAGCTCCAGAGCACAGGAGTCCACACCAGCTGCAGGACACCATGTCACGAAAGCAAAAGGGGGACATCAGCAAGACTAAGAAACTCTGAAATGAATGTAAATAAGCAAAACATTCCAGTTCCGTTCAAATTGTATTTGCACTGTGAAACATATTTAATAAGAGAACAATGGAAAACAGAAGCATCGTCATTTGTGCCCTTTTGGAGCCCAGTGTATGTCCTTTAACTCAATAACATAACATACTGGCCACAACTCGGGAGTCTACAGCGTGGGAGGGAGTTTGATAGCCTGAGCCTAGAAGCACTGAAAAGGCTTTATTAGCTTGAGGAAAGAATTAGCCAACTAATAAACAGCCATTAGCATCTCCAAATGGGACATTTAAGGGAAATTAAATCGAAAAGGAGTTAAAAAAAAAAAAAAACCTGAACTAAGCTCCTACGCACTGTCTAGAAAAAGAAAGATGCTGCAACATTCTCCTGTTTCCACATTCCTCTCCATCCTCCATCGTTTAAAGGGGTAACACTGAGCCAAATTAATGGTGAGTGACAGACTCAGGGTCAACTCAGGCAGTTCAGAGATGAAATGAAACTCCAGTTCATTAACCGTAATTCATTCGGAGACCTTGCGTGATGGTTTCTTCTCAACCATGCGACGTCCCGAAATGAAATTGACCCAGACCCTGTGCATTTAATTGACCGCCTTGGGCTAACCGTTCATTAGCCCAGAAGAAGTCGCGCTGGGCACCGAGAGGCTGTTTAGTGTCTCAAATTAGGTCTTTACTAAAGTGATGATGTTTGTACACACGACTATTGCAAACTTCACACAACTCTGCTCGGAGAACACGGCAATAAAGGGTTTGTCAGCTTTAATTACCCTTTAAAACTGAAAATAATGCGAGTTTAGCTGAGTTTAGCTGGTCTCACGCTGTCTCTTTTCTGTCTTTCTCTCGGGGGTTCAGATCCCTCACTGTATGATGGAAGGAAACTTTAGTCTCTTTCTTACTACTAATTTCAGGAAAATATGACCTTTAAATGGGTCAAATAAAGGTCAGAAGTTCAAAAGTTAAAGGTTCAAGAAGCCTCCAGAAATCTTGAGTGCGCTTTGGTAGATTCTAAACATCTCTGGAACTGGAACCACTTGTGAGATATTCCCTAAATAGGTGTTTCTGTGTTGGTGGAGGGCAGTCTGTCAGTCTAAAATCTCCCACAGGTGCTCAGTTGGGTCGCGATTAACATCATTTTCATGCTCATCAAACTGTCCAGAGCCCCCTCGTGCCCAGTAAATGGGGGCATTGTCACCATAGAAGATGATCAGACCCAAAATTCAATATATAGACAAAAGTATCAAGGTTTGGTCCAGGTCCCTTACTTCCAGTGAAGGACAATCTTAATGCTTCAGGAGACCAAGACATTTTGAACAACGCCATGCTTCCAACTTATTGGACACAGTTTGGGGAAGAACCTTTTCTATTCCAGCATGACTGTAGGGGTCAAGCATTCAGGACTTTACAGTTTTCTTAGTGTATGCCTAAGAACTCCAGATTATGGTGTAGGATGATTCTAACCATCTCCCATTTTCTACATCTCTTACACCACTGACCGGCAGCTCTAACTGCACTCCAGGGAATCCAGTGACAAAACGACTTTTGTGTTTTGTCTTGTTTTGTTATGCGTTTTCCACTGCGATGACTGAAAAACCTCCCTCCCCTCTCCTCAGAGTGCTCTACGGGGCACCATAGAGAGCATCCTGAGCGGCTGCATCTCTGTGTGGTACAGCGGTGCCAGTGCTACAGACTGTAAGAGCCTGCAGCGGATTGTTAAAACTGCTGAAAACATCATCAGAGCATCTCTCCCCACACTACAGGACATCGTCCACAAACGCTGCATCACAACAGCCTCCTGCATTGTGCAGAACTCCTCACACCCCTCACGCTGACTCTTCACGCTGCTCCCATCTGGCAGACATGTGGAGGCAAAGCCTGAGACATGAAGCGCACCAAAGTTGTGTCATACGTGACCCGACTGACAATGTTGCTTCGGTTAATCTCAGGCTGGAATCTAAAATATGTTCAATTTTGCGAAACTAATAATTTATTGAAACATACACTTAATTGCATTGCGTCAGTGCGTTCCTAACATGATGTGTGAACTGGGAATGACTTGCAGTTCAGTCCGGACTTGCTGTTTTATATACACAAATGCTGGGGTATAAAAGGGGTATAAAGACTGTGTCATTTAATACACCTGTATATAACCATCTGTGCTTGATGTTTAGGTTGATTTGGGTTTTTCCTTCAATAAACCAAATGTCATCAGTCTGTACGTTAATGCTGTTCAAGAAGCTAACCAAATTCAATGCTTTGCCACTGAGATATCAGTTTTCCGTTTTTCCAAGTAGAAAACACTGGCACGCATTTGGACAGGCCGCATAGAGGACTGGCTAAAAAAAAATACCTGACTTCCATTACAATGGAATGCAGCAATAAATAAGAAAATTATTCAGGTGTGCATATCAGCCATGGCCCCCTACCAGCTACAACGACACCCTCTACCTTCCCACCATAAGAGCAAAGGTGTGAATGGATGGTGAATAGAGTGAAAGACCCACCCGAATGCAAAGACATCAGACTGTTTGGAGAAGGGGAGCTGGTCCTCTGCTGTCTCTGGAGAGAGCTGACGGATAATCTCAGGGGCGAGGTGACACAGCCAACCGCTGGGAATCCTCAACTTATCCTCTCTCCGACTGCAGAGAGAGAGGAGGGAACGGCAGACAGACAGGTTCACAGAGGGAGAGAGAGAGAGAGAGAGAGAGAGAGAGAGAGAGAGAGAGGAGGACAGAGAGAAAAGAAAAAAGTAAGGTAGTGAATATCAACTAAGAAAACAAGTCAACAATCTGAAATGTCCACGTTTCAAATACGAGTAACTTGGCTAAACACCCCAACAATGAGTTTTTACCAACCCAAATAAATTCCTGTGGGCATAAATGGTGTGATAATGAACGCTTGTTTAATGTTAACTTGTCTTTCAATCTAATTGAAAAAAGAGAAAAATACAGTTTGAGATTGTGATGTGGGATTAGGAAATAAACAATGCATTTTGAGAATCTGCATGAAAATGAAAAACAAAATTACACTGAATTCAAAAAATGAAAACATGAAAAGAAAGTGGTATGAAAAATATGAAAACATGAAGAAAACAAGTCAACAACCAGAAATTTCTAAGTTTCAAATTCAAGAAATTTGGCTAAAGACCCTAAAAATGACTTTTTTACGAATCCAAACAAATCCCGGTGGACGTAAATGGTGTGGTAATTCACAGTACACACTGTTTTTAACTGATCTTTTTTTCTCCCATAAATGATGTGCATGCAGGGAGCAGCTGAGGACCGTGTTTCGTCCCCGGAGAGTGTAAACGGCGCAGCGGCACGTGGCACACGTAATCACAGCCTTTCAGTAACGTAGATCTATGATGACTCAATCTCTCTAAACGTCCATACAAGCCCAGCTGCCTGAAGCAGCCTGACATTTCCAACCAACCTGCACATGCCTCCCTGTGAAGGGTTCGCTCAGACAATGGGCTTGACTCATTTGAGACATGCTTAATTAATACACGAGCCACTTTATGAGGTAAACCAACCTTGTGTCCACACTCTGTGTCTATTTTATCCGTTTTTCCTACCATATACATGCACTTAGTTCACAATTACAACTTTACGTTTACAAGAAGGTTGACAGGCTGATGGAGTGGACAGTAGGTGGGCACAGCACTTAAAAACTGCACAATTTCATTGTGTGGTACAGTGTTTTTCAGGCTCTTAGGGTGATCAGAAAAGGCTCTTAGACTTTCAGAAAATTCCCAAGCTGGATTCAGGTTCAGACCACAACTTCAGGCCTGATTAAAGTTGTAGTGCTGATAAATAATGACCTTTAAATGAATGTGTGATGTTGCTTAATCTTCTAAATAATTCAAAATTTATATGTACACTACCAGTCAAAAGTTTGGACACACCTTCTCAGTCAGTGTGTTTTCTTTGTTTTTATTATTTTCAACATTGTAGATTAAAGAAGAACACCTGTTAATTAAATGCCATTCCAGGTCGATACATCATTAATCTGACTGAAAAAATGCCAAGAGTGTGCAAAGCTGTCATCAGAGCAATAGCTGATATATATATATATATATATATATATATATATAACGCTCAAAGAAAAATGAAATTTGCTCTAACAATGTTATACAAACAATGTTTCAAAAAACATCCCACCCCTTCAGACCACTAGAGACAACGCTTCTGCTTTCGGTAAAACTCTAATTAAATACATTTTGGATTAAAATTATACTATCAGCTTTACAATTTGAGTGAAACGTAGAATACTGATCATTTACATGAATTTCAGAATATCTTAGAACGTGCACTCGGGCTGGCATGGACTCCACCAGCCTCTAATGAAAAGATCAGATCACACTTTAATGCAGTGGTTCTCAAACTTTTTCTCTCATTCCCCACTTGGCAGGAAGAAATAATTTCACGCCTCACCACATCAAAACAATGACAGAAAAGTCTAGGTAACTTTGCTTTATTTAGATAACATCAAACTCGTTAACAATCATTGCTTCAGTAACTTCTGTTGTGAAAAAAAAAAACAACTTTCACTTTAAACAACTTTCTGTGACATTTGTCATTAAATTGCTTCATTAGTTTGTGCTTAAAAAAACTGAGGCAAATTAAGAAGAATTTACACTTTGCCAGAAATGCAACAATAAAGCTCAGTCTGTAATTTTCTAAGTGTCTTCTTAATTTGTTGCATCTCACACAGTCAGCTGCCAGTTTCAAAACATAAAATACAGACTCTTCTCATCTCCTACCATATTAACTGTGAAACCTAGGGCAAGATATGCTCCGTCAAATTTCCTTTTGCTTGTTTGCCAGTTATCAGCATTTGCCTCGTTTCTGTCAGCAGCATAACCTGCTTTTCTTTTAGTACCTGTTAAATATCTGTCCATTTTTACCCTCTAAGTCTCTGACAGCAGTGACTGAACAGGTTGCTAAAGGAACCGATGTGAATTCTTTGTTCCGCCGTGAAAATGACCCAGCTGTGAAACATTAGCTCCGTATGACTTTCCCCCAGGTCTCTTGCGTCCCACCTGTCATGACTTTGCGCCCCACACTCTGAGAATCACTGCTTTAATGAAAGGGATGAGACTGTTTTCTACCAAGACCTTAACGTGGTCAGTTCCACAAATTTGCACAGTGATCGAAAAATTGGTTATAATGATTTTTTGTCTTTACTTTCCTACCTAGAACTTTTCTTCATTTTAAGTGTCTCAACAAATCAATTTATTTCCAGACTGTAATGTAAAAATCCCAGATTTTCATTGTGCACCCAGACTTCAGACTCCCTCTGTATATTCACGTTCAATGCTATCAGCGCGGCCTCGGCTTCGGCCATACGTTCCACTGTCTGTAATTATGCCAGAACATGCTTGTTCATGCTCGGGCCGCTAAATGTTTCATTCCCATCCGGCTCCCCGTCTCCTAACAGTAACGCTCCCTGCAGCGGGGAAGTTAATTGGAGCAGGTCGAGCGGCGCTGCACCGCTAAACGGATCCGAAAAAAGCTTGATCAACAAATGGTGGCGGCGCAATCTAGAGACTGCACAACCGCGGCCCTTTTCCTGGTAATTGCCGCCGTTGTACGCAAACACACTCGTACGGAATCAGGCTCATAATCAGGCGAGCCGGCGAGAGTGAGTGTTTGTCATATCTCTCCGTCAAGGATGTTGATTTACCGACTTCACTGCCAATGAAAACATTTTCAAAGAGAGACAAGGCACACAAACACAGACGGGCAAAGCTCCAAAATAACAGCAACATCGTCAGCAGTGCCAGCCGTCTCACGCTCCTCCGCGGATCACCCACCCACCTCTACTCCGAGGCTCGGCAATGATGGAGACACAGGCAGGCAATGAAAGAACATTCTGTAGGACACGGCCTCAATGGCCAACACCAACCTGCCATAAACTACACAGATACAGCATACAGTAGGGTCTGACCACTGAGAAAACAATGAGTCTGGGATTCTTCTCGTTTACAACAGGAAAAGCTATGTTTCACAGTAGAAATAAAATAAAGAAATTTTTTTTAAATATTCAAGATTATGGTCCGAATGTCTGAGACCACAATGAAAATCTGGGATTTTTTTTCATTTAAAGCTGGGAAAAAAACAAGTTTTACAATAAAAATAAAACAAAGAAAGGAATATTTAAGATTCTACACTATTTCTAGATCACATTCCACTGAAATGTGTGTTGAGACGACTAAAGAATCTCGCAATGGACGTTTCTAGAAAGAGCCATGGTTGTAAACGGGCCTTGTGAGTGTGAAGAACCTTTACAGAATCTCCACATCATGTGAAGAACCTACAAACTGGTCTTTCAGTCTTTATGTCATGGGAAGGTTTGTTATACCCTTAAAGGGTTCAATCGCACACACAAAATCACTCACTTATTTATGACTGTATGCCATCACCCAGTGTATCTGGTCCTCAGCTTCCCATCATAGCAGGTTTATGAGCTGTTTCTAAATAACGATTTGAAATTTTCATCTTCAAACCATTGTCAAAAGCACAATTTGAAATTAGTTTGGTTCAAAGGTGGTGTTGATGAGTGCCAACATCATAACAAGGGGATAAAACGTGTTGCCTGCGGCTTCAACCCCAAGATAGGGCTTTTGTCAGATGTTCCTTCAAGTCTGGTAAATAAAACGTCAAGTGCTGAAAAGTGCTCTATTCAATATCCCACTGAAAAACCCACAAATAAAACATCCAGCCTCCTCATTTATAGAAAATATTTTGAAAAGTAACGTGCCCCCAAACGTTTGATGGGCCGTGCGTGCAGGTTGTCCCTGACCCTTGACTGGATGTTCACAATGACAAATTGAGCCAGATAGTTCACATTTTATTTATCAAACATGCCCAATGAGAGCTGGCTTCAGAACATGAGATGAATCAGAGGGTTCCGTGACTTTAAATGAGTCCATAATCTTTCTCGCAGTGTTTCCTTTTTAAAGCCTCAGGGAGGAGGTTGTTTCCTTTCCATAGGACACCACAGGCCACAACACACACACACACACACACACACACACACACACACACATCAAAAACCCTTTCAAGGATCGGCACACTCCTGGATCGCGGCATGGGCCGCGGTGGAGGAAGAAAAGACTCTTTCATGTGTGCGTTGGTGGAGACAGAGAAGGATGCTGTGGAACAGGAGCGGGAAAATGAATCTTATACAGCAGGATAACTAACTGCAGCACTGCAAGCTGCTGCTAACAGTGAAAGCAGTTTGGTGACATGATCAGCAACGGTTAGAACGTGGGGGAGGAGTAAAACAGCTTGGGCCTAGAGCACTGAGTAGTCTCATTCACTGCCGGGTGCTCTCAAAAGAATAATTAATATATACACATATACGTGTGTATGCATACCTATCTGTCTCAATCTATCTGTCTACACACATATACATGAGTGGCACAGATCTGTGGTGGAAGTGCAACAAATAAATAAAACATTGTCATACGGCCAAACAGCTCCTTACGTGGAAGTTCCCCCGGTTTGTGTTGATGCTCGTGGTGTCAGACGTCATGCTGAGCTTTGTTTGGTGTTCCTATGTCACGTAGAACCAAAGTTACTGTAACTTCAAAAAATGTGTAATAATAATAATAACCACTACTGGTTTTAAAAATTCCCTTTATTTTAGGTATTAGGAACAAACAGAAAAAACCCAAGATCTTTGAACCCGAGAGAACTTTCAGGATAGTCTCCGCCCACAAGAGGGAGGGGTAAACCCCGCAGAGGGAGGGGCTTCAGAGAGTGGCCAAGCGGCGGCGCGCCAAGAGAAAGAGCAGCAAACGGCGAGAGTGTAGGAGAACAAACACCGGTTCTAGACTGTTTTACACTGTTTATATTTAC
>JBBIGA010000040.1:3971590-4002088 GCA_037576975.1 Alestes dentex
TTTGGACATTCTTTTGTAAGATTTGAGAGCTGCAACTCAACTTAAATAGCCATTTAAGTACATTTTCACAATTATTTTCATGATGAAACTTTGGGAGATTAATTTTGAAGACCATCTTTGAAGAGATTAATTTTCTTTCATATAAGACCAAAAAAGAAAAATCGATATTTTTGATGTTTTTCAACATAATTGGCCCGTATCTAAATAAACAGAACGCCGACTTCCGACTCATTACAGCAGATCAGGTCACATATGTGAACTGGCAAAGAAATTGTTTTGTTTATTATATCTCCTTTAAAACACTATTATATTCCAGTAACTATTACACATGATTCAGTTGTGTAGTTAAACCATGAGGAGCAGTGAACTGAATAAAAGCTGATGTTGTGGAGAACAAAACTGTAATATATTGTCTCTGTCTCTCACTCTCTCTCTCTCTCTATTGTTCTCTTTATCTCTCTCTCACAAACATACACACACACACACACGCACACACACACACACACACACACACACACACACACACACACACATACACATAAATATACACACACTTACCTAGGCTCTGACAGCACAGGATGTAGGATAACCTGAGGAGCTCTACTGGGTACCTCTGGGGCCACATCTAAACACAGAACACACACATACACACATTGATAGAGGGAACGACAGCACCAAATTAGCTAGTGATGTTATCAGATAGTGTCTAGTTTACATTTCTGTTAAAATAAATGTACTAATAAATAAACAATACATCTATATTGAAATGGACAAGCAGCTCTGTTTATTACAATCACCTATTTTGTATTTACATTTATTGGCCATTTTATTGGAAACACCAAATATTTCCCCTTTGTGAATTTACAGCAGAGCTGGACGGTGTTGGACAAAATATCAGTATTGTGATTTTACTGCTATATATTGTGATTGTGATCATTACAAGATATTAAAGGTCCCACATCATCACTTTTCCGCCAAAAAAACAGCCTAAAGTCTGTAAATATTGTTTCAAATGGTACATTTACACGGGCATCCATACAGACGATATATGGAAAATAAGCCACAAAACAACTCTTTTTCAACTTAAAACCAACACATTTAAATACACACTGTATGGACAAAAGTATTGGGACACCTGACCATTCCACCGACAGGGACACTGTATTCAAACACAGAGACTTTAATATGGAGTTGGTCCCCCTTTGCAGCTGTAACAGCTTCCAGTCTTCTTGGAAGGCTTTACTTAAGATTTTGGAGCTGTGATTGGTCACCCTCTCAGAAACACTATGCTCAATTTGTACATTTCAGCCTTTTGTGATATCAGTATTTCAGAGACCGATATTGCGATAACAACTTCGCAGATGATGTCTAATGCAGGCCTAATTTACAGTGATTGTAGCCCAGTTTGCACAACTTCTCAGCTTTCCTCTATCCTTCATCAGTAGAAAGGGACCACCACAGGCCACTGACCAGCTGTTATTTGGAAGGGGGAACGCTGAGCACAGCAGTGACATGGTAGTGTGTGTGGGACTGGAATATTAGAGTGTAGATAAAAAGCTCAGTGTTTGTTCAATGGAAAAAAAACACAAAATTCAAAGCTCATGGCAAACCAAGGCTAGCCCTTCCACCTTCCATCACGTCCGTTCTGCACGTTTCTGAGGGTCTCCCACAGAGCATGCCCACTCACAGGCCTTGGTTTGTTTAGGAGGACCGGTGGACCGGCCTATGCAAGGTTCATCATTAGGGATCACAGCCGAGCCGGTTCAGAAAAGAGAAAAAGGACGGCGGGGGAGGGGAGGCTTCGCACCTCAGAGAAAAAAACTGCAAAGACCTGCATCAAAAGAGTCGTCCTCGGCCTGTCACATTATATTATAGTGGAAATGTGCAATAACGACCCACTTACCAGGGAAGATGAACTGCTGCTTGTATTTGTAGTAATGAGATGCTGGGTGACAGAGAAAGAGAGACGGAGAGAAAGAGAGGGAGAGAACAGGTGCGCTCACGCTTTGTTTCTTTGAAATGCTAAGAATTCCTTAGAAGGAATTTCACCAATTTTTAACTTCTATATTATTAAATGGATTAGATTCAGCCATTCAAAGGAGTCTGATGTGAAATGCTAAAGAAATGTCCTGAGTTAGAACAGCTCGATTGGGTGATCAGGTGACAGGACATCTCTAGAAGCTCCTACACAGAAAACTCTTACATGAAATAGTCATGATTGCATTGCCTGATGCCTGAGTGATTGTTTTATGATTGTTCTGAGAAGGTTTTGGATCAGAGAGGCACACGTAGAGTGGTTAAATTCAAAATATTCCCTTACGAAAACTGCATATAAAACATGTTAATAGGTGGTTTGGGACAGTAAATAAAATGCTTATATTTGCATCATTGACTCTGTGCATTATTGACACTGTAAAAAAAAAATAAAGTCAGTGAGTTTCTTGCCCCATTTCACATCAGACCACCCTGAATTATTCCCTTTTATTTCAACAGTGAATTAATCAGAACGTTTTCAGATTTGGTGGAATTTCCATATAATAACTAGAATGGAGCTACATATCAGAATGTGGAATGTTGTGACATTTATTTTCACAGTTGTAAATCCAGATAAACATTTTCAAATTCAAAGCATTACAAACAGTTATATTATATACCTTATTGCTGGATCTGACGTTCTATCTGGATATTTTTGTAAGTGAGCCATATGCATCCTTAGTGTGAACAGACCTGCGTCCTTCAAGGACCTGCATGTGCACCTTTCTGAAATCTCTACCACTACATGTATGATCCACATGTGACACTAGATGATGACAAAAGTACACATGCGCAGTGCAATGTGATGTAAAATGAAACTTCCAATCTGTCCATTTTCATTTTCGTAAACGTAGGAAAACATATAAAGGCTCAAATCTAAACATTCAGACTGTGTTTACACAGGTCTGAAAAATCTGTTTTGCATCACATTAGGACAAATATAACGGGGTATTTGCCACTTCAGTTTTGTAATGTGAGTGTAGCTTTTGGGTCTAACTGTACTTGCGTGTCTGAGACCTGCAGGGTGGGTTCGGCACGCACCTGTTAGGTTGGGCTGCTTGGGCTGCCGGACGCTCTGGGGAGATGGGTGGAGCGGGGAGGGAGGAGTCGCGCTGGGAGGGAGGGGAGGAGCAGGAGATGAAGGGGTGGAGGAGGTGGTGGAAGAGGGGTTACTGCTGGAGTCAGGCTGGTACGGCACAGGGATGTGGTCCTGAGAGGGGGGGGGCAGAGAGAGAGAGAGAGAGAGAGAGAGTCATGGACAGTCTATCAAAAGCAATTTTCACACTAATTTTTCTCTCCTTTCTGTATCATAGCATGGACAAATGTGTTTCTCTGTTGATTCAGAATAACAGAAGCCACTGGACTATATAACCCAAACACAAAATTGGAACTGGTATTTTTCTATATATATTTTGTTTATTTATATACATATATAAAGTCAGGCTTGTTATTACTTTATTAAACTTTTATTAAACAATATAATTGGTTTAAGTCTGGAGACTTCTGGCCACTCCATGTTTTCCAGCTTACCATCTCGTTCTGTTTTCTGAGGTGGTTCTGACAGAGCTTGGACTTATGTTTTGGATCACTATCTTGCTGTAGGAACCCAACCAACTCGGCACATACCAGAGGTCCTGCATGGAGCTACAGAATTATTTCCCACTTCTGGGTAACCTTACCATTTTTACACCTCTCGCAGTTCAGCTCTGTCCTGTGTACCATTTCATGATATTCACTGGACTTGAAATGCTAGAATTTCAATGAAAAAAAAAAAAGCTTGAAACACTGGGGTGTTCTAAAACTTTTGACCGGTAGTGTATACGTTTTAACTTTGCAGCTGTAACGATGCATGTATGATTTTATCTCGTCTTGTCTTATCTTGTCTCTTACATGCTACAGATGTGGCAGATAGAGATGAGGTAATCCTTTAAGCATCTGATATTCATGTTCCAAATGTAAGACTGACATCTCTGTTCGCTAATGTTCTGGCACCCGCACGTCCTCACCCCCCCACTCCGGAGAGCGCAGTCATCCAGAAAGCAGCAGGAGTGTATTAGTGCTGAAGCCAGAGCCGCAGGCCCGAAAGGCTTGAAACCCAGCCAAGACAGCGACCCGACACATGGAGCTACCTTTACTCAAGCCTCCAGCACATTCAAACCATTCATACATGAGATTTCTGCTCAGCCATGACAAATATAGTAAATCCCGCTTGTTCAGCACTTGCGGATTCAGTTGTTCACAGATTTTTTTAACTAAAACAAACTACTAATTGTTAGCAGAAACTTCTGCAAATTCACGGAAACCGTAGATATCCTCCGCGGCAATAAATGATTTTTCCAGCATTTTAGTGATAAATTATTAAGAAAATATAATTTACTAATTTTGTAACATAAATATTAACGGAAATTCAGCTTCATTTCCATATAAAATATAACTATACATTTGTTGGTTATGTGGAGAGGAACACAAAGAAAGCTCGTCTTGGGATGGTGAAATACCGCTGTACTCAGAGACGGGAGGTTTGAAAGTAGCCAATCCGAGAGCGTTATTTATTTCTCCTTGCTGCTGATTGGCTGCTGCCCTGTGACGCAACTGACGTAGAACTATCGCGAGTGTTTCTCTGAGTGTTCTCGTGTTTTTCGTTTTGTTCTTCTTAAAGCCCTGTATTTTTATTACTGTAAATTAAATTATTACTGTATTTATCCTGCTTATACCAGAGAAAACGACAGCACTTACCAAAGAAAACGCGCGTGCATGAATTACAGTACTGTCTATACAGGGGTAACATTGGTATTTACATTTTAGCACTGCAGGAGCTCAGTGTAAACTGTACAGGACGGATACGGGTTTATCTTTACATTTTCTTTAAGGGTAATGAGTTTAAAAAGTGTTTTGGGAGCATATGTGGGGGCATATTTAGGGTTTACATGATCAAAATAGGCAATAGTGTTTTTTCACAATTCGCAGGTGGAATGCAACCCCCGTGAATGTCAGGGATTTACTGTGTATTGGCCAATCACTGAGCCTTTTACTGTTTTACATCACAGCTTTGAAAATGCAACGTTAACCTACTAGACATTAAACATTTAGCAAAACAGAGACAGATGTGACTGCTTAGCAAGTCACTGCTCTCATAATAAAACTTTTATGTCTTCTAATTGCTCAGCCCTGTTTTCAACAGAAAAATCTTTCTTTAGGGTCAAATTTGAGCAAGTAACATAAATATTAACCGTCATGTGATGAATCGCGATTAACCATGATTCAGTTAGCCTTGATAAACCATGATGTGATTAGTAGCGATAAATGATATGATTAATCATGGTAATTGTTTTAATGATTCAACAACCATAATGTTTACTGAGACAAGAATAATGGGTCTATTAGCTAAGAATAGCGGTAACAGGACAATCTGAAGTTTTATTTAACAAATGTGAGTTGGCATTATGAAATACTGTCTCATCACAGGAGACTCTACAATGCAAAGCTCCAGTGATGAACTGGACAACAAAGTGGTCCTCAGTTTATACAAATATGCATACAGTTACTTGCATTCGCTCTCATTAAAGTAAAGTAAAGCGGCCCCTTATAATCACACCACAGCACACAGTTTGAAATTCTTTCTCTGTATTTAACCCGTTCACCAAGTGAAGCAGGGGGCTGCCACCAATGAGGGGTGCCCATGGAGCAGTACGTGGGGACGGTATCTTACTCAAGTGAACCTCAGTGGTGCCACTAGAAGTCCTGGGAATCGAATCCACAACCTTCTGTTCGCAGGAAAAACATGCTCCCCAAACCTTTTTTAATCTCACCACCCTCGAAGAAAATGTAAAGGTAAACTCATATCCGCACTGTACAGTTTACACTGAACTCCTGCAGTGCTAGAATGTAAATACCGATGTTACCCCTGTACAGACTGTACTGTACCTCATGCACGTGTATTTTCTTTGGCATGTGCTTTTGTTTTCCTGCGAGGTTGTGGGTTGTGGTGTGTTCACTATAAGGGGCCACTTTTCTTTACTTTTATGAGAAAGACCAACTCTGTAACCACTAGGCCACCAGGTGAATAGTTAAAATGTAATTACTTCTGTGGACTACATTTATATTAAGCGCTTATACAGTCATGTTGCTTGATCTACAGTACGCAGGGAGGTTTAATGCACTGTATAATGTGTGTAATGGAGCAATCACGTAGTGAATAAATCTGCACTCTTAAAAAGGCGGCCTTTGAGAGATGCTTCATTTAAGAACATTTTTAGAAATGAGATGAGCACGAAGAGCCTTTAAAAAGTATAAAGAACATTGACTTAACATGTTCTTTACCTGTTTAACATTAACATTATGAGATTTTTTTTTCAACTTTGGAAAGGTTCTTCATACAAATTGTTTCATCTGTCGGAAAGTTCTTTAGGGAACGGTTCTCCTAGACATTTTTCTCTCCGGCGTGCTTATTTTTTAGGGGACATAATTCAGTCGTTATCTTCCCTGATTTGTGCTTATTTTAACTTGATTTAATGAGTTCATTAGCATCTTGCAGTAATTAGTTCAGCTGGCTATCTGTCCTGCATCCATCCTCCTACTCGCATCCCAGCGGTCCCGTCTGTCCCTGCCTTCGTCCGTAAGATATTCTGGAGCGCAAAAATCCTCATGCCAATCTGATTAAGACACGCTTTGATGCCCTGATTAGACAGACTCTCCACGCAGCGATGAATGTATTTTTCAGCGGCGAAGTCAGAGCAGCGCTATGAGAGGTGCCTATGTGAGAGAATGCGTGCGGAGATCGATGGAGTGGAGGATTAAAATGCAGTCGGAGGCCTCGGGCTAGCAATAAGCACGGCAAACACAAGTCATTTAAACTGAAGCACCTCAGACGAACCAAGGCAATTATTTTCCGTAAGCCATAACCTCAGCTAACTGGGCCTTCCGGGGCGCGTGTGGGTTTGAATAAGGATGAACCGTGCGGCATTTCTGGAGCCGGGCTTGCTGGAGAGGAACCCACCTTGTTGATTTTGTTGGTTTTGGGCAGAGTCTGACTGATGTGCAGGTCCGTGTACCTGAGGGGGTTGTTTATGTCACACGGTACCGACTCGGTCCTGACGAGCTGGCGAGCTGAGAACAGAAGTGCGGAGGGGGCGGAGGGAGGTTGGGATCATAGTATCCACGGTAACAGCAGTCAGTTGTCCCGGTAACGAAAAAAAAAAAAAACAGTGGTCATGGTAACAAAAAAAAAAAAAAAACTTACAAAAACTTGACACATTCTAATTGAAGGGTGCTACACAAAGACATTAGAATTTGTTTATAAGAGCCTGTGCGGGTTGATGAAAAAAAGTGTCATAACTCATTATAAAGACGTGGCACGGAGCAGGTCCGTTTCCATGACTCCATGCTCGACAAAAGTTTGGGTGCCAATCAATATTGCGAGCAGGTGTAAGAGAGGCTGAAGGTGTGTGTGTGTGTGTGTGCGTGCGTGTGTGTGTGTGTGTCATTCAAGCTTCTGAGGTTTCAAGTGGAAATGCTCTGTGACGCCTGCTCTCAAAATGTTATTAGCACACCCACAAAACATACATGAATCGATTGCATTACCTTGAGACGTCCCTTGATCTGTGGGAGAGTGGTAAAAATGGACAGAGAAAAGGGACGATGATTAGAAGCGAAAGTGAAATTGAAGTGAAAGCAGAGAGTAATGGGATTGTTTAAAAAGATCCATTTAAAAACCGTGTATGCTTTAAACATACATCAACTACTTTACCAGCATGAGACCCGTTTGAGTCCCAAATGGGTCTCATGCTGGGATACAGTCTGAATGTAAAGGCTCTTGTTGCACCACTTCAGTCAGATCTAACCAGTTACAGACATTTGCATGTTAAAAACCCTATTACATCATATTCGTTTCTGGTAATAAAATCTGAGGAGGCATTCAAAAGAAAGAAAATACCTTTGAACGAGTCCCTGCCTCCTCGATGGTAGATCAGCAAATGGCAAGGAGGTGCTTCTTTGGTACATTTATTGTGGCACTTCAACCTGACAGATAAAATCAGGAGAGAGGACTTTAACTTCTTTTTTCAAGAGATTCAAAAGCACCTCTCACAGGAGTTTATAATAGAATGCCTGAAGCAACGCAATATTCAAGTAGGATGAAATTATCAGACCTGTAATTTATTCAAATAATCCGTTTTAAATGATAATGATAATTAGGATCATTTGAAATTCAAGGCACAATTATGAAAACAAAGGGGGAATTCAAAGAGCGCTGGGATTCACATATCTTCAGCATTTTACTGTGCTGACTTTAATAGTAATGGCTCCAAACAGACACTACATGGAGTTTTAGGATACATCTGTTTTTCACGATTTGGGCCCCTTACTTCCAGTTAAGATCAATCTTAATGCTTCAGGAGACCAAGACAATTTGAACAACGTCATGCTTCCAACTTTGTGGACTCAGTTTGGGGAAGAACCTTTTCTATTCCAGCATGACTGTGTCCCAGTGCACAAAGCGAGCTCCATAAAGACGTGGCTGGAGGAGTTCGGTGTGGAAGAACTTGACTGGTCCACACAGAGCCCTGACCTCAACCCCATTCAACATCTTCGGGATGAACTAGAACGGAGATTGTGAGTCAGACCTTCTCGTCCAACATCAGTGTCTGACCTCTTAAATCATGGGTCTCAAACTCCACGTTTCAAACATTGATTATTTTTAAATATTTGTAGTTGTTAGTCATCAATTTAAGCTACCATTTCATGTACATTTATTATAAAAAATCCATTATATTTATTTTCAAATGTAAAATGTAAAAACAGTAAATGGGCGTGGGTCATGTGCACATGCACGCAGGTGTCAGGGTTCAGCCAGTCAGCATTACCTGAACCCCGACACCTACACGCACACATTTTGCAAAAAAGATGTTTTACAGCGAATAAAAGTGTCACTTTGCAGGGTGAAAAGAAAAGTGGACACTGAACACTAGAGAGGGGAATCGATAAGAAATTATTGATGTGAATGCCATAATCGATTCTTCTTTTCGATCCGATTCCTTATCGATTCCATTATCAATTCCTAAACAGTGTTGCCTTAAGAAACTTTGCATTCTGGGTAATTGAGCCTCTAGGGAGGCTGGGAGATGTAGTCTTTTAGGGAGTGTTTCGAGTTTTACATGGCTGCTGTTTGTGATTCTCGTCACTCTAATGTTCTTTTTGGAGACAGTAAGTAAATGCTCCCGTCCCGAGGGAGGAAAGAACAGACCGTAACGGTCTCATTTTCGGACCCGCTCTGTGGCCGAGTGTAACGAGCCAAAGACGCCTGGCTAGCAGCTGCTAAAGCCGAGGCTGAGAAGGCAACAACAGTATAAAATAAATATTTTTTGGTTAGCTACATATTTACATTATAAAAAGGTAGTCGTAGCCCACTTTTTAGCTTCAAAAGCAGCTGTTTTATTAGATGTCAAACAATAAATTATGCACTTATCTTCCTTTAAACAATAAATAATATGGTCCAAATATGAAAATGTAATTATAAAAATAAATTAGTATTGATAATAAGTGGCATTGTAGTTAAAGTTACCCTTGTCTATGGAAACCACGGAGCTTGCACTCGAGCGCTGAGAATCGAACACATGGCATTCTTGAATTTTAATGCTGTGTTTCAACCTCAAATGTTTTAACATGCTGGTAGTGTTCCCACCCTTGCAAGTTAAAACGGCACTACGCTGGTTACAAACACTGTCGTTTTTTTTTTTGTAAAATGCAGTCACGCCGCAGACCGCTTTCTACGCTCCGTGATAATTCAAGTCGCGGAATGTGGCGTCATCATGCGCGATGCAGGAAAAAGTCCGAAAGAATCGTAAGAGGAACCGATAACGCCGGAGGTCAACGATTCTGGTGCTTCGCAAAATTAGAACCGGTTCTAAATCGGAACCGGGTTTCGATTCCCGCCCCTACTGAACACAGAATATTTCAAGAACGATGGACATCCCAATATTTTTTTGTGGAGTTTAATGGATGTGCTACGTGTCTAATTTGCATGGAAAAAGTTGCGGTTTTAAAGGAATACGATCTGATGCGCCATTACTCGACTAAACTCGGAGAGCTGTAGGGTAAAAACAAACAAGATGAGAGGACTATAAGAGCGACACAGCTACACCGAGGACTAACTTCTCAGCAAAGTCTTTTCCACAAGGCCAAGAAGAAGCTGATGCTGCCGTTAGTGACGCGGTGAGTGAGTTCATCGCCAAATCAGGAAAGCCTTTTCTGAAAAAATGCATGTTGCAAGTTGCACAGATCTTGTGTCCAGAGAAGAAGAGCTTGTTCAGTAATGTCGCACTTTCTGCAAACACAGCATTAGCAACTTATCAGGTGACATTTATGAACAGCTATGTGACAAAGTGTGAACGTTCACTGCATACTCCGTGGCACTTGATGAGAGCACGGACATTACAGACAGTGCCCAGATAGCCATTTTTATCAGGGGCATCAATGATCAGTTTGAGGTTACAGAAGAGTTACTCGACGTGTGTCCAATGCATGGGCGCACCACAGCCAAGGACATATTTCAGCAGCTGTGTGGCGCACTTGAGCACGCTAGGTTGCCGTGGAACAGACTTGTCGGCATCACCACAGATGAAGCCCCGTCCATGAAAAAAAGAACGGACTGGTAGCGATGGAACAAAGGAAACTGGAGGAGGAAAATGTAGATCCAGTGGTTGTTTTGCACTGTATCATACACAACAGGTACTGTGCAGCAAATGTCTGAAATACGAACATGCCATGTCTGTGGTTCTGAAATGTCTAAATGACATCAGGTCCAGTTTACAGCACCGCCAGTTGCGAGCTTCTTTAGAAGAAACTGAGTCAGCGTATGGTGATGTCCTTTATTTCACTGAGGAGCGCTGGCTCAGCAGGAGACATGTTTTGAAGAGATTTTTTGAGTTAAGAGCAGAGGTGAAACAATTCATGAAAGAGTGCAGATTGAATGTTCCAGAATTTGATGATCCAAAATGGGTAATGGATCTTGCGTTCATAGTGGATATAACACAGGAGCTGAACATCCTTAACCTGAAGCTGCAGGGGCCTGGTCAGCTTATGACAACAGTTTATGACAGCATGGAAGCTTTCACCTCAAAACTGAAGCTATGGAAAATTCAACTTTCTGCAAAAAACCTCAGCCATTTCACAACATGTAGGTCTCTTGTAGAGGAGGGTACAGTATTCTGTGGTATTGATAACCTGCTGCAGGAGTTTGATGATTACTGACTTTAAGACACACCACTGCACTTTCCAGCTGTTTGCTGACCCCTTCTCAGCTGATGTGGAGAATGTCCCAAGTGTGTTGCAAATGGAACCTATTGACTTGCAGTGCAACAGTCTGCTAAAAACTAAGTTCAGAGAGGCACAGGGAAAAGCAGACATGACTGGACCATTTATGAGAGACTTGCCTCCATCCTTCCCAGAGCTGTCAAAAATGTTTAGACGTGTGATGTGCCTTTTTGGAAACACATACGTCTGCGAGAAACTATTCTCTACTATGAACTTTAATAAAAGCAAGTACAGGACTAGGCTGAGTGATGACCATCTGAAAGCTGTTTCGTCTGTGACCTCCATCAGGCCAAATGTAGCTCGACTGTGTGAGCAGAAGTGTTGTCAGGTGTCTGGCCAGAAGTAGAACAGTAGCTAGATATGTGCCCAAGGATTTCTTTTTTCATTTCAGCCCATGATTTTGTCAAATAGGTTATTTTTATTCAGTGTCAAAGCAAGAAAAAAAACCCTGCACTAAATGTTGAGTACAAATATATATAATAACGCATATACTGCTGTTTGCATTTGTTTTTGTTAAATATGGATAATATTAATAATTCAAACAAATGTCCAGAAGTATTACACTTTTGTTGTTTACTTGAGTGTTGGCATGACCCTTCTATGAGTTGACAATGTCATCAGTGGCCAGTTTGAGTTTAAAACCCCGGTCATAAATGCTCTACAGAATGAATGGCCACAAATTCCCACAGAAACTCCAAAATCTTGTGGAAAGCCTTCCAAGAAGAGTGGAAGCTGTTAAAGGAGGATCCAACTCCAAATTAAAATCTGTGGATTTGAATGCAATGTCTTCACAGTCCCTGTTGCTGTAATGGCCAGGCAGCCCAATACCTTTGTCTGTCTTTGTCTGTATTGTGTATTTTGCTGTGTTTTCCTCAGTGGTTTGACATTATGATAATGGACAACATCTTTAATTTTAAACTATGTCCACAGACATTACATTGATTATAGTTTGAGGTGAGATGTGGGAAGCCATCAAGAAGAAACTGAAGCTCTGCAGCAAAGCAACAAACAAACTGAAGAAGAAATCTTTGTAGTCACCAGGGGAGCAAAAGTGGACAAACAATGACCTCAGACAGCAAAGATAACAGTCTTAACAGAAGCCCTGAGGCACCAAAGAGTGAATTAGGACCTTTGTGATAGTGAAGGGACTCAAGAAACTTTCATGAAAGCCCTAGAAAAGACAACGAGTAGTGATCAAGATGGCAACAGGAGCAAGTGGGCAGCTCTGGAAACTAGATGTCACATGCTGCTAAAAGCAAAATAACCTAAAAGTAAGAAGAATCACTGGAAAACAATGTTGTGGTCAGAAGGAGAAGTTTCCAAAGGATACTAGCTAAGGAAGAACGGAATGGAAAGGCAACATCTCATCCTGGAATGAAGGCTAACAAAGCTGGCCTCATAAAGTAGAGCTAAAGCAGTCAAGAGAAGATCATGGTTGCCAGCATGGAATAAATGACACACTGACCTTTAGAACACCAGTGGCAAGAATCGCAACAGAAGCGCAACAAATGGTAAATTGTCGTCATACAGCAAAAAAAATTCCTTACATGGTTCCCCCGGTTTGTGTTGATGCTCAAGGTGTCAGACGTCATGCTGAGCTTTGTTTGGTGTTCCTATGTCACGTAGAACCAAAGTTCGTTATAATAACAATCGCTTCTGGGGTTTTAAAAATGATGTCAGACTCAAATAAACATAAAGAATGAAAATGAACAAATTTCTTTTAATTTAGCTCTCAGAAACACAAGAGCTTTGAACCCACGAGAACTTTCAGGATAATCTCCGCCCACAAGTGAGTGGGGGAGGGGGTCCGAGTGACGGCGTGCCAAGAGAAAGAGCAACAAACAGTAGGAGAACAAACACCGGTTCTAGACTGTTTTACAGCATTAATATTTGACAAAATCAGATTTTACTTATCAGTTCTGAGGGTTTAATATATGAGCAAGATTTAAGATTCAGCCTCACCCAACCTGTACCAGGAAAACCTTTGTTAAGGGCTCCCCCCCGCTACCACCCAATAACGAACTCAACAGTGCACTTTGGTATAACAGGACTGAATAACATACGGCCACCCCATGAACAAAAGGGTGACGAAAAACAGCCTGGAGATCTCATTAATGGACTATGAGGAGGAGGACAAACCAAACACATCCTTTAGTCCTGAAGTACACTCACTGGGGCTTGGATGTGTTTATTGAAACAAGCCTGAGCTGATCCAAGACAAGCATAATGGACAAGTGGAACAGCTTAAGACCTCTGACTGCTGTTTTCTGGCAAATGTGGATCCTCATCAGAAAAGAGCTTCACAAAGTAGAAAAGAAGTTTCCTCACCCAGTTAAACTATTTCCTCAACATGGGAAGATATCCTAAACCTCCAGGGGGAAGATGGGCAGATGGTGGATGAGGTTGTGGGATGGAGGCTAAGAGAACTCTCACCCAGCAAACAAGATCATACACACACTCTGGACATACAACAGGCAATAAATGGAAGGTGAAAGGCTATGTGTGACCATACACACAACCAGCAGAGCATTATGAAATGGTATATAGCACCATAAAACAGGGTATGGGACAAATATTTGGTAGCTTCTCTTTCGGACTATTCGGGGGAGGTAATTTTGGAAAGGGCCCAAAGAAATGTTCACCGATGGATGAGATCTTGCTGGAGACAACATATAGAAGGAAACGCTACCCTGGTTCTGGTCCCCTGTCATTCTCGGCTGGCCAAAGATAAAAGCACACAGTTGCAGGGGCTCTGATGATTGTTTATGTTACACACAGGGGTGTGACGATTCGTCAAATAACACAGGTTCAAAGGCTGGGACAGTAACAATCCCAACGCACTCGCAGAATAACTTTAAACGGTAAAAGCTAACTTCTCAAAGTCCATACGTCCAGCCCCACGCATGAAGAGAATTCACCACTGTGGACTGTTGGTGAGCGTCAGGATACGAGCCTGGCGTACTTTTTAAAGCAAGATCACTGTTGAAACATGAAGAGAAACTGACAGAGACTAACACCAGCCGGCTACTATGATGGAGCATGGGCATCACTTCTGTGTTTGAGTTGGGTTTAAATAGGGAGGAGAATTGCGAGACAGGTGAGGCTGATAAGGGAGCTACCATGATGAAAGCGACGGCGGGGGAGGGAAAACGGTGCCCATGCTCAGTATTCAGGCGACTGAGAATCCATGGGTGTGGCCTCCCGGAGCCAGCTGTGACATCCCTCTACTATACCTTACAATAGCAAACATACCAACAGGAAGAATTCTCTATGATCTAGACCACACAGATCTCCAGAGGAATCAAGCTCACCCTGCGCGCCAAATTTAGCAAACTCTCATCAGGCCTTGATTTCTACAGTTCTTAACTGAATGGGAAGCATTCACACAACAGACCTGGAAACTTTTGTTAGGCATAGACCATCCCTCACATCTCACTACCACATATGATCCATTAAAAAGGGCCCGCATTAATTTCTGGTCATGGATAGAACCTGAATTCAAGTTAAGACACTCTTCCATTGGTCTACCGAGCTGTACCTAAACTGTGATGGCACAGAACTTGCAGCATGCTTCGATTTTCCTGTGTATCTCCGTCCAGTAACAGTGTTTCTTACCCATCAGCTCTGTAATTCTCTCCTCACAGTTTAGGATCGTTGCCCCAAAGTTGCATCCATGGAGTCAAATAATATCAAAAACTGCTTTTGATACTGTGGTCTATTATTATTTCTAGTCTTGTTTTTTTATGTTTTGCCTAGCATTCTTTAGCTGTCTGACAAATATCTAACCCAGATAACTTGTTAGCAAGTACACCTTCGCATCTGTCACAGCATGAAACATTTTTTAGCGTCATAGAAAACTCCCACTGAAATTTATCTTCAGCCCAAACAGGCAGTAGTGCTTGTACTTCATCGACTTCCCAGTTGTTCGTTTGTATCTCTGCTGTTATTTTTTGGGCTGACAGTAAGGCAGCGGCCTCTTTCCATGTTGTGATGACATTTTGACCAATTAGACAGCAGTGATGCAGTCGGCTTTATACTCTATGAGCAGTGTCCTCATCTTCTTTATCACAACCAAACTGCCGTCACATTTGACAAAAGAAGCACACGCAGGCAAGAGGCCTCCACAATTCTCCCTGGCCTATGGGTGGCCAAGGCTAGTCTCCTTGAAGCAGTCAGACAAGAATATCCTGAATGGGAAGAAGAGGCGTTCATCACAGAATTTGTGTTCTAAGGGGAACTAAGAATAAAGAGTGTGTGTGTGTGTGGGGGGGGGTACTGATGGTTCAGTTGTGATGTAATAGAATAAGAGCCAATGCTGTTAGTCAAGGACGTGCAGGCATAATGAAGAACAACCGCAGAATGAAACAAAAACAGGCTACACAATCTGTCAAAAGAAGAGGGTGTTTGGACAAGCAGAACAATGACTTTTGGAAAAGCAGAACAATGGCGTCCATATTCTACTACCTTAGTGCACATTTGTTTGAATTATGATTAACCACACAAGTGGATCACAGACCTACACACTAACACCTGGGACAGTAACACCTAATGTTTCAGAGGAGCTTTTCAGAATGTGAAGTACTCAACTCAGAAAATAACCAAATTACAAGTATAAAAAAGCTTGTGAGAAAGTGGTAGACATCAATAAAGTTTTCCCTTAGGATCCAAAGAGTATCAACTCACTGAGATGACACAACGGGCCATACGGAACTAAACTGTGACTGTAAATCTTAAAAAGTACTAATGATATTTTTACAGCCCAGCAAAAGAGCTTGGGAAAATTTAGGTCATTTTTTAGCTATCACACTCATATTTATCTCTGGGGTGTGGCAGCAATAAGACGCCTGAGTGTCCATTTGCATACATATTGCATAAACAAGTGCATGACCTGCTCTTTGGGTCTCTACAAGGACTAAAAGAACCTGCGCAAAGAAAGTAGACCATGCAGAACACATAAGAAATCGGTGAAGGATGGAGCATAATGAACTTTCTGTTGTGTCACTAACAACTGGAAAAGTACTAGGATGCTCGATATTGGAAAGAGACTAATTGTCAATACAGTTTTTAGTTCAGCAGTCTAGTTTGGCTCAGAGGTGGACTTGTTCTGGAATTACGGAAGGCCTGAACAGGCTAATATATAATAATATGAATGAATGAATCCAATGAATTTTGGGCCATTTCTATTGGTCCAGTTATGAACTGTTGGTACATTTAAAGTAAAGGGCCACTGCTCTTAAAAATGGAGAAAGAACATCTATGATATATAAAAATATGACACTGCTATTGGTCATTTTAAAGTAGGTGAAAAAAGCCAATAATGGGGTTGACATTCAACACTCTAACGTGGTCTTTGTGTTTCCTTTCCCAACTGGGCTACAAAACCAAAACAACAGATTTTTTCTGTCCACAGACTTTCACGTCCAGTGAATGAATACAAAATATGATGCTGTTCCGGCTTATTCTGAAATAGGTGAAGATATGCGTAAATTCGAGTTGACATTCAACATTATAGCCTCCTCCTTGTGTTTATTTTTTTCCCCCAACTGGCTAGATTGTGAAGTCAAAACCGTAAAAAAAACACCAAAACTGTCACTTTATAAATATTTCTTATTATTTAATGAGAAGAGTTTTAATTCATTCAGTTACCCAGACTTAGTTAACGCACTTACTTGCAGGTTTTGCACTTTAGGCCGAATAACATTCCTTTCCCGCAGACTATACAGGTCTGTGACATCCAGTACTTGGTGGAAAATCTGCAAAGACACAAATCACAAATCGAGTTTTAAGAAAGTTACATCAAAAATCACACATGATGTTTCAGAACGACTTTGTCTCTGAGATTCTTTACGAGTGGGACATCATTCTCAATCTGTTTCTGAAGGCGGACAAATAATGAGCGCACTTCAGTCTAAAAGATTTGTTTCGACCTTTTGACTGCAATTCCAAGCCTCCTGCAATGAAAGAGACGACCGTGTCAAAGCGCCAGTGGTATTTATCCAATAACCTTTTCATTGAGAGGCAGGCTGTACGCAAAGATAGGCGCTCTTCCTCTAATATTCAATACGGTGTAATGTAATTGTGACTCAGCGTCTCTCAATCTCTCCTAAACGCCCAGCTGAGCTTCTGCGAGTGAGAAACGTTCAAAGGGACAAAAGCCATATGGTTACATCAAAGCAGAGCGATGGTCATCATTCAAAAGACATACGAGGCTTATACATCTATGGCTCTCTGTCTGTCAGTCTGTCCGTCTCGCTCTCTATTTCCATATATTACCTACAGCCATATCTATTATGTGCACTGTAATAAAAAAAGGCCATTGAGCTCTGGCAGCGGAGTTCTTTGGCAAGAGCTAGCGCTGACAGCTAATGGAATATGACTAATAGGCTCTGACAGAATCAAAATGTCTTCATTTAGACTGGGGTGCATTGTGTCGTAAAAACGAAGGCAGATCCATGCCGCCCACACTTAGATCAGATTAAACAGTTGAAAGTTGACTGAAGCACCCTCTTTTTTCCTCATCTGAGGTTTTGGTTTTAAAAAACAATCACGCAGTTAGTCACAGAGGTTAGCAAAGATGGCTGGTTGGAGATCGTCTTCATGGCTCTAGAGATTAGAATCCAGTCCAGCATCCCACAGAGAAGGCTTCAATTTGTTTCCTGCATAAAACCACTTTTTTTTAAATGACCACTATGATCCCAAAAGCAAAATTACCAAATATTTGTTTAAGACATTCCTATTTAGTGACTGGGGCTCCACTGGGTGAACTCCAGCGCAAGCTAATGGAAGGTCAAGTGTCCACATAAACAGGCCACTCTTGGATACGCCTGTGAAAACAGCTTTGGAAAGTAATTCTTTCATTTCATGCGCTCTGTCTGGAAACTCATCGACCAAACATTTTCACGTTTTGTTTGCCGCCCAGTAAACAACCACTGATAGGAGAGAGTGTTTAGGCTAAATGACAGCATTCCGTCAAGTAAACAGAACAATTTCATTTCAGAAAAACAAAGAATATTCACTAAGACCATGAAACTCTTACTCCCATTCAGTATTTTTTACTTATTTTGCCCGTGTGGCGGACAGACCCAACATCCCCAGTGAGCTGAGGAGGAAGAGACAGGGGTGTCACGCCGGGAAGGAGCGCCGTCGCCCGAGAAGGAGACGATACAGACCATCTCTCCCTTCCACAGACATGGGGAATGTAAGATCTCCAACAAGACAGACGAACTAGCAGCGCTAACCAGGAACCAAACTGAATTCCGGCAGTGTAGCATCATGACGCTAATGGAGACCTGGCTAACATCGCTAACTCCAGACACAAACGTGACGCTGCCCAGATTCCAGCTGCGGAGGGCGGACAAGACGAGAGAGCGATTAGAGGAAAGGAGGGGGACTGGCAGTGTTTGTGAACAACAGATTGTGCAAACTTGGGCACATCACTGTGAAAGACCAAATTGGTAGCAGAGACATTGAGCTGTTAGCCGTTAGCATGCGAACATACTACCTCCCCAGGGAATTCTCGCATGTTATCGTGATAATGACGTTTGTCCCCACCTCAACCAATGCAGAGGCATTGGTGTATATATATACACATGTCTGTATTTATAATTTTGTTTTATTTGTTCTATACTGTTGTGTATAGCTTTATTCCATTGTATTTTTGCTGCTCTTATTATTGTACTGTCCACTCTCTGCCATAACAACGGAAATTTCCCACTTGTGGGACTAATAAAGGCGTATCTTATCTTATCTTATATTTTAAATCTCTAATTCAGCAGTAATTCAGAAACTGGTCCTGGAGGACCCCTTGCCTTGCATGTTTTATTGTTTTCCCTGATCCCAACACATGGTCCAACAAATCAGCTAATTCCCCATCAGGTCTTGAGTTGAAGGTGTGTAAACATCAAAATGTGCAGGGCAGGGGTTTCTCTAAGACTGGTGTGGAAACCATTGGACTACGTAATTGCACTTTTCAACCTGATTGGCACAAAAAATTTGCAAAACCAATGGTTCAGGTTTGGTTTGAGTCCACGCTCCATGTCCAAACTCGAGCGGTCTACGAGGTCCACTCTCTTGACAACAAAACAGAAGATAAATCGCAAATGTTTAATTTACTGGGCCAAAAATGTTTTCTGTTATATTTATCATGTGATAAATAAAGATATGATTCAGCTTTTAAAAAATAACATCTTCTAACAGGGTGTCAGCAGCACACAGTGTGAGAAAGCACAGTATGGAAAGCACTGGTTGCATTTTCTTGTGAAGGGGGAGGAAGGACCATCCTACCCACCCTGAGAGAGTTCTTCTGGATTATCAGCCACGAATGGCTTCACCGGAGCTCAAACTTACATTCTCTCAATGATAAGAGCAACACTGGGACAGTTTCTCTTTAGGTCGAACTGAATTTTTGCCAGCATTCTGTAAAAATCGTCTAATAATGCAACAGTACCTACAAATTAATGTACTTGTAGGTGGGGCATAGATAGTATAGTCATTTCTGACTCATAAATCAGTGAAACAAAGTGAGAAATTCAGTTGAAACCAGAACTTTGTTTGTGTTTTGTGGAAAGAAAAGGTATCACTTTTGCCATGTTTTGACCTCAAAAAATATCAGCACAGACTCAAACTGGCCAATATGCGAGTGTGATTCATCAGTGGACCTCATCATGCACACAAGTAAAGACATTTGAAACGTGAACTGAAATGACAGAAATAACTCTTGTATCTAATCCTGGGGGTTAAAGTCTGCTAAACAGCATTTATTCCTCTCTATTCCTTTCTGCAGACGTCAGATTTCTCAATGCCATGCCAGGTGTCCATTGCTTTACTGTGAGGTGTGTGGCATTTAGAAGAATCGCGGATTCAGTCCATGCGCAGACGGTCAAGGCAGTCAGACAACCACTCGCTTTAATTGGTCTGACATTTTTAACTACTCCACCACACACAGCCACACACACACGAGTGGGCACATACACACACATACACACACATACACACACACGCATGCATGCATAGACACCGTTAAAATGCATAGTTTTACATAAATGAAAATTGTTATTATTTTGCCATTAACACATCCTGTACATTTCAATGTACAGACAGGCTTGCAGTCAATTTACATTCAGCAAAATGCATGTCTGGTCTGAGTTCTTGTTCTCAGTATGGTCACAGAGCAGTTAAGTCTACTGTGGTGGACTTCCGGGGCCTTTGATTAGTTCATAAAGTTTGTAAAGTATTCTGTGTAGAATACACATAGGAAAACTGGTAATGAGGACAAAAGCCTCTTTTCAGTGAGATTCATTTAGAGCTGTCACAATTATTCCATTCCATTCCATTCCATTCATTTGTCAGACGCTTTTATCCAAAGTGACTTATAATATGAGGAAACAAATCCACAGTTTCAGGACAGTGTGAGAACTAGAGGAGAGCTCGAAGTAATTTCTAAAATCTTCAAGAGGTTTTTGAAGATAGAAAGGAATTCTCCTTTGCTCTAGTCGCTAAAGTTTTGAAGATGATTTACCTACTTTCATCTGTCAACAACATCACCAATCCACATATACGTGGAGGAGATTTGACCCATAACCAACGTAAGTACCAGTATGGGGGTGCTAAGCACCTTTGCTCTGAGTGCGGCATGTTTAGCTCAGCCTCTTTCTCCATCGCTAGGAACAGCGGAGATTTAACTTGCGTGAAGTGTTAGTTAGTTTCATGTTTGACAGACGTTTTTGTGTTAGAGGAACACGTCCGGACTTAAATTAGGGCTAGCAGGCGAGAGTCAGGGCTGGTGCTAGTGTTACCATTTCAATCTCCCTGAATTGACTTAGAGATAACATTGCATTTAGGGTTTCTGCATGAACTTATAAAGCCAGTCTGAATATTCTCTACAAGGGGGAGCTCTTTACATTCAGATTCCTTTTGTGCTCATCACTGAAAGAGAGGAAACCCACACCAGCAGGATCTCATGAATGCATGGCTTTTGAATCGGGTCACTTGGTCCACGAGAGCTCGCTCATGTGGGTTTCCTCTTTTCAATACATCCTCGTGATACGCAATACCTGCCATGATATTTAGCTTTTTGTAAGTAAACAGGCAACAATTAGAGAGAATTATTATAATCATTATCAGTCTGAAGAACAGATGTGGACTAATTGAGCACTGATGTACTTTGCTCTAGATAAGAGTGTCAGCTAAATGCCGTAAATATAAACGTAAATGCAAAGTTTGGTAACAAATTACAACAGACACAATGTACTATAAAAACAGCAGTGCAGAAAAAGGGAGGGAATGGCATAAAATAACATCACTGTTTGGACAAGCCTTTACTTTGTGTGAAATTTCCATTGTGTATCCTGAAGATGTCTTCAAGTATTGTGATATTACTTTTTCCCCAAATTTCTTTTGTTCAATTCCACTCACTAGCTAGGATTTACCCAATCAAATATTTCTACCCATGCTCAACATGCTTGGAGGGAAATGGCAGTTCTGTACCAGGCACTTATATTGACTAGCCTCACGCTGAGTAATTGAGGAGAAGGAGCACCATCTTACTCAAACTGCGAACGTGAGGATAATTATGACTCCCGGGTGCAGATGGCTTGTGGTATGACTCGTGGTCAAATTATATTTGTTTTATACATTTGGTTCACCTATTGACAATACAACAGCAAGAGACTGCTAACAATGAGCCATTAAAATAAACTCAAAACAAACTGCACAGAACTGCATCCAAAGGTCGGTGGGCTGGCCGGTTTGGAAATGAGGCGAGCGGTTCATTAGGTTCATCATTTAATAAGCCTGTAACTAGACCGCGGAAGCACAAAATAAACCGCATTAATTGCAGCCATTTGTGATTAGCATACAATTAACATATGTTTGGAAGATGTTACCTGTGTTTAATGGAGTTGCCCAAGTCCCTGCGAGGGATCTGAGGGGACCAGCGAGGGACTGACAAGGTGTCTGGAGAGAGAGAGAGAGAGAGAGAGAGAGAGGGGGAGAGAGAGAGAGAGAGAGAGAATTAAAAAATAATCAATGTTTCTTTAGAACAGCCAAGAATTAATCCCAAAAGGGCAAGAGGCAACAGACTTTTTTTCAATTCATGGTCCGAACCCTGTGATCCCAGAAAACACAAATCAAATAAAAGCTAGTCATTAAAATGCACAGAAAATTAGGCAAACCAATTACACCCTCCATTTTAAATAGTACATCTGTCTCTGCATTTTTCATCTAAACATAATGAATTACAGCAGTTAATTATCAAATCATTGCAGAGAATTTCTAATAAAAGGGCAAAACCCTTTTAACCTTTTAGAGGGGTACGGTGGTGTACGCCATCAGCATCATTCTGCCATGCTAAAACGCTGCACTGTGTAAACAGGCAACAATTAGAGAGAATTATTATAATCGGTAGTCTGCTGTCATCGCTCAAATGCAGAAAACCCAATAATATCTGAATAGAGGCCAGTTAGACAATAATTGTGTTTGCGTCCTGCAGCCCTGTTAGTTCAAAAGGACATTCATCTAATTGAAAGACAGTCCCTGGCCAATTAGAGTCCATTTGTTTATGATTAAGAGCCTGAAGGCACGGGTGCACAATGAGCAAATAAACTTAGCACATAAACACACACACAAAGAAACAACACTTAGTAACAAATAAAATGACGAGGATATTACCATTCCCACCCAAACATCTTCATTACAGGAGCTACTTATGAGATTATATTCATAATATGGAATTTCAACAAAACCATATTGATAGCATTCAAGGGCATTTCCTCCAATTCTTCAAAATGTCATTGAACAGCAAAGACGTCAGCAAAGTTATTCAGAGAGGTTTGATACTAAGTAAGTTCCATTAAAAAGGAACTTACGGAATCAGAATTGTTTACAGTGGTGGTGATAGGATCCAAATGTCTGAAGCTTTAAATGAATCTAAAAGTTTCACGCTAGAATGATTACAAATAGGTCTCCTGAGACATTGTTGAACCATTTAGTCTAAAACATACATATTAAATATTTTACCATCTTCAACAGTGGAAATAAAACAGAAGAAGACATGTGTAGGTCCACAAATGCAGCACTGGTTCCATTCACCACTATTCACCAGAAAAGTTGGTAAGTTTCCCTACAATTAATCAAACCGATCTGAACAACTTTACATATAAATGTTTAAATCATGCAGACATTTTGTAAATATTAGTGGCATTCCCCTTTAACCCTTAGATGTCTGAAGTTACTAGGGGTTCAGCTTTATTGTCCTGTATATTAAATTCAATGACTCTCCCTGCCTAAACATAAATGAGACACCATGAAGAACCAACAGGCTGACTACAGACTTATATAGACTCTGTACACCACACACACACACGTATAAATTACACACACAGTATACAGCAGAGGATAACACTGCACATTATACAACAGCAATTAACGGTGCATATGGATCCATCAGCTGTTCTGCAGCATGACTGCCTGCGGAAGGAGACTGTTACTGAGACATGTGGTGTGATTTGATGCTCCGGCAATGTGTTTTGGGTGGAAGAAGCAAGAACATGAGCAAGGAGCATGTCCTCACTCATGTTCTGAGCTTTCACTTTGCATGAAGGAGTATAGATCTTATGAAGGTGTGCTAGTTTTGTACCGGCGCTTCGGTGCTCATGTCAAGTCTCCACTGTGCTCTCTTCAAGTGTAATTGCTGTTGAGAGACCACATGAGGATGTCTGAGATACCAAGAAATCTAAATCCATCAACAATTTCAACAGATGACCCATTGGTGTAGATGGAGATGTGATAAGACAGAGGAAAGCAACGACATCTTCTTATTGACATTTCCAGAGAGGTTGTTATCATGGCACCATATGGTTCCATCAACCACCCATCACAGGCGCTCTCATCACTGTCGCTCATTAGTCCAATCACTGCGGTGTTGTCGGCGGCTTTTGGGATGCTGTTGTTGTCGTATTTGGCAGCACAGTCTGTGCAGTAGGGGACAGTGACGGCTGCCCTGAGGCAAGACAGCCCTAAGAGAGTGTTCTGGCAGCTCTCAGTCGCAGTTTTGCCTGTCAGAAGATCTAATAGCCAATTACACATAGTTTCAATACCAGCTTGGATGGTACAACTGTATTAAAAGCAAAACCATAACTGTTGAACATTTGAACGTTTTTTTTTCAAGGTGTGCTAAAGCAGTAGGCAAAGTTAGTAAGATAGCGTCATTTACACATGATATTTAAATAAAGGTGCCTAAGCAGAATTATGTAATGTGATGAATTACAATGTTATAGAAAAATATAAGTCCACCAAGTGAGTCCTTTTCACACAAGCACAGAAATCCAGAACCTTTCTAGACTTTTTTCTGAAGCTGTATGTCTAAACATCATTTTTGTGTCTCACAGGTGTAGGTGAATGTAGTGTTAGGAGTCTTGCCCAAGGACTCTTACTGGTATACTGTGGTGGGCTGGGTGGGACCCACGAACTACTGCTTGGAAGGCAGCAATGTTATCCACTACACCAGCGGCCCCCAACCTTTTTCATGCAACGGACCAGTTTTATGTAAAACAATATTTTCACAGACTGGTACAGATACAACTAAAAACAAAGTGCGTTTGGTTTTTACTCATTATTGCTAGCTTGTGGGCTAAATTTTTGATGTACCGTATCACATGACTGAGATGAGATGGTTTTTTTTTTAAATAAAAGATCTTTCAGACCCTGATAATTAATAAAGTTATTTTTATTCTGTCTTTCTGTTCAGCCCGGTGCCAAATGACTCACGGACCGATACCAGTCTGCGGCCCGGTGGTTGGAGACCTCTGCTCTACACAACCTACCATTACTATTTGTGTGAACACCAATATCTTTCTGACCAGATATTAACTGACTTTACCCTAAAGCCCCTAAGTATAAAGTCCATGTAACGACAGATGAGTCCATGTTTCGGAGAATTTAAACAGAGTTGGCATGGTGATGATGATCCTATGTGAAATTAGTGTGTAAACGGAGGGAAAAAAAAAACAGAAGAAGAAGGTCATTTACACAGACACAAATACTTGTACTTATTTCTTACCTCTATTTTATTTATTATTTTATTTATGTCTCAGATACTCAGATTTTATATTCAAATTCTAAATAGTCAAAATGATGCCTACACAGTCTAAAGGAGCGGCTCAGGACACATTTTACTGCGTGTTGTACCTGTATGACTATGCATGTGACAAATAAAGAATCTTGAATCTTGAATCTTGAATAAAATGATCTAACTGAAGAGACGATGAGATTCGGGAACTTCTGCTTGTAAGGGCTGATGCAAGAATCACGGACATTCAAGGAACGGCAAGATACTCGGTTGATTATTAGCAAATTATGAACCATCTTCGTGCCCAACCCTATTGCCCCCCCCCACCTAAACCAAACAGAGTGTTTCCAGCAGGTGAGAATGTGTTCAACACAGAAAATCTCCTCCTGTGTGATTTGTGTGAAAGGGCAAGTCTGGACAAAGTCCACACCTGATTCTCCACATATTGTCTGTGGTTCATGTGTGAAAAAGTACAGTTAAGTGTTAAAAGTACACATCCTCTACAGAGAATACACTTTAAGGCAAAGGCTAGTGTTTTCTTTCAGCATGTTATAGTCCAAATTGAAACTGTGCACTAATGTTTGCACAGAAATTGACCTTGGATACATTATAGAGGATTAACTTATTTTCACTTAATATAAGATAAGATAAGATAAACCTATATTAGTCCCACAAGTGGGAAATTCACATTGTGGTGGCAGAAGGAGGACAGTACAAGATTAGAGCAGCAAAAATGAAAAACAATAGAATACAAACTATACCAACAGTACAGTATAAAAAACACAACACTATACAAACAATCTAGAAATACATGCCGTGTATAACCACATCTACAATAGATGTAGAGGTGCATTTACAACCTTAAGCAGATGCTTTTATTCAAATAACACAATTTTTATCACAGGTATAAGCGAATGCACTGTTAGGAGTCTTGCCCAAGGACTCTTACTTGTGTTGTGTGGTGGGAATCAAACCCCTCTCTCTGCACTACACTATACCAACCATCGCTATTTGCCCTTTTCTAATATTTTTTTTTCCTAAAATAAGATGCACATAATCAAATTGTTAAAAAAATCTATAAACACCTGCAATACTGTGTAAAGGTCTTAGGCCCTTATACAACTTGTTTAAAGCCATTTTTTTCAGGATGTGATAAAGTATCCTTCTGATAGCAAAGTGAACATTAGAATAACTGCAAATAAATAAGTATCAAGATTTGTTTTGTTTGGGTTCCAGATTCCTCCTTGGTTCCTCCAGCCGTTGTCTGTATTTGTGAAGCTCCACCAGCAGCTCCTGATTTAATTTAATGAAGGACTGACTGAGTCAAACCAGGTTTCTGATGGAAACTACAACAAAGACTGGACTTCCATGAGGAACACACTAATATACTGAACATGTTCATGTTATGTAATGAACATAACATCAGTATTTACTATAGAATGCTATTTGGTTTTTATTCCTTTTCATTTTATTTAGTATATTTAGTGATATTAATGTAAAAAAAAAAAAACGTTTTTAAATATTATTTTCACAGGTGCCTAAGACTGTACATCAGAATTTCATTAATAAAATTTCTCGCTCCATCAAAATTCAACATGATTTTCTCACTGCTTTTATGGTCTCAAATATTATTCACCGAGGTTTCCTGTGACTGACTCTGTCAGAGAGTGTGTGCCTGGTACGCGTCTATAAGTGAGCTTGCCGTTCTGCTCAGCTGATCCCGGAGACACGGAGAGGAAAACGCACCGAGGGTTTTCAAAGAAGAAACAGAAAACGAGCGGATCAGGGGTTCACGCCCACGACAATCCTCGGAGCAGGATTGCCGCTGCTGGATCAGTTTCTCTACCCCACACAAGCTGACAGAGATCTCTGTGGTAGAAAAAAACGTGAATAAACCTGATCCTACATTGACACCCTTATTTAGAGACGCTTTGTGAGTACAGAAGAAAAGGAGAATTCAGGTTCTTTTTGAAAACGGCAGTGCCACGGGGGTCAGCGTACGGATGAGCCGGGTTCCGGCGGTGGCTCCTGGCCAAGGGTAAACTAGGCCTGTCTGGGCTGAGAACGTCAAACACATAAAACACCGTTTAAAGAAATACATTCATGACGTCAAAGTCTCCAAATAGCCGCACAGCTGCAACTTTCTATACTCGTGACCCAAAAAGCATGCAGTGTTTACAGCAGGAAAGGTGGAATATCACTCCAAACAGCAAACAGCATGTAAAACAAGCATAAAGCCATGGTTACGTTACAGATTTGCCCTTCTCTTGACTTGAAATGAAGTTGCTTGGCCTATTTTAAGCAATTTGTGTTTAATGTATCCAAACTGAAGCAACTTGACTGTCAGGACTGCATCTTTAAGTGCAACTGGCAGTCAAGTTGGTTGTCAGCTTTGAGCTAATATATTAACCCTTAGAACGTGAGAAGCATGTTTGGTGTTCCTATGTCACTTAGAAGTTGTAATTGTAATTGTAATTGAAAGACCTGTAATAATAATAACCTCTACCCCTTATAAAGGTAGTCTTATTGTAAGGTGGTACTCATATTCTTACCATGTTTCCCACCCTTACCTTTGAGTTACTTTACATTAATATTGATAATCTACAGACATAATCTCTTGCTCACTGTATGTTTGGCTACTTTATGTCACACCCCTGCCGCCTCCGCCACGCCCCCAGCCGTCTGAGTCACCGGTGTACTGATCTGAGGTTACCTCCGTCTCCATGTGTAGGTTTGTTTTGGTTTAGTGCCCTGCCTGGCAACGTACCTGTCTCGTGTCAGTGATTTATATTTGGTCTGTGTGTCTGTGTTTCTCCGTGCCCACCCTGCAAAACCGTCTGTCTGCCCATTGATAACTCTGGAGAGAAAAGTTTTGTTTTTTTTTTCAAAACTAAGCTGCTTTCCAATTGGCCCGTTTGTTTAGGGGGCGTGTCCCTCAGTGCCTCCTCCACTAGACAGCACCGCGCTGCTGCTCACACAGTTCACTTCGCCACGCATTCTGCTGCATGTGTTGAAGCTGTTGACCACATTCTTTAATTAAAACAAGTTCTGTTCTTCGTTTATTTTCTGCTTGGTAAGACCAAAAGCTGCATGGGTGGCTTTACTGAAAAGCAGACTTCTTCAACCTCTGTCGCTAGCAAGCTGCTGGCTCCATGGTTGAGCCTAGCAGGCTGCTACCAGCATGAAGCACGGCGCACCGCATTCTCACTCCACTCGGAATGATACTGTACACTGCTCGAAATGCGTTACGTTCCAAGAGCGCCCGCGAATTGTGAAAAACCACAAATTTGTGATGTGGTTAAAAAAATGCCTAAAATGCCTATTTTTATAGTCTGAAACCCTAAAAATTCCACCAAATATGCTTCCAAAACACTTTAATTTCATTTTAAACTCAGCTTAATACATTACCCTTAAAAATACAAAGGTAAACCCATATCCCGCTATATAACCCATTATATAAAACTAAGTCGATTCAGTTATTCAATTATTTATTATATTTTAAAAAAGGGGGATGGATGGATGGATAGTTATTTTTTGCCCGCCCCAGATAAGCCAAATGCCCACCCACACATGATGTTCTGGTCACACCCCCGCCTCATATATCTCCCTCAAGACCCGTCTGTTCTGTTCACCTACTGGCTCTACGAACTGGGAAGGCTCCGCTTCCCCCTTCGAGGAGTAGAGTAGAGTGCGGCTTCTGCATTTCTGTTAAACGACTTTTCTAGTTTGCAGTTAAGACACTGCTTATCTCTCATAAACTGTTGAAACCTTTGTTTGAATTAAAACCCATTCATGTTCTGCACTCCTGCAATTGTGTCCTCTCTCCCCGAGCCACAGGACGTGACACTTCAGAGGGTCTTCTAGCTCAGCCGTGGCCTTAGTAACTCAGTACTCACTACAGTAATTCAGTTTTTCCAAGTTAGAGAACTGATTTAATAGTAAAAAACGTGTTACGAGAAATGAGAGTAAAATTAATCATAATCTGTAGGATTATTCAGCAGGATTTTCCTCTGTGAATGAAAATAAGCAGCACTGGCTCCTCCTCGGGCTCTGCTTCCTGTCTCCAGTTTTCTGTGCTGGTGTTTCTTAAATCACGTTACATCTGATAATTAAATCCCTGCCAGCCAGTGAGGTCATCAGGTGGAGTGGCGCGGGCCCGTTCAGAGCAGCGGGTCAGTCTGAGAACAGCGACGGGACCGGAGGAAACATCCGGAGAGGACGGAGTGATTGGGAACGTCATCGTTCCTTATTACTTACGGGATTTCATAAAGCATGGAGGCCCTACAGACCATCTATTCATTACTGCTTGCACTTTATCTCTCTCTCTCTCTCTCTCTCTCTCAGTCTCTCTTTCTCTCTCTCTCTCTCTCCCTGCCCTCTTAATGAATTTCAAATTGCAGCCCCTTTCCTTTTCTAATTACTGGCTTCCTCCCTGCTTGACATTAATACTTCACCCCATGGAGAGAAACTTGCAAAAGTGTGTGTGTGTGTGTGTGTGTGTGTTTGTGTGTACATGCATGTTTATGGGCATGTATTTAGGAAATGTTCTCATAAGATAAGATAAGATAAGATAAGATAAGATGGACAGAACAAGAGAAGAAAGTTGAAGCAGCACAACCTACAAAATCTATACAATATAATATAAATACTGTGCACTATACCAAATGTCATATAAATAGGAATATATAAGTTTGTGTGTGTGTATGTGGAAAAAAAAAACATATACACACACACACACACACACACACACACACACACATATATATATATATTTATATACATACTCATTAGGACAGGAATACTGAAAAAATTGTAGAAGTGATGCCATTTTGCTGATCCTCAAAAGAAAATGATGTCAGCTCAACTTTGTTTTAGGAAAAACTAAAAGAGGGAAAGATCTTTTGGTTACTGGAGTTAAAGTGTGGGTTTCGTCTAAGTGTAGTACTACTGAGACACAGTATAACACAGGTCAGCAGAACAGCCTTACAAATGGTAGTAAACCAATTTGTGTTTGAGAGAGAGAGAGAGAGTGAGAGAGAGACAGAGAGAGAGAGAGAGAGAGAGAGAGAGAGAGAGAGAGAGAGAGAGAG